>VXAU01003306.1:17928-90428 GCA_013399695.1 Formicarius rufipectus | reverse complement strand
TCATCCAGCTTTTCACTTTAAATGGTGATAGTGGTGTTGGGAAGGATATCTGATAAACACAGAACACTGTAACGTCATTCTTCCTCAGAAGTGAAATGGGCTGATGAGTAGGGAAACTGCTGTTCAGTATGGATCCTTTTGCAATCAGAAATCCACATTGGTTGATAGCTACTGTAGATTAGGTCAGAAAATTACCCAATCAAATATTTACAACATTTCTACTCAAATTCTATTGTATTTATTGGTTCCCCTTTATCTTAGATCAGCCTTGTTATTATGTTAAACCCTATATACATAAGCCCTCTGTTAAGGTTAGGAATTTGGCTGTTTTGGCACAACATCTTAATTTTTCCTCTCCTAAGATAGAGACTATGTACAGCAAATTGTTCTTAAATAGAGGAAGAAGCTTTTACACCACAACCTGAAAAGGAACAATCCAGTAATTAGAATCAAATGTAGAGAATAGCCAGTTTGGGACCAGAGGTACTCAAAATATGAGTAATGCTGGGCGTCAAATGGCCTAACTTGAGACAATGATGAAGACTAAGGTGTTTTTTCAGTCACTATTACTTAAGCAACAAAGAACACTAGTAGTGCTTTATGCTGAAATTTTCAGTGGGTAGGCAGCCTATTGGAATCTTAAAATCTATAGTAGCCAAACCCAAGTGAAGCAGAAAATTTCTCAAAATAATTTTGTAAGGTATAATTTTTTATTTTTTTTATTAAATTTAATGTCATGCTTTAATTATTTTAATGTAATTCATTTTTTAAAAATATTTCATACTATGCACTAGCAAAAGCTATTCATTTTTTTGTGCCAGGTGAATGAGCAGGAAAAAGTACTATTCAAATAGGGGGTTTTTTATTACCACAGAAATTGGATGCTCAAACCTTTTAATGCCTACAGCAGGTATGATTACATGAGTCTTTATCTGCTTTAACATATGAAGTGAAAATATACACACTGGCCAGTGGATAACATTGATTAATGGTCTTCTTACTGTGTGTGGACTTTCAGCATGATTCGAACGTATTTAATTTCACTGAGGCAAATGTTTTCTCTTTATTCAAGCAAACCCATTTTTTAAATTGTTTTTTCCCAAAAAACTAAAATTTTCACAAGCAACGATGGTCAGCTTGCATTTAGCCATTTCTTCTATTTATAAAAAATGAGCATCATGGGAGCCTAATTGTTTGATTAAATACAATAAATGCAGACAGACATGTGCTTGAAACTACCCTGTAGCCTAACTGTAAACATCTGCTTTTGTTTGGGCTTTGCACTGCAGTTGTTAGTGCAACAGTATTATTAGAATGTATTTGCATGTTAAGGAGGTTGGTTAGAGTCCTTGACCAAGGGAAATTATATCTTGAAATTGCCTTAAGAGCGAGGCTTTGTTTTCTTGCTGAAACAAGCCATTCAGCTGCTGCTGTGGGAGGATGGAGCCCATTGGGGTGGATGTTCAATCCATTATTCATGATTCTAGCAAAGCTGCATGGTGGGAGGGGAAAATCATTCTTTGCCATCCAAAAACAGGGCAGGTGAACTGATACGAATCAGCCTGACTAAAACAAACCAAAGAACTGAAAAAAGGTAACACAATGTTTCATGGGGCAAACACCCTATAGAACCAGTGGGGAAAATGGTAAATAATTTTTCCTCTGTTGAATTTTACCAATGGAATATCCATAAACAAAAGACTGCTGCTTTAAGCAGTCTCCTCTTGTTTATTCAGAAACAAGAAGACATTTTGAAGAAGAAAATTTCACTCTTGCAAATTGTTACAGTATTTTATATCTGTTGCTCTAAATTGGAGCTGTATCTCCTAGCTCTGTTCCTTTAGAGGGTGTCAGTTTTGCCTTTGCCTCAGTAAGGATAGAGCACCAAAGGCAAAAGCACTCATCTTTGTATTTTGAATTTGGATTATTTTCATACATGGCTTTTAAAGACATACACATTTGTTTCTGTGTAGAAAAAGGCCACAAAATCTTTGATATTCTCAGGTTATGGGAAAAGAACCACTGAAGTGAATTCACACAAGAGGAATGAAATGTTTGAGAGAATGAAAATAAAAGCAGATAGACTAGATAAGGTGAGAGCACATCTGAAGAAACAAGTTTTCCATGAGGTCTAGTAATTAAATGGGAATGGCTCAAATTGAAGAATAATTTGTCTAAGTTATTCTTTTATAAGTTTATCCGTTTCCTTTACTTATTATGCCAATAAGAAATGTAAAACATCGCTATTAACCTAAGTTAATACCTGAGCTAAGTGTGCACCAACCTGAATCACTTTACCACCTTATTTGAATCAAAACTTCTGTATATTTGTACCCAAACTTCCATTTTGGGCCTACTTGGAGAATTTTGGCCCATACTTTGAATGTCCTGGTTTTTAACTTGTGCTGCTTCTGTGCAATTTTCATAATTCCATGCTTTTTAGCTGAATGGCTTCTGCAGCAGCTCCCAGCCATGTGCTGAAAATTTGCACATCCATTTCTCTGGTTAAAGACTTTGTTTTCCTTGAAAGGAAACAGTGAATGTTTACACATTGTGACTTTTCTTCTGGAAAACAACCAACCAAACCAACAACAACAAGTGAGGATCACATAGAAAGTAGTATGTCTTATGTCCACTCTTCCTCCACTGCAAAGTTGTGGAAAGAAGGAAGACAAAGTGATGCTGTTCCCACCAAGATTAGGGACAGCAGGAATAACTTAATTTGTTGTATTGTGTTCTTTCTTGCTATGTAAGATTCTGTAAAGGTTGACAATATAATGGTGTTAAAAACCCCTTATGGTGTAAATCTGAGTATTTGAGTCCTAAACTGAACTCAGTGACAAGGAGTTTTGAAGACTTGGAGCAAAATATTCTGTGTTTTCCCAAACTTCCATATAAGCACAGCAAATAGCCACACAGCTGCCTATTGTACACTAGCAAATTGAATATGTATCATCTGTTTTCAAGAGATGAGGAGAAGAGTACATCCTCAGAAGCAGCCTCTGAGAATTCAGTTAGATGTATATTGCATGTAAAAAGTATTACAAAGCACACTGGAAGTTCTTTCTGATCTGGTTGATTGTTGCATGCAATGGTCACATGTGAAAAAGTAGCAGTTTCTAAACTAAATGTAAGGTCCAAATATCAAAGCATTGTAACATTAGAGGAGCAATATAAAATATTCATCTTTTGACTTCTTTGGAATTGCACATGAGTGCTGGAGACCATCATCCTACTCTGCCACCTCACGCTTATTTTGTTTAATCACTCCTGGCAGGGGGGAGGGTGAGGTAAAGAAAGCATAAGATTAAACAGAATGATTCCATGAAATGTGATGTTCACAGTTGTTGCATATAAATTGATTAAGTTTGCAGGGAAATTGAGATTGTAATCTGCTCTGGTAAAATAGAGAAAACAGGCAACTAAAACCCAGTCATTCCTCATGGTGGATTGGAATCATGTAAAAACAAGTCATGGCAGAAATGTGGGATTGTGGGAGCTGGTAAGTAACCTTAAAGTCATCAACACACAGAGTGGCAGAAAAGGGTCAGTGCAGTGAGGGAGCAGTGGTGAAGTTCCCCAAATGTGGATGACTTTTCTCTGCGATTCCTCTTGAAGTAAAGACATTGGCATGGATTAGCTTGTTCTGGAGTGATAACAGGTGAGATAAAAGGACTGAGCAGAAGGATTTGGCAGTCCCTGTCCAAGAGGACAGGAGTGGAAGTGTATCTGGTAATGCAATAACCGGGATACATGGGAAAATGTTAGTCGGTGTTGAGCTGTGGATGAAGTGCAGCTGTTTCTGTGGTGCTGTGGTAGAATAGCAGTAGCTTGTAGTTCCTGTTATATTGTGTTTGTATGTCTCCTTGTAGTGAGTTTGTGTCTGTGGTGTCAGAACATTTGTGGTGCCCGTTGTTTTCCATTCCGGGTGTAGCACATTCGTTAATGACAACAAAGGAAACAAAGTTTGTCAACTTTTGTGCCCACTTTGTAGCAGTGTTGCTTTCTAAAACAAAACAAAGGCACAGTTGTGCCACCCTACACATTCTATGACCCAGGACTGATTTCCACAAACATACAGACATCCATCAGTGCAGTATCAGGTACCTTTGGTACTGCATACAAAAATATCAAATGATACATTTCTACATATTCTGTATTCCTGATCCAGATATTTAGCAGCTTAGGTGCTTAAGCAGCCTTGTCTCCCATTATCTGAGCAGTGCAAATCCCAACGCTCCTGGTAGAAATGACATTATATATAATTACAGACCATGAGGAGTCCTCACCTTTCACTGGAAGGAACAAGGTGTACAGCTCTTCATTCATAGCTGCTTTTCAACATTTACTTTCACACTTACAAAAATTTATCACCCTTAAAGAGGCAAAGCAGTTAGTTGTGAAATTATTTGCACTTGGTGTGGATGTAATAGCCAATCTGTCTTTATGATAAATTTAATCTCTTTTTTAGTAATTTCAACAGTTATCACATAATCCTAGTACCCAAGTTTCCTGACACTTGGCTTTGCATGGGCTACATTTCTTAAAAAATTGTATGAGTTAATAATTATCTTGCCCTAATTTTGCCAACATAAGGTGTTGGCAGTATATACATAACTCTGCAATTCCTATTAATATTAACATGAAGTAGAACAAATTATCTTTTTGCAAATAATGTTTCATTAGAAAACACAAGTGTGCAGAGAATAGTGAAAAATTTGAGCCTTACCTCCCAGGTAACTTTTGCTGCTCTAATCCAGCTTCTAGCTTCATGAATTCCAAGACCAAAAATATTACTGATTATCTAAATCTGTGATGTATGACTGTAAGGAGAAGCATATTAAGATCAGTAATTATTGCAAACATAAAAAGCACTGTCATGTTATATTTTCACTAGATCCATATTTCATGATTTTGGCTGATTTTGAATTCATAAAAAGAAGGAACAGATTTTTTTTTTTTTAAATTACACCTGAATTAACTGGTACATTGGTTCTTATTTGCCACAATCTTAATGAAGCCTGATCAGAATAAAAGAATGCAGAAATTTCTGATGAAAGTATTTTTTCTTGTGTTGCATGAGAGCATTAAATTGACAATTTACAAATGATTGTACAAAACTTCCAAATCCCATCACAGTCACTTCTTTTCAAATTACTTGTGAGACCAAATTTTGACTCTATATGGTACAAAATATCTGCAAACACCTTATGGTGTAAAAAGAAATGGATAAGGCAGATGATGTCCTCTGGATCATTTTATGTGTACCTTTCAGAGGGCTGGAAGTGTCTTTTCCTCAGGTACAAAACAGAGAAGCACAAGTCAATAAGTGACTCAAGTGAAGAAGTAACTGATAGGGCCCAGAAAGTAGGTCTGCTTTTGTTTTTCAGCAGAGTATGATCCTGCAGGTGGTTTATGGAGTACTTCCATTTCCCTTATGTTCTTCTAACCTAGAGGAGACAAGTGTCTGTTCCAGTGATAAATAACTTTTAAAAATTTTAAATAACCAAAAGCATCCCAGCAAGGGCTGCCATGGCCTGAACAGCAACAGCTGCTGGCTTTGCTCTTGGGAAGTGGAGGGAGTGCCTGGGGAGAAGATGGGTGCTGGGGCTGATGCCAGAGGGGAAATGGTAACACAGCTCCTGAGAGCAGTCCCACGACCTTATTATGTCCTTGCAGCTGCTGAGGTTGGAGTATGTTGGTCATCATCCAGCGGAGAATTTGGGATTACACTTTGAAGCCTGAAGGAATCCCTTCTTCAAATATGTCATTGCTCTAGGAATTAGGCACATGATGCTGTAGTGTTTTCTGTAGTCACACATGTGAATAGGATGGCATGTAGCTGAGCATCACTTTTGTACAGATAAATCAGTTTTAGCTCCAGTGTTAGAGACATAAAGTGAAGGGCATAGAAAGTTCTGATCAGAAATACAAGTGCCATAATATTAACTAACCCAGTATAAATAACGATGTATGACTCTGCCTTCTTGAGTCTTTATTTTTGAGGTAAGTAACTTTCAGGAGTAGAGTGGATGGGATGCCAAACTTAATTTGAAAGTATTAAGATTCAAATAGTATTGGACCTGAAAGGGGGGATACTCAACAATTTTGGCCAGAGCTCAGGCTCACACGGCTTATCATAGTGACATTTGTGTAATAATTATTTTGAGTAGAAATCACAGAACTAAGTCAGCTTGTGCAGAGAGCTGTCTTGTATCTGAGGAAAGGGATCTTATATACTAGGTTTAATAAATTCTATCCCATTAACTGCCCAATCACAAGTGTGGCAAATTAATACTTAGGTTCAATATGTGTATTAGATTAGTCTTTTTGTGAAGATGTTAAAATTTTATAGCTTTGATTATTATAAAGAAATGAACCAGCAAATACATAATCCTGTAAATAGGAGTTCATCTGGCAAATGCCATTGATGGTGCATTGTCTCAGTTATTTGAGTGCAAACCCAGAGCAGAGGCCTGAAGGGAATGTCCAATATGTAACATCATCATCCCAGCTTTATTTTTGAGCAGAAACCACACAAGAAATTCCCACACACATTTAGGACATTGCTATTTATTTTCACGCTGTGCTTTGGTTTTAACTATTGATAACCGTGAGTTGTGCAGATGTCTGTCCTGCAGTTCTTTTTTTTTTTTTTCCCTCTTTTTACACCATGGAGACACATTTTCTGCTAAACCTATCCCTTTGTCCTGCTGATCAGCTCAGGGATTCCCCTGTTTTACCTGTACAGAATGTATCGATACAGGAGCTTCAGGCTCAACTTGAGCAGGAGACAAGACTTCACCGAGAGGAGCAAGAAAAGTTTACAGAAAGGATCATCCAGGTAAATACAAAACCCACGTGTTGGGAGAGATGCATGACCGTGATATGTGACATGAACCTTGCTTGTCAGGACTTGGGAATGTGTGTCCCGATGGCTGTGCCTGTTTAACCTCATCCAAGTAAATGAAGAATCTGGAATTTGAGGCAATGTAAGATCAATCCCATTTTGCCACTGTGAATTTTACTTCTCTGCTTGCTGCAGAGAAGTTTTGCCCTCCTTTGTGTAGAGGAAGTCATGGTAGAGACATGAAATATTGCATGGAGAATTACATCAGGCCCTTCAGCTCTCCCTGAGCTGGGGAGAAGTGTGCTTTTGATCTACTCCTCCTACCCCAAAAAAATGCAACATTTCTCCAAAGTTGGAGGAGTTGTTACCCACGCATAACTGAGACACAAGTCAGGACTTTCTTGTATTTCTCAGTACCTCGTGCTTCCAACCTTCTTATTAATAGCTGGTGAACAAATCATATTTTGTTACATGGGCTCCCCCTGCTCTTTTGAAGGCTGGAACAGATTAGTCAATCATTTTGTGATCACTAGCTCCTAGCATGAAAAAAAATCTGTTACTAATTTTCACAGGCTGCTTGGCTCTTAACTAAAGTTTTCTTTTAAAGTTTGCTTCATAGACTAAACTCAGCATAATTGTTGCATAGTGTAAAACATTTTGCCTTATGCCAACTAATCTCTTTATGCCCAAGTGCAATCTCTCTGTTTTTTCATAACTAGCTTCAATTTCCAGTGGATCTTCACAAGAGCTTTCCATTGGAGGCTTTTGAAGGCAACCAGTTAATTGATTTCCTTCCTGGTTGCCTTGGCCCTGAATGCTTTTTGGAAGCTATGTCTGCCTCTTAAAGTTCTTTCTTTTTTGCAATTGCTATCCATTGAAAAAACATAATACTCTATGACTCTACCTCCACTAGGGTCTTCTGCAAGAATTTATGACCATAGGGGCTTAGTTCTTAACAGCTTGTAAAAACAATGAAAAATGCATTAAAATTAAAGCTAGCTGTTCATGTTGACAGCAAGTAGAAGCAGAAAAATGAAAGCATCTTCTGGATTCTTCATTTTTTTTCCAGATTATGCCCATCCTGTTGATATTCTTCCTTTATTATCACCTTCCAGGATTTCTGGTGGAAATGAATAAGATCTTTGCTGTATTTAACCATAACTTCATTTGGAGGAAGAACCTGCATCAACATCAAATCTATTCGTTTCTTCCTGTAATAATTAAATTTAAAATCAGCCCCTTTTTTACTATTTCAGTTTTAGGAATGTTTAATGATATCATATTAATGTGTACTAGCAGTGTATAATCTCCATGAGTGTTATTAGAAGTTACGTGTATGTTTTTTCGGCCATTATAGCTGATCTTGTTTCAGACTACTTTTGAACTTCCTTTCAAACATAGTTAAGCTAGCTACTACTGTAAATAATTGTAATTTAATCAGAACTTTTTAAGGTATAGTTGAGTGGATTCTAAAAATTTGCATTATGCTGGAGCACTTCATTTAAATAGCAAGCAAGTCCTTAGTAAACCATCTAGTATGGACTAGTAGCCTGTGTTTGTTGAATGTTGCCATGAAAATCAAGCATGTATTTCTTAGCAGTATTTATTGCTAGGGAGTCCTTGTTCCTGAAATATTCTTTATTCCTATGTGAACGTTGTTTGTTGCAAGGGTGTGTCCCGCTGCTTTGAGTTGTTGTGGTCATTAGTGTACTGTGGCTTTCATAGATTTTATCTATGGAGCTGGTCAGGAAAGGGAGAGGCTGTTGTTCTGCAGAATGGAAAATAGTGGAAACTGGCATCTGTAAGCAGTGGTTCTGTACTGATTTTCCATCTTCCTTTTCTACATCAGTATGAACAACAGCTTGGTTGAAGTGAAAATACTATCTCATCCATGCAGAATATGAGATCTTGTACAAATAACTTTTACAAGTGTTGGGTGCAGGTCATGCCATGGTTTGATTTTGAAATATTGAGGGAGAAGTCACATTTGAAGAATAGTGTTTCAGGTGGCCTTGCACTGAAACAAATAAAATTATATGTGTCCTCTAAAGAATAAGCTTTTCTTGGTGTTTCTAGTACAGAAGCTGAGACATGCTGAATGCCAAGTTGCAACCTATTCCTGTCTCTGCAGTTCTGTGTGTGTCCCAGATATAGTCATGCCAGAATGAGAAACTCCTTACTGTGGTATTGCTCAGATGCCATCAAGCATGAACTGTGAGAAGTGAAGGACCAATAGTTATATGAGAGATGGTTCCTTCAGAAGTGTTGCCCTTCTAGAAGCAAGGGGAGATGCAGTCACAGAGGAAAGGATGAGCCTGTGTCTGGGAGGGACGAGACCAGGATAATATTCCAGGTTGTCTAAAGGGCAGCTGTGGTTCCACCTCCTATGAATGGCTGCAAGTGCTTTTAGTAGGTGTGGTATGTGCAGCAGTGTGGTGTGGTGTTTGTGCTGGAAACCTGTTGCAAAGATACAGTTAAGAGAGGGAGGAAAATATGAGTGGTATAAAATGTTTAACAGCATCAGAGCTATTGTACATCTTTATAGTAAATATCCAATTCCACAGCAGGTTACTATGGTTATCTAAGCAAAGCTTATCATGTTATCTTCTGTTTTCCTCAGCAGTCTTAACTGCTGAGGGATTTACTGAATCAAACTGAATAGCTGCTCACTACTGATGAAAATTTCAGATTTCAGATTGCCTTACTCAATGAATTACAAGTCCTGGAGACTGCTCCTGGACGCAACCCCATTGACATAATGTCTGTCATTCCATTAAAGCTGGAGGACGATCATATGCAGACCCTGCGGAGGAAAGACTTGGAAGTGCAGAGCTTGACTTTGCAGAACAAACTGGAAGAGAAGACCTGGAGCCAGGAGAAAAGCCTGCTGCAGCAAGAACTCAGGCATTTCAAGCAGGACACGTTTCTCCTGTATGTCAAACTGAAGTGGCTGCTGAAACACTGGCGGCAAGGCAAGAGAATGGAGGAGGAAGGGGAGGACTCATTAGAGGTAACTGTCCCACCTGAATAACCCAAATGAGTTACAGTGGAGTGCTGGGATGGCCCTTTCTTTAAGTGTATGTTTTAAATGTGATTGGCATCAGCAACTTCATAATTGCTCATGGATTGAAAGGATTTTGAAATTAAACACAAAAGCTTTTCTCAAGTTGGCTTGTGCTAAAGTATGTTCTGGGTAATATATTACAGGTCACCCATCTTTAAATTGAAACCCTTACCTACTACAAATATCTGGCCCTGAAAAACTCTCTCATAGTAAATGACAATTTAATTGGATCTCAAAAATATGATTCCTGAATAATTTTTGAAAGAAAAAACATGTTAGCAAGCTGAGGGAGTCAACTCTGTTCAGATGGGTTGAGTGTTGTTTTTCTCACCGTGTGCACAGTGTATTCCTTACAAAGCCTTCAGCAATACAGATGGAGGGAAGCTCTGTTTTCATGTTGGCAGGAGAATTATGCAGCTTCTTGTGGGAACTTAGAGTGATTCATTCTTATTTGTTCCTCTTTTCCATACACGTCTATCACCAGCAGCAGCAGTACACCAGTCGTCATCATGGTGATTTTCCAAGTAGAGACTAAAGCAAGATCAGGAATTTCAGAAGTACATAGTAACCTGGAATCCCTAAGCTGACACATCTCAAGAGAGGTGTGATTGCCAGCCAACATGCAGAAGAAAGGTGCTGCTCAATTGTGTTGAGTTGCACACCCAGAATTACCATTTGCTTTGGAAATCTTACCTAAAAGAAAAAAAATGTTAAAGCGTTTGTCCATTCTGACATTTTACACAAAGTTTTTGAGAACAATAGATCTGTTTTGCAGTTTCATGCAATTCTGAAGGCATGTGCTAAACAACTAAGTGGTTTTTCTCAATATCTCTGATCCTTTTTTTCCTACTGTTTTTCAGTGTTGCATTTGGCAGCACAAGTAACTTTTCAGGTCTGGGAGGTGTATGCTGAAGTTGAATACTCCAGTGTTTTGTATTCTTAGATAAGGGTGGGTGAACATCTTTGCATTTGTCTATTGTGGTAATAAGAGTCAGAAACAGATGAGTGGCTATTCAAAAATAATTTGCTTCTACTTTACTTCAGCAGTACTAACTTGCTTCTATGTAAACTAGCTTATCTTCTAATACCAAAATAGCTTTCATTTTTTGTCTGTTTGGATTTTTTGACTGGTAAATTTATAATCAGTCTGGCTCTAGTCATTATTGGAGGTGCATTTTGCTAGCACGTTACAAAAAATACAGTGATAGATTTGGATACTTCCTGATCCCCATATCTTCATCAGGCAATACACCAACGTCTTGTAATTTTTTATTAATCTGTGATGGATTATATCCATCATGCTACATAACACCCACCCTCTCAGTTGCATAGAGCTCCTATTTAGCAGGCCTGAATAGTGTTATGTTCACATATGCAACATGTCATATATCACCCAAAGATCATTTCTTTGATCATATCACCCTAAGATTAATTCTGTATCTTGCAGAGTTGAAGTCAATATATCCCACCATGGAGATGCAAGGGAAGAGATTCCCTTCCCTAGTCCTTCAGTAGCTTTATGTCCCCAGAGGAAAATGGCAAAGGAATGCTCATGTGCCCCCCTCTTGCATTTTAGATCGAGCACCCTGAGGCCCTTCCAGACTTTGTCATTCAGTGTGAGCAGAAGGCGAATGAGGCAGAGCGCCAGGAGGAGGAAGAGGATGTTGTGTTTGCACTGACAGATTTCTCCAAGCGTCCCACCATGGAGAGCACCGATCATGGACCACAGCTGCAGACTGCAGAATTACTGCAGCAGCAGAAGCAGGTAATATTCCATTTATATGTCTTGCCCTGGGAATGGATACTGTGGATTTTTCAAGGGAGTTCATTTTTCTGTGCTGCTGTGTTAAATCTCTTAAAATCATGCTTGTAAAAGTACTTCTAGCTACACAACAATTACAGTGGATTTCATCCATTATATTAATATTTAAATTTAATCAGGAGCCATGTTCTGTTGGCAGATGCTATCAGTAAAAATTCCTATTTCCTCTTGTGGCTGTTTGCCCAGAAACGTCTATCAGTATGTGATGGTTTGGAGAATTTAGACGCTCTTCTTGTATGAGTGCATCTATTGTATTCTACTGTCAAGCTTTTAGCAAGAAGATGTGATTTTATTTCCTTTAAATAATTTAAGAAACTAGCACATGTATTTAATGTTGCCCTTAGAGATGATGGGAAAACAATGTAAAAATTCCTTCCTGTCATTTGGCTTGGTTTTAAAAGCTTGAAAGGAAATCATGCTAACTTTTCCCTGACATCTCCTGTGCCCTGACTATGTGTCAGAACACTGCCATATATCCTGGCTTTTTCCTTTATGCATTTAATATACTAGCAGTCCTAACAATACTAAGAGCAAGCATCCAAACGAGAAGGACTTCTTATATATTTCAAATGGAAACTGTTCGTATGAGAGTATCCTGTTGTATGGAATTGTTTGCAATCATAAATAGAACAGAGCAATAATTCTATGTAAAACACAAATTCAGAGGAAAAAAAAAGCCTTGAATCTTTATGCCTTGTCTCCATCTCTATCCAGACCTTGACTTGGGAGCCTGCTCCACAGTAACAGCTCTCAGGCAAATATGTACCCTCCATGACCACAATACTTTGCAGGAGTTGCTGCAGGAGCTGGGGGTTGTGTGTGTCTTCGCATTTCAGTTCTTCAGCTTGAATTCCCCAGACTCTCATGATTAATGTTTGCTTATTTTCTTGCTATTGTAGCAGGCAACAGTCTCTATCCTATAATAAGGGCAGGCTGGTAGATGCACAGGCTGTTTTGCAACCCACTGTTGTAGTTTAAGAGGTAACTTCAGTTAGAATTTTCATCTGAATAGAGACAGTAGACATCTGTGGGTTTTATGCTGCTTCATATTCTATTTTAAATATATATACATTTTTGCTTTCCTTTTTCATCATACTAGCTGACAACTCCATTCTCTAGCTATTATTTTCTGTGAAGTGTGCTACCAAGTTAGTATTCATTTGGTCAGTTTAGCATTTGGAAAGGTTCTTTCTTGCTTGTCACCCAGACCCACAACTGTCTTCCTCTCAGCAAGTTCTTCTTTGGTAAAGGCTGTAGAAGGCCAGGAAAGATATGATCTTGAAACACACTGTTTAACTGCATTCCATCTGTAGAGTGATTTAATGTCGAATTAGTAAAATAAACTCTGTCGTGTAGTGACTTTCCATATAGATCTCTTAAAATGACCATGAATATTCAAATAAATTATGTCCTCTTTGAATTAATAACTGTTCAGGCATTAATCTCTATTAAGGTAACAGAAATCGGCAATAGATTGCTTATAATTCATTTTTATATACATTGCAGAAGTTCCAGCTCATCTTGCTTAAAGAAATGATCCATAGGAACAGGTTACATCTCAGTGTCCCTCAAGATAGTGAATAGTGCATACTATCTAAATGACCTTGTGAAAATAAAATAAGTTTCTCACTCTCCAGCTAGGAAGAGTGTTCTTTCAACAGTGCAAGAATGAGTGAGTTTGCTAAATATTTCTCATTTTAGGCACTATTTTTTGTTTTGCCTGCTCATGCTAATGGATTTTCTAACAAGCAGTGCTGTGCTGAAAAACACACTGAGTTTTGGAGACCTTCTGCAGGTTCCCGAGGCCCACAGCTGGTAAAAAAACACTGTTTATCCAGGGAATTTGGAGTGAGTGGTGCAGCTGGAAGTCTCCAAGGTTTGCACCTGCCCAGGAGAACCTAAAGTTGCTGTTTCTGCCTGGCAAGCTTTAAGATGAACTGCATCAGCACTTGTTTCACATTGGGAATGAAATTCTGAGATAGCTTAGGAGTTGCTGAGATAACTAGGTCAGAAAAAAGAAAGGGTTTATGGTAACTTGAGGTTACTCATATTTATTTTTAACACTTTTAATATTTAATGGCTTGTAATTTCAGCCAGCACTCTTGCTGCTGACTTTCTTACAATAACTGGAAAGTAGAGTTACTATGAGAAAAATTATGAGCCTGGAGGCCTTAATTTCAACAAGCAACCTTTAATTTTATATCATTATGATTTGAGACACTCAACTGAGTTTAAAGTACACGTCTAACTTGTCTGGGATTTTTATGTGGCCAGTGTGTGAAGGGATAACGGCATGGCAGAGTGGAAAGGGGAGAAAAAAGGTTGGCTGATGAGAGGCAGAGTAGATGGGGTCTGTGAGAAGGGTCAGTTCATCTTTCTTAGCATGGCATTGTCCCTTGGCTGGTAGGTGGGGCACACTGCACATGGCTGGGACCCCCAGAAGAAAGGGCAGGCAAGGAACTGGCAAGGTTAAGAGCAAAGCTGGAAGTCTGGTCATGGGCAGAAGACAAACAGGCAAGTTGGGCTGGTAGCACAGCAGAGGAGGGCTTGCTGTAAGTCAGTGTTTCTATGTGTGCAGTAAGAGATCGGGGACAACAGCCTGTGGAAAAAGGATGAGCTTGGGTTGAGTGGAAAGGATGAGATGCCTGTTGGATGGTGTAAGATCAGGGGAGCAAGAAGAAAAGAGTTTACACATCTGTGATCCAGTGGAAAAGGCACTAAAAAACAATACAGTAGTGTTGTTGCTGGGAGGGGTATTGAGAAAATCCCCAGTTAGACATCTTTGTGATCATACAATGTTTGTTTACAAAGCTTAGCTAAGAGAAAAACCCAAAGGAATAGTCATTAAGTCCTAAATATACTAAAATCTGTTGTACCAAAAGCCACCTTAACTTTTGCCTAGATCTGTGATTGGACCGAGAAAACATACAGTTATCATTTGCTGTTTAGGCTCCTGACCTTGTGTTTTTAATTGACTGCTCTACTAAACTACTTGTAATACCAGGCTGTGGCTAGGTTCTTAAATGTAATACTCAAGGGAAATTCTCACAGTAAAATGAATTGTGATTGAAAGCAGAACCACACTGCAAGAAACTACTCTGATCCAGAACTTTTCTAGACCTGGAGACTCCCATTTCTGTGATTGACTCAGCTTAGTAAATACTCCACAGCCTTGGAATTTAATTCCAATTTACTGCATGAAGTTTTGGCTTGTTATCAGCTGTTGTTTCTATAAATCCAGAGCTGTGGATACAAGACTTTAAACTTTTGTAAAGCTTTTGTAACTCTCTTGTCTTAGATCAGTTGTGAATCAGTAGATCAGTCAGATTCCTCCAAGATTTAAATTTTGGAAACTGTTAAGCTACTAACGAGCCATCTCCTTGCATGGGAGACTGTCCAGGGAATCACAGTGGTGCCAAATTTCTTCTGCTGTACAACATGCCTGAAAGAATGGGAAAGACTATAACAATACTTGTTGTGTATTTATGGGACTTATTTTTATGCAGAAGTTGTTTGGCAGTTTTACCAACAGAAGTCTAAAGCATGTCTCAGTGTAAATATTGTATTTCAGAGCATATTCTCTCAAAAGTGCTTTGTTTATTCTCCAAAACCACTACAATTTGTCAAAACAGAAAAAAAAAATAATCTCACAGGCCTCTCCAACTTCAGCCTGTAAATACAGAGTTATGCAAAAAAGACTTCTCTGCAGGAATAAAAAGTATGTAACCAAAATTGGATTTATATTGGCAAGCTAATTAAAATCCCAGCCAGCCTGGGGGCACCTGGGGTACTTATCTCATAACAGTGACATTGATGTAATGTTCTAGAAATAAGATGTTCCCTCATCCCAGTAGGCTGCAAACCTGCAATGAGGCTCCTTTGATTCCTTTATTTATTAGTTCATAACTTCTTTCTTTGCAAACTAAATTTTATAGGACTCTAAAATTATCAAATATGTGGAGAGGAATGACATATGTATCTTGCTTTAGTGTTATTTGGGTTCATTTTTCTTCTGCCATATTTCCCTTATGGAGCCTCTATGCCTGCTTTGCCAGAAAAAGGTTTATGCAACACACCAGAAAACAGAGAATGTGGCTCTTGAATGAAAGCACCTCACAGACATTTGGGGTCAGGGTTTTCAAAGAGGATGAGACTAGATTTTTGTGTGTTCAATACCCAACAGCTCCTGTTGTGACACTAAGGGCAAATCTTCAAAGTAGTACTTAATATGATTATTACACAAGAAACTTGAGATGTTTGGAGGATTTAGGTTTAATTAGGTATTAGAACAAAAATTCAAGATAGAAACATAAAATCTCATTGCATATTGAATAGTAGGTGATCTCATATGCATGATGGATACTGCTGATGTATAGTAGGAAACTGCTAATTGGCATTAAATGTTAATGGAATTAATTCTGCTTCTGTGGGTGCATTTCTTAGAAAACCCCATGTTGTACACCATCACATTTCATTAGCCCAAACAGATTATAGGTCAGCCAATGAGCACCTGCAGTCAATTCTCAGCATCTAGCATATTTTTGCTGATGCATCAAATGGCTTGGAAAAAGTAAACCGTAGTTGTTTGGTTTTTAAAGAAAAAAGGCACCATGGTATATATGATTACCAAAGTGGGCTCGGTGATGCCCAAAATCTGATGAGCATATGAAGTCACCATAGTTGCCTCCATAAAATTTTGTATATTGCCATATAAAAAAAAATTTTGTGTGCATCTGTGTACTTGAGCTGTCTTCAAAGAAGTTCCCCATGTAGTTAGTTTGTGAAACACCAGATAAGAGCAATTGTAGGAAGCCTTCACTTGGGAAAACAAATAAAAAAGTAAAATCAATTAGATTAGCATGCAAGAATCGAGGTAGTAAATTTGAGTTAGATCTTCCCAAGGAAGTTAATACATTTATGAGAATCAGGTGATTAAATGCTGAGTTTGTTGAGTTAGCTTTCCCACTTTTCTGCTCGTGCTGTGTCTGCTAATAAAATATAATTGTCTTAGAAGCATTTCTGTTCAGAATAAATATACAGATACAATTGCTGACTACTCCTTGGTCTTTGAAAGGCTTATTGAGAATATTTTATTAAAATATTGGATAAATAAATCATGTTATAGATTTCTGTTTTCTGATTTGATGACTGCAAAAAAATGGTAGGAAACCTTGTCTTTTACTCATACAGAATGAAGCTTTAGGAAACATTTTTTGATATTTAACATAAAAATGACGGGTTTCGCAAGTCTTCAGAGAATGTGCAGAAAGTAAATGCCAAAATTAGGAAAAAAATTTAGATATTTGAATAAGTATACACGATGTCAGCTCTGGGCTAGACATTTAATTTAACTTCATTCTTGACTTCTGGCTAGCACAAGAGCAAAACAACATTTTCAGTATGATCATGGCACTCTCAACAAGACGTGGATTGTTGAGTTTGTTCTTTGATTCCATCTACAAGAGGGAAAGAGCCTTGCCTGGCATTCATGCCTTGGTACCAAGAAGGGTGCTGCTGCAAATCTAACCTGGGTGCAACTGCCTGGGGTGGAGCAAAAATATGAGTTACAGACTAATGAAACACCTTAGTAGAGATACTTAGTTCAAAACCTCAATTTTTTTCCTAAAAGAATTTTATCTGATAATACTAAGGCACTGAATATTAATCCCTTTTCATTATATGTGACTTAAAAATATTTGAGATTTGATACTGAGCAGTGACTGTATGTATGAGGCATCTAGCTATCCAACAAACCTCAGGAATTACACTAGTTTTGGTTTACAGTATTAAAGAAGAAGTTATTACACATGTTCTCAATCCAGAAAGATGCTCAGTTCTGTTTTCAGGGTGACTTAAGTATCTTTGGCTTTCATGAAGCATCAGGACTAGGGCTAACAAGCAGTAGAATGATAGAATTGCACAACTGTAGAATCATTTAGGTTGGAAAGGACCCTTAAGATCATAGAGTCCAACCATAAACCCAACTGCCAATTCCACCACTAAGCCATGTCCCAAAGTGTCACACCCATACGTCACCTAAATACCTTCAGGGATGGTGACTCAACTACTTTCTGGAGCTGCCTGTAGACAGAGAAGGCACTGCTATTCTTAGTTTCCTCACGCAAAAGTTAGCCCAGGCAGGCACTTTCTCTTCCATGCAGTGACACACAGTCATTTTTCCTCTGACAAATGAAACTAGAGATTAAAGCCATCCAACAGTGACATTTTATTTGCTTTGTTGTGGCAGGCAAGTGAAAATCGGAAGCTCCTGAACGCTCTGAAGGGTTTGCTGGATGACTTCCGCTCGGAGCTGCGGGATGAGGAGCGTGAGCGCCAGGGGCTCCAACAGCAGTATGCCCTGCACAAGGCATCCTGGGAGGTGGAAATGACTGAACTGAAGTGTCGCCTCGAACAGGTAATATCCTCCACATCCAACACCTGTAAAGAATGACTGAGATGCCTAATGGATCAGGAAATCTGTGACAGACAGGAATTTTACCCTGGTCCCTGAAAGCCTCCTCCCCTGAAGCCTGAGCAAAGCTTTGTCTCTTGAGTTGCTTCTTGGATTTCCAGTTGTCCCAGTACAAGTGCCCATGTAGTAGGTGCTGGGTAATGTCAGTGAGGACAAAAGAAACGAACCTCTTGATGTATTTACTCGGAAGACTTGACTAGTGATATATCCACGATGGTAAGGAGATACACAGGGATCTGTATCTATTGAAGAGAAAAATGTCTCTATATTGGCATGCCCACAATTAGCTTGTCACTGTGCCTTGGCACATAACTGCTAATAATACTGTGGTATTTAATGCATAGGAGAGAAAAGAGTGATTTAATAATACTGAAGTGATAGATCAATATATTAATATTAAACCAGCTATTCAAAGCTGTTGGTTTGAGATGGATGGCACCCCACTGAAAAGAGAACTCTAGCTACTTGCCACTGGGATACTGTTAGAAGTATTTGTATAAAACCTAGTGCCAAGTGCTTCAGTGTCATGTACAGGAGTTCACAGAAGATGCACTGTATCTGAAGTAGCATGAAAAATCATCAAAACCCCCACAAGAATTCATTTCCGATGCTGATGGCATAAAAGCTCTTGTTTTCTATCTGAAGAGTGGAGGGGTGGGAGAACTAGTACATTCAGATCTTGAGAAAAATTGTAGAGCTTCTCTGCAGAAGGAAAATGTAATAAAAATATTCACTGTTGGGAGAGGTACATTTAGAAGGGTTTAGTGAACATTAGAGGCTCACTGTGATGCACAGAGCTGAGATGCAAGTTCTGTTTTTTCCTGCCCAGGTACTGTGGGCTGCTTTCCTGGAAAGAAGGTTTTTGGTTTTAGCAATCTTGTCTTAACAAATTCAGATTCGCAGTTCAGCTGCTTCTTAGTGCACACACATTTCCAAACAACACATCACTTGAGAAAGGAAACAAAATCAGTTCCCATTTTTGCTCCTCCCAAAATATCTCAGTGACAGAGCTCAGATTTACCTTAAGCTCAACATGGCGACAAGGGAAAAAACCTGGAGAAAGTCTGAGCATGAAATGCCAGTTTAGAGTTTACATGCTTTGGCTTTGCATGGGCGATAAACTTGCAGGCTGCCACTTTGACTGGTGTTTGGCACCAGGAAGCCACTACCACTGCTGCTCAGAGAGAAGGAAGATTTGTACCATCCTTTCTGGGGAATTTTCCAGGCTCTTTGCTACCTCTACTGCTCCACTGGTAA
The DNA here is from genome assembly GCA_013399695.1 of Formicarius rufipectus. Taxonomy (NCBI): domain Eukaryota; kingdom Metazoa; phylum Chordata; class Aves; order Passeriformes; family Formicariidae; genus Formicarius; species Formicarius rufipectus. Next base: position 70,963 of record VXAU01003306.1, on the reverse strand, counting down.
TAATATAGAACATATGGTAATTGCTGAGATATGGGTGCTACTTTCTACACTTTTTTCAGCAAATGAGAAGAATGAAACTGGTCAGTATCTAAGACATGAAATTGTTTTCCTTAGCCAATTCCCCACTATTTCTGTTTCACGGTAAAAACAGGTCCCCAGTGCGGTAGCAAAAAGCACAGCCTTAACCAAACAATAGTCAAGTCTGTCAAGTTTTTGTGTGTCCATGATGCTGTTTTGTTATGTTGATTGGTGGTGATGAACCCACCTCCCACCATCAGTTTCCTATAGAGCTGCCAACATCCTGACAGGCCCACAGAGGATAAAGGCCTTTCTAGTCTCTGCTGTTGTCTTCCCTGCTGCAGTTTTGCACCTTTTTTATGAAGCAGTAGGCCTATTAACAAGAGCATTTTCCTCAAGAGAATCAACTCTTAATTAATAGTCACTGGCAATAGTTTTGCATTTTGGTGCTTCAACTCTCTCTTGGTAGGAGAAAAATGAAAAAAAGGAAAGAAAGCTCTTTCGATACAAAAGCACTGCATATCAGAGGTGGCAATGTACTGTTGCCTGCTGCTTTAGAGCTTTAGATCATTAAAAATAGAATGTTGTCTGTCAGAAATGCATGGACATCTTATTTGTCAAAAGGATCCACAGGCATTGTTTTTAAGAAAAGAAATAATTAGATTCCTCTCAAAATATGAATGGTGATAATGCTGAGGCAATAAGGAATCACAGTTATCCTCAGCCTCCAGCTGGGCAAATGAAAAATCCCCATATTCTGGGAACTGGAAACTGAGAAAAGTTTGGAAGAAAGAGGAAGTTAATATGAGGGGCCAAACCCTGCATACGCTTTGAGCACTTAGGTTAAGGACATGGGCCGTCATTAGGACTCTGGCCAGTCGTCGAGCCTCAGGGTGCCTGGGGGAGCATATAAGTTGTGGTGCACATGGAGAGGCATCTGTGCAGCCTAGCAGGTTTAGGAAAGTCACATCTAAACCTTCACGCTACTGAGCCACCAATTCACCTTACCTCCATGATTAGAGCTGTTTTGTCAAAACAGGCAGAAGTACTCTCTCCTTACCAGAAGCATGATTCTGCTTTCCACAGGCACCACGAACTGTCTCCTGAGTCTGAAGACACCACCTTTGACTGGAGAAGGTTTTAGGTTGCAAATCACTGAACACCTGGAAATTAATCTGAACATGTATCACTGTATACTTGCCTTGGTTTTGAATTCACCTGTATACTTACAGACTTCACACATTCTTCTCAAATGGGGCAAAATTCAGGGCTGTGGTGTGGGTGAGCCTATGGTCCAGTACAGGATAACTTACTGTATTTTGGCAGCTTAGCCATGGCACTCTAAGGGCAGCTGTACATTCTTGGGGTATCACTATATTGTTCTTATTTCCCACTGTCTATCTCAGTTTTCCTGCCCTTTGCTGCACCACCACCTGTTTTGTTTGCAGTGAAAGGCTCAGAATTTGTCCAGTGGTAGTGAAGAACTTGGTGATGTAAGGGGAGAGAGAGGGGAGTCTTGCTGATGTCAAAAATTTTGCTACTTTTATGAAATTCAATAGAGTGAAGGAATTTCCTTCAGAGAATAATCGTACAAAATGTATTTATTTCAACTAAGCATTTGCTTGCTGTTAAGGTTGCTTTCAGTATTTTCATGCTTCTTATCAGCTAAAGAACTTATCTCAGGCCTTGGTGTGGCTTCACAGCTTAGCACACTAGCCAGAGCTACTACTCCATGAGTATTCTCCGGAGGGTAGCAGAGTTGAGTTTGCACTCCGGCCTACCTGTGACACTCCAGCAACCTCCTCTAAGAGCTCCTATTGCAAGATGAGAAGTCTGCAGGGTCATCAAAGCGTGAAAGATGACTTAGATGTATCACAAAGAGCAAGTCCTAAACAGTCCTCTGTCAGGCTTAGAGTTTACTTCATTAATCCCTTATTATTTTGACTGATCTCAGTTCTTCAGTGACATTCCTGAAATTCATGATTATTTAGTGTCACAGTTACTTAGTAAACCCAACAGGAACATGCAAGAGCAACTAGAGGTGGAGCACACAGGACAGTAAAATTAAAGCAAGCAAACTCAAAAGAACGGGTGCCAATATTGCTGACCTGGCTTCAGCACCAGTTTCAACTCCTGCAGCACCATGATGAGATGAGAACTTGTGAATAGACTGAGGAAAGGGATAGCAAGGGGCAAGACGCCATTATCTGAAGATAGCCGAGTTTGGAAACTAGCAGTGATATTTTCACATGTTGCTGAACTAACATGTGAGCAGTGTGTAGAAAGGCAGCAAAGAATTCTGGCTTCCTGGGGAGCTGTTCTTCCCAGAACAGTGTCTGTCATGGATCTTCAGCACAGAGCTGCCTCTTCTGGAATGTTCTGTGTTTCTGCTCCAAGCATCCCTGTGCTGTGTGCAGGATTTGCACTGCAGAAATAGGAAAGTGTGAGAAAGATAGTGTCATGTGGGCTTTGGTAAAATAGGATGTTGCTCTTTTAGAAATGATTTTTTTTGTTGTTGTTTTTTGGAAAACAACTGTGCTTTGGAAATTAGTGGCTAGAGGATGCAGGTGTTTTAAGATTTCCCTGTCATTGCAAGTGGCTGTAACAGGATGTTCTCTGCAACTCAGTACAATTTTAAATTACTCAAGCAGTGACCTCTTGGTCATTTATTTGGAGAGGCTGTTCCAGAGAGTAGTAAGCATCACTGCTGAATCCAATCTGAACTTCCCTTTGCTCAGAAAGTTTGGTCTTGTTTTCTACATGGGGCAAAGTGAAGGTGTTGTCCTCTCTTGCTAAAGGATTATGCTTCCCAGCAGACCTCCTGCCTCACCTTTTTGAGGACAATTTTAACTCCAGAGGTGGAAATGGGTTTTTGCTGCTTTTCACTCCAGTTCACCTGCAGAGCTAGGGGATGGAGATGCATTCCATTCTGAGTCACTCACACATCTACTGAGCTGTCAACAAGAGGTCTGGCTTCAGGGATAAATTCTTCACTTGCTTGAACTTACACTGAATCACTGAGCACTTTTTCCCCCCTGACAATAGTCCAGCACTGGCCCAGGTTGGCCCGAGAGGTTGTGCAACCTCTGTTCTTGGAGATTTGTCAGGATCCAGCTGAACAAAGTCCTGCACAACTTGGTCTGACCTCAGAGTTTACCTTCTGAAAGAAGAGCCTAGGACTAGAGATGTCCTGATACACCATCGAGCCTGTTTTCCTATGGATCTATTACACACTGGCTGGCTCTTCAGTCCTGATTGAGCTGACCCCTGAGCATGAAGTTCAAGAAGGGAGGGAAAGGTGGCATCAGGTGGCCCTTGAAAACAGTTCAGGCACCAGAACCTGCAGAGATGAGGGGATGATCTTGGTACATCTCTTTATTGCTAACACCCTTTTTTGTTGGAAGGTGGGAGGAGCAGTACAAGACCATTGCTGAGGGTTGTTCTGAAAAGTCTCTTCAGGGGATGAATGCAACCTCATTAGATTTCAGGTGCAGTGAGTGAGAGCACAAAAACAGAACAGTAGATGAGAACGTCCTCCTGGTGATTGTCTCACATCATGATGAGGCTGGAGTTTATCTCTGTTTCCTTTATTGCTGGTACCCATATTCCCATCAGAAAGATCACAAATGATGCCTTAATAGCATGAACTTGTAGAACTTGAGAAATTATTCCTTATAGCTTTCGCTAGCTCAATTTTAAAAGTTTTTTCACATTGGATGTATTTGATCATTTCCCAAGATCTTAAGATCTAAGAATTGCCATAATTCTGCGATTACCAGTGTGGAGTTGGGTGTTTAACTCAAATCCATTGTCAGACACAGGCTTTTACCACAGAAAGTTTAACATCATAGTAACATTTGACTTTAATGCCAGCTGGAAGGGAAGAGCGAGAACACCTCCGGAGAAACAGCCCTCGCTTCTGATGTAAAGGGAGCTTTTAAAAGGGAAAGAGAGGAGCACAAGAAACTTCTGGCTGACAGTCACAGTGTGGTGATGGACCTCCGCTGGCAAATCCAGCACAGTGAGAAGAACTGGAATCGGGAAAAGGTGGAGCTCTTGGACAGGCTTGATAGAGACCGGCGAGAATGGGAGTGTCAAAAGAAAGAACTGCTCAGGCGGATAGAGCAGGTAAGGAGTCATCAGGTAAGAAGTCATCTTGGGTGAGCAATAGCTGTCTGAAAGGATGAAGCATTGCACCATTACTGCACTCAGGCCAAGGTCAAGAGGCTGCATTAAGAAGCAGCACAAGAATAGTTTGGGTTCCTTGGCTTATGTTTCTCAGGCTACAAAACTATTTACATACACAAGGGAGTAAAAGGAAAATGTTAATAATCCTTATAAAAGACCACTTATGAGAAATCAACTCCAGGTTAAAGGCCATTTCCTGCCTCATTTCAATTACCCTGGACAGGCATTGTCACATTCTGTTTGAAAGCTTTTGTGCATCTCTTTGTGCTAAAACACTCAACCCACATGCACGGTTGTTCAAGGTTTGGTACATAACTCCCTGCCAAAAGAGCCTGTTCATCTGTGAATTAGCCACCAAAGATGCAGCTGCTGCAACTATTCCGCCTCAACAGAACTCTTTTTCTTTAGCAAAGGAGCACAGGTGTCAACATGAAGAGTCCTGACTGATAACACAGTTATCAATACTAAATATTGGAAGAATATTGGTCACATGAATTTTGTGCGCATCTCTGCTATCATTTCCCAATCTGAGAAGTGTATAGCTATCCCTTTGTTTTTCGTGCCCATTCATACTTTTGTCTGCTTAATATTAGAGGCAAATTATACCTAATGAATTTATTATCTATATGAAAGCTATAAAAAATAATAAAAAAATTAATAAAGGCGAGCTAATACACCATTTTTGACTGGACATTGTTCAGCTCTGAGTCATGCATTCCAGGAAAAGTAAGAAAAACAACTGATATTGTGGATCCTCAATTAACTGAATACTTTCTCTCCTTAGGACATCAGAAATGGAACCATACCAGATTTGTGCATGCTCCCTAGAGAGCATCACACTTCAGCATAACAGAGTAGCTTCACAGGTTAAATTGGTGAAAGCCTCGTGTAACTTCATAATCAGCTTTTGAAAAGGATTCATTGTCTGTGTGTTATGTTCCCATGTTGGAGCTGCAAAAAGAAGTTAAAAAAAAGACACCAGGCTGCAAATGAGTGCAAGATTAAACCTTGGGTTTGAGCTATGGCTGTTAAACCCACAGAGACACACTTAGGAAAATACCATGCTCTACGAGTATCTCTAAAATCACTGCTAAAAGTGTATGTCTGAGCAGGCAGTGACCAACATGAAGGTTTTACAGATCAAGAAAGGTGATTTTTGAGCTTCTAATTTCAAATAATGAATAAACCATATTCTGGATATTTCAATCTCCCATGGATCTGAGAGTTTTTGTGTATATGTCATATGGCTTGTTGAGCTAGCCCTTAGACTGCAACACAATAGTACATCTTCAAAGATAAAACCAACAGAGCCTACGAGGCCTATTGCCAAGCTCATCATGCAAATTTCCTGATTTCCAGGGTTCAGTGGTAGAAGGTGCCAAGTTCTTCATGTCTTGATTGGGCTGGTCTCTAACTGCTGGGTTTCAGTGGCCAAACAACCTCCTAGATTCTTCTTGCACAATGGGAATTAAGTAACCCTCAGAAAATTTTCCAGTGCACTAAGAATGCAGATATAAATTTTCTTTGGAGAGTCACTGGTACCTCTTTGGATGTTTATGCTCCTGCCCTTATAAATTGTGGGTTTTTTAAATATTATCTTTTTGGTGTATTCTCAATAGCTTGAGAATAACCTGGTTAAAGACTGCTTTTACTAATCCCTGGGAATGGGGCACATTGAAAGAAGCCACAGAGAAATCCCTGTTAACGTTACCTAGCCTTTAATTCTCTTAACCTGACATAACCTCTCAGTGTCATCTTGGGATAGCCTACAAAATAGCTCTTAACTAGTCCTAGAACTGATTTCTCTGTTACTATTCTGGAACCTCTAGGCTTTAACTAATTAATTAATAGGGGAAATAAAATATATTATATCAAGCTAATTTCAGAGAACTAGATGATCAGAAATAACATTTGAAATCTTGGCTACCTGCCTACAAAACTTCTTAATTCCATCTTTGCTTATAATCAAACATTTCCCTGTGTGACAGGAAGCTTCCAAATATTTGCAGGCTTTTAGTTGAATATCCTCTTAGATTGCAGTCATGCCCTGCTTTATATGGAAACAATTAGTGTATCTTTGAAGTCCCTCTCCCCAGGGTTTTTCTGTGTGTATTCTATGTATGGCAATACATAGAGGATGAGGAGACTACACCAGTGTGTAACAAAGTCCAAGAAATAGCAGAAGTGTGCATGTCAAATTTCATACTAATGCTCCATGCTTGTCTGCTTTCACATAGCTCCTGAATAATACATGTATGATAAAGGGGAAACTCACACCAATGTAAAAATTATATAAAATACTTTACTCTGAATGGTTATGGGAATACTGCTCGCATATAAAAAACATGATGACCTACTTTTTTCAGAGCTCAAGAGTTGTTTTTTTCTGTTTCACTCTGTCACATTGTTTTCCCTTAGAGAATATTCCTCTCCTGTGCTCTTAAAGGTAATTGTGCACAGAGCACACTGACAAATGTTTAAACCCACTAGATGACCTGTATGAAAACCTATGTTTTTAAAGTATAAACTCATGGGGACTCAAAATCATTAGTCACTCTTGCAAAGTTAGGGCAGTGTTTCTCACTTTAATTCTCCTGTCAGCTGGCTGAGATTCAAAGCGTGAGCTCGCATCTGTAGTGTTTTCTCATAAGGGCTTCCAGATCATTATTCTTATAAGATCTCTGAACATCTGAAGGGTTTGCAATTGGAACTGTCTATACAGAAAACATATAATTACCATTTCTCCTTGCTTTGGATCTTACCCATATACTGGAGAATGGACTCTAGGATCTCTTGAGATATACCTTCCAACCTTTGTCTTTACAGGACACCCTAATTTAGTTCCTTTTAATAAAACTGTTTCAGATTTTGTACATCATGAGCAAAATACTGAAGATGCACTCATGTTTTTGTAGACTTGAATCAAGAAAAAATCTGACTGTTGAGTGCAAATTTAATCATTTGGAACCAAAAATGATTTGATCTAAATTAGACAATGCAATGTCTGTTTATTTTTCCAAATGTGCAACAAGATTAATATGTTTTGAAGGTTCTCAGTCTCCAGAGTCCTAGGGAATGACTTGCATTTTTAGGTTATTGTCACTGATCTTAGCACGCTGCTTTAGTGAAACATCAGAGTTCTTATCAGATTCCCACTGTCATTCATCATGTTTGAAAATATCACTTATTTCAGCCATTCTGTTATATTTACAACTGAAAGAGAAGTTGATCATCTAATTTAGAAAAATCAGAAGTTGATAATCTAATTTTAGTATCAGCAATTTCACTAATGGTTCACCTTCTCTTCACCCAGCTTTTGCAGAGTATAGTAATAGCTGCAAAGTGTAATAGTCTTGATGGTCCTTCTATAAATATACATTTTCTTTGTATTTGTTTTGCATGCTGAATTCATCCCTTTGACAATGTCAACAAATTGACAAATAGTCAACTTTCTAGCCATGTATAAATGTTAGATCAAATATAAAACTAAGGTCTTGTGCTTTGTTAAGCACAATATTCCACCTCTGGAAACAAGTGATGTACATAAAAGCCCAACTTTTGTATCGCTGACCAGACAAAAAATGTGTTTGTTTTGATGAGACTCCAAGTCACTTGCCTTTTCTTGAGCATCTACTTCTATTACTATCAGGATTGCTTTTTAATAACAGTCTGTGTTGATTTGTTTCCTTAAAAATCAGATTACAGACAGATGCATTATTTTGTGTATATATACAAACAGTGTGTGTATATATGTATACATATACATGTAAACAAGCAAAACTATACATACACACATTTAGTTCTCAAAATCCCTTGAGTAACAGCATCAAAGTTCTAGACATCTCCTTTTGCTGAAGAACCAGTAGAGCGAGGCCTGTGCTCCTTGGAGGTTCACCCCTGGAGCCGGGTGGTGATCTCAAGGTGCCTTCCTGGGGCATAGATGCCTTGGTCCTGGGAAAGGATGAGTTCTGCCAAACACCATACACTGCAGGAGTAATTACTGTTCCTTTTAATTTGCCTTGTCTCCAGCTTCAGAAAGAAGCGAGCCCACGAAGAGGAGGTGGTTTGCTGTGTGACCAGAATGAGAGTAGCCGTCGTCCGTTTACAACCCAGGCGAACCTTCATGTGCCTCGTCCCATGGGATCAAGATCCTACTCTGATTCAGACACCATTCAGTTTGACGATCGGTCTCTGTCTAAGCTGAAGGAGAGCGATCGGTGCAGTGGCACAGAAAACCTCTTTCTGGAATCACTGTCTCTTGATTCCCCCGATGACTCTGATGAGCATCGGCCTCGGCAGCTGGAGCGGGAGAAATTCTTGACTGGATTAATGGAAGTATGTGCTCTTCTATGTTTCATCATGCTGGTGTGTTATCTCTTATGTCAAAATTGGTACAGCATCCCTGCTGCAGGAAATGAAATATTGTGTCACAGGCACTGCTTGCAGTTACCCAATAATGAATTTGGTGTAGACAAGTTTTCATTCCTTGTTATGAGACGATTAGACCAGTGGCAATCACCTGAGAAACTGGGAGGCAGTCTAAAGGCCCCAAGATGACTTCACCTTCATGTTACATATGGTAACTATATTGGACACAACATACTGGTTTAGAAGGTCTTAAATCCCTTCAAATTCTAAGTAGATACATATTTATGAAGAAACACAGACTTTTATTTTGTTAGTAAAGCAGTAAGTGCTGTAGAGAGGCACTTCTGGTCATTCTTCTGTGGTTGCCTTCTAAACAGATTAGCATGAGTAAGTGGGATGAGATGTTAAAAAAATTAAGTTATTCTTCAGCAAAGTACCTACCCTGAAATCACACCATAAAAGCTATAAAGATGTAAAATGCACCACTAAAAGGTGCCACTGGGACATAGAGAATGTAGCCTGTGTCCTGCAAAAATCTACACCATAGCAGACTTGTTTTCACCACTTCCAGGTCTTCATAGCATTGTTTATAATGTTGCTGAATGAAACCCAAGATTCCTGTTCCCATATGCTGGTACAAAGATAAAGGATTACAAAATCAAATTCTTTGAGAGGAAGCAAAGAAAAAAAGACTGAAAGAGGCAACAAATGTGACTACCCTTCTTACATTAAGTAGCTGTAGGTACCTATGTGTTCCAGATTTTCTTCCCTTGGTGCCCTAAGTGTTTGGCTGGCAGTGTGGGATCCCATCTTTATTATTTCTTCCGTTTTGTTTCATGCATGTCCAAGTGGTCAGTGAAGAATGTCAGTACCAGAGTGAGGGAACTAAGTTTTGTGTTTAATTTTGATTGCCATTTCCTTTCCTTCAGATTCAGTCTGATACTTAGAGAAGGGGGTTCTCTCTACTCTTTTCTGTTTCTCAGACATTACTGCCATTAACAAAAATGTGGGCAGCAAAATTTGGCCCTTCATGATATTTGCATGGCTTCTTTCCTTCAAAAGATTTTTAAGGGAACCTGAGCAAAGTAATTTTCCCCTCAGAGGGTTTGCTCAAGCAAGACTAATTGGAGTTTAACGGGTAGCTTAGTAGAGGATGCACAGAGACAACTGCAGCCTGCTACTGCTACCTCTCCACTATATTTTCTCCTTGGTACTAACTGCAGTACAAGTCAATCCAGCCTTCACCCTGACCATGCATTCAGTTAGATCATATTAACTGTGCAGTAATTCCATTGAAGCCACTAGCATTACTTCAGACTCATACCACAGTTGAGTGCAAGGAGGATCAGTTTACTACTATTTTTTTCCCTGACTCTGGATAAGTACCAGAAGGTATTTGCTGAGTTAAGCACTGCTGTTTCTGAGTAGTCCCAATCTGAAATGCACTTCTGTATTGGTAATGTTCTTGCTTTCATGAAGTCAAATAACAGTAATAGGTACTAATACTCTTTTTTTTCATGGTCATATTTTGTATTCCCTATAGTTTATTAGAAATATAAGCAGTTAAAATCACTGCAGAGCAATTGCTTCAGTAGTATCTATTTTAGAATGCAGCTCATTATGGGAATTATCACAGGGAAATAACTGCCATAAAAACATCTTAATGTCATTAGCAAGCTGTAGGTATTCCCCCTACGAAACAACAGTTTTCCCACACAATTAATTCAATGAATTTAATGAGTTTTGACTGGTGCCACTTGTTGGTTCCTAGGGAAACATATAACAAAGTATGTCAAAAGACCTCGGTTTATCTCTTACTTCAGCACAACTAGGTATTTGGTATAATGTAGATTACCCCTGCAGAACAAATTCACTCACAAACACACGGTCCAAAACAAAACATTGTGGAAAAAAGCAATTTTCAGCCTACATCCATTTATGATTGCATAGGAATATTCAAGTTCAAGGCTGTTGTAGATTTGGCATACAGGCTTTACCTGTGCAGTGTGTTATCCTGATGGGACTGCCCATTCTATGTATAAAACAAAGAATATTCCCACTGGCAATTAAAGATTCTTAATCAAAGGGAAAATCACTGTTTAGAAACAAACATACCCAGTGCAACTAATGGGAAATTAATGACAAAAGACCCATAAACTAATGTCACCAACAGGTTCAGAAATAACTTATCCTATTTGTTTATTTTCTTATTCAGGAGGAAGAAACACACAAAGGAAATCTTCAAAGGTGAGTAAAACTTACAGACCAGAGCATAGCCATGCTGCCTCCTAAGAAGCCTGCTGGCCAGATAAATGGATTTACCCAGGGAATAATTTATCTCAGTATGCTTCTCTTCTACTCTGATTAACGGGGGTCACATTCAGCTGTAGTGCACAAAGATCAAACTACAGGAAAGTGCATGAAGCTGCAGCTTACAGGGAAGGCTATGCCTGTGAGTAGTGCAGAACTGCAGACATCGATATATAGAGGAAAACAATCAGTGCTGAGGAAACTGTTGGTGACACTACATATCATAGATATTTTCCTTTGGACTGGTTCTGGTTTGATACCATGGGCTGAATACCCACCTAACTCTGAATGCCTTTAGTTGTGGTTCTGGAGTGCATCTTCCAGCTGACTTTCATGCCCAAGGAACCCAGCTCATACTCTCTGAGATTGTCTGCTGATGCAAACCAGAGCATCTGATTCAGAGATCCACTTCAAAGTCATACTCACCTGACTCCCTAACAGAGATACACCCCAGCTGCAGCTGGAGTTCTTGTTTAAAAACTGTGACTTTACTGTATCCCTCATTGGGCCAATTCTGATAACTGCGCTCATTTGCATTTTTATGTAGTCCCATTCAGAAAGATTTTTTTGTGTGTGATTTTTTTTTTCTTTAAATAAAGCAGTAGGACAACTCATCTGAGTGCCTATGATTTGTACAAATTAGTGAAATGTGGGAAGGCCAAGAATCCAGCAATATCGTTTGAAAATTCCCTTTGGTTGAATTTTCAGCATGAGCCCAAATCAGCAAGCCAGTTCGATGTAAGAACATCTCAGCTGGAGGTCCCTCATCACTACATACCAACTGTGCAGCCTGGGCAGTCTCAGGAGTGGGAGTGGATTTGCTGATTTCCCAGCAAGTCAGAAACACTTGCTTTGAAAAGTCTGCCTTGTATTGTTGTGAGCTCTCATTTTCTGTGAATGTATAATTCTGAAATGCATCCTATTGTTCCATATCTTAGACATTTACCAAGCAGCAATCCATGAGAAAGCAGTAAATTAAGAGGCATTAATAAACAATCTTGTACTTTTACTGACACATGAGGAATGTTTGCATTCATAATTATTTTAAAGATAATAAAAGGAGACTTTAATGAAATAAAGGGCAAAGGAATGAAAATTAGGAAAAGTTTTTTCACCCCTAGGGTGATTGGCCATTGGAACTGGCTCCCCAGGAAAGTAGTAATGGTGCCAAGCCTGTCAGAGTTCAAGAAGCATTCAGAACAACAATCTCAGACATATGGTGTGATTCTTGGGTTATCCTGTGTGGGGCCAGGAGTTGGACTTCCATGATCCTGGTGGGTCCCTTCCAACTCAGAATAGTCTGTGATTCTATGAAGTGGTTTTATATGTAAGCAGATAGTGCTTGTGCTTGTGAGGTTTCCAGAGTTAATTTGCTGTTGAAAATAAGGCACTCTGTGACAATTTCCAAGTCTGTGAGTGACTTTCCTGTGTTCCCCTCTGCAGGGCAATGTCTGTTTCTTCCATGTCAGAATTTCAACGCTTGATGGATATTTCTCCGTTTCTACCAGAAAAAAACCTGCCTTCATCCAGCAGCAAAGATGATATAACCCCTCCCCTGTCTCCTGATGATCTGAAATACATTGAGGAGTTCAATAAAAACTGGGATTACAATACCACTAGGAACCATGGCGGGGCCACTGAGAAGCCTGCAGAAGGCTGGGCAGAAAGGACAGAAATTGGGAAAGCTGGGAATGATCCTGCTTCTGATCCAATCCAGGCATCCTCATGGTACCTCACCACCAGTGTCACTATGACAACTAACACCATGACCAGCCCAGAGCACTGCCAGAAGCAGCCAACAAGGAGTCATGGAGTAACCGAAAAAATGGGAGTCCGGGTGTTTCACAGCCCACCAGTTGTCCGTAGGTTTGATAACTCAGTGATAGCTGGCAGTGAAGGGAAAAACCAGACTGAGCCAGATTTCCTGTTTTCTATGACCAAAGCTATGGGGAACGTCACTGAGACTAAAGGAGCTTCCTCAGATATGTTTGGAAGATGGTCTTGTGACCTGGCCAAACATCATAAAGATTTTCTGGAGAATGGTCTTCATCCCATTGAGCGTCCTATTTGCACTACTGTGGGATTTGCCTCACCCTTGCACAGCTTGGAGATGTCCAAAAACATGAGTGATGATATGAAGGAGGTCGCTTTCTCTGTCCGCAACGCAATACGCTCCAACTCCACAGAATCTCAGTTTAAGGACATGGCTTGTCAAACCAATGGTGTGAGGACAACAGGGACACAAACAACCCAGACCATCAGCGTTGGCTTGCAGACAGAAACTCTGCGCAGTATCACCAGCAGCCCACACAAGTGTCTGACACCAAAGGGGGGGTCCACACCTGTGTCTTCACCATCCAGAAGCATAAGAAGCAGGCAAGTGACCCCTGTCATTGAAAAGGTCCAGGCTAAGTTTGAACGCACATGTTGTTCTCCCAAATATGGCTCTCCAAAGCTGCAAAGAAAAATCCTCCCCAAATCAGACCAGCCAAATAACCGGACTGTGCCTGGCACACCTCAGAAAGGATTCAGTGAGTCCGCCTGGGCTAGATCAACTACTACACGGGAGAGTCCTGTCCACACAACTATCAATGACGGCCTCTCCAGTTTGTTCAACATTATTGACCACAGCCCCATCTTTCATGAGGCCTTCCAAAAATGCCCCAGATCTAACAGCCGGTCCAGGTCAGCAGAACCCAGACCAGAACTGGGCCCATTGCAGGAGCCATGCAACAATGCCCGTGGCAGATCACCCAGTCCTCTCCGGTTGGGGACAGAGACACAAAAGGAAGAAGGGACTGAGGTGACAAGTATCAGGCAGGACTTATCTGCTCCTCCAGGGTACACACTTGCAGAAAATGCTGCCAGGATCTTGAATAAGAAACTTTTGGAGCATGCCTTAAAGGAAGAGAGAAGGCTACCTTCACACAGCCCACCAAATCTTAGTAATGACAACAGCACAGGAGAAATTGTCAAAGTAGATCCAGGGTCCATAGAGGTAATGAATTTGCTTGTTTTTCCTTCTATAGCTAAGTGCATTCTTCTTTGAACAAATACGTTATGAGATCTCTTACAGTCCTACTGAGTATTTACAATAAATATCCTAGTTCTGTCATGGTACCACCAGCAAGTTCCAGTCATGAATCTATTGGATTAGTCACTGAAGAACACACTAAAGAATTGAGTTTCTACCCTGGTAGCTTATTTGGCTTGAAAGCATCAGAAGAGTTTTATACTTCTAGGATAAACATGGTTCTTCCCTGAATTACCGGGATAAATGTTTTCTGTCACAAAGCACACCACATGTTACAGATTCTCTAGGGACTCTAGGTTTGAGTAAATTTCTTTCATGCTGGATGGAAAGATAGCTTCTTTGTCCTACACAAGAATGGATTTTAACAAGTGTGTGTGAAGAATAGTCTCTATGATACCCTGAACCAAAGCTTCAGGGCCTTCAGCATACATTTTCTGAATGTATCCGATTAAGTTTGGCTCAAGTCTGTGAATGTGATTAAATGGCATGGTGTTTGGTACTAACTGTTGCTGCCTTACAAAAATAAGAAAAAGAAAAAAAAAGTATAAAATCAGCTAGTCTAAGTACGTACCTACTTAGTGTTTTAAGAACTCCTTAGTGATATTTTGCCATCGATAGTGTAACAGTCATCATCTGTCTCAGCAAGTGCACTCAGATGTTGGAGGTCAGTCTAAGGTACAGTAACATTTTAGAGCAATGAACAAAAAAAGAGAGTGTTATGATGGATGAAAGCTTTCAGTTATCAGTGTCTAAACCTCCTGTTTCTGGTGAACCCTTATGCACTTGAGAGTGTAACTCTGAGGAGGCCTGGAAAAGCTGAATTATGCCCATTAGCACATATTAGCACATATGGCCTTTCTGGTACAGCCCTGAAGTGGTGTGTGCCCTACTGTTGGTGATACTGCCCAGGGCAGGGGCAGACACTTCTCATTCTCTCTGCATTGTGCCGTCCCTTTTTGCCGAGCCCTGACAGCAGGGCAGCAGATCCTCCTTGATCCCTGCACACCTCAGATGTCCCACCTTGCCTTCACTGGGCAGACTCCTACCACTCCTGCCTCAGACAGCCACAAAAAGGAAGGTTCAAACCTTGCTTTCTAACTCAACATTTGGCTTGAAGGATTTGTGAGGAGCTGAGGGCTGAAACCTTTGGTCTGCAGTTTGCCTTGCACTAATGAGTGGTTCTCAAGGTACAATCAGTTCCTCTTTTGGAGGTACTGCTCAGAATGCATGATCTTTTTTGATTAACAGAGAATCCAAAGCTGAGGATATATTCCCTATATGCAGTTAATGCAGATTTAATTGGAGAGGGAAGTAAGTTTTTACATCAAAAAAAAAAGAAAGAACCCACATGCACATTATAAATATTAGTGATTGAAAGTGGTCTTTGTGCACATACCTCAGAGTGGTTAAAAGTGGAAAGCAGTCTCATTTATTTGACTTTTTCTAACTATCTCTGTATTTTGTCCTTAGTTTTAAATACTGGATATACACTACTTTTTAATCTTTTTTAGAATGTGTGTTGTACTCTTGCAGATTCAACTCAGTTTTGCCTTCAAGGCGTCCCTGGAAACTCTGGATTTCCTCCTGTATCTTTTAAATGTCTCAGTAGATTTCAAATATAAGTAGGTGGATGTCATCCTGCATCATTACAAATTGCTGTTGGCAAAATGCAGCTAGCGTCAGTACCTGAGTTTGATGCACAGAGAGATTTGGGTCAATGCTGTTTAGCAAAAACTCATTGACCATCAACCTGGCAGAAAATCGCTCCTTTTCATGAATTCTCAGTATCTTTTTGCCTAATTTTTTCTGTTCTGAGCCTCAGAGCTAAGACATGTTTTTCCGTTCAACTCCTACTTGACTGTTATGACTGTTTCCTAGATGCACAGGTTATGTTCTTTGGGTGGTCCTGTCATTTCTCAGGAATGTGCACTGAAAAGGAAGGTAGTGGACATTCACAGGATGAGCTTCACTCTTTCTAGGTGAGGTGGTGCAGTGCAAGACATACTCAATGGAGCATGGGTCCGCTGATGAAAACAAAACCACAAATACGTTTAGACTCTGCAGATGCCTTGGGTTATTTGTGGATTACACCTACAGCACAAATTACACCTGGTAAAAATTCTACTTAGCACATTTTGTACAAAGCCAGATGCAGCAGTTCAGTGAATGATGATCATGAAGGAGGCAGGAGTGTGCTTGGGGAAGCACTGACATGACACTGCCACACTCCTGTAGAACTCTGCTCTGCTTCCCCATCACCTGTTGGTTTCCAGCCAAGAGAAGTGACCTTCTCACCACCAAATGCCTTCTGGTTTCTGCAGTTGTGGCATGGTTTATTAATGACTTTTAAACTTGCATGCAGCACCTCTTGGTGACTTTCATTTGAGCTACTGAGCTGTTTAGGTACATAGTGTTCTTTCATATTCCTGCTGCAAATACGAAATCTATTAATATATATATTTATTGACATACATAAGTACAATGTGCATGTGAGTGCATATGCATACAGAGTAGCAATAACTTGGTATTTTCTGACTTGCCCAGTGATGCCTACAAGAAAATTCATACCCACCTAGTGTGGCCTACTAGTGTTTTATCCTGCTAATTCACTAAACTACTATCTTACTTGCATACTGTAGGATTTATATTATTAAAAATGCATTGCCTAAGTAACAACATAAGAACTGTGTGAACATTTTGCTTCTATGACTAACAAGGGTGTAGATCATGGAGGTTACACAACAGTCCTGGACTGAGGGTCAGACTCATTTTTGGAGATGGTACTGTGAAAGGATTGTCCACACAGACCCACAGAGGAGAGGGCAGGTGCTGCATCCTCTGCTTGCCAAGGCAGAGAAATCACTGCATGCTTGCCACTGAACTGTTGAGCATGGAAGGAGAAATGTGAAAAATAAGGGAAGGTGTTATCAGAATTAAAGGGCTTTTTCTTCTGTTTGAATCTTCCATCCAGCATCACTGTTAAAGGAGAAGCAAGGGAGAACAGTGAGGCAAAGGGCTGTCGTGAAACCTGAGCAACACAAAAATATCGGTCACTTTTTCAGTTGTTAAAGGTTTCATAAGCAGAAATTCTGTCTCGAAATTAAACAAAGGGGAAACAATACAGCTTTATTCCTCTTTCATAGTAATGTTTTTTACATAGCCCTAATCAAGGTTGGCAAAGGATAACTTTCTGATTAGCAAAAATGTTTGGGTTTTTTATTGCTATGCCGTCTTCTGAGACTGTGCTAGGATTGTAAAAGATTGGTTTCTTTGCTTCCTTCCTTTCTAAATCTTTTTCTGCAAGTGACTTATCCTTTATTTTTGATTATTAGTTTCCCTGTGATAACAACGGTAACATGATCTGAATGAGTAGTAACATCTGGAGACTTCTTCCTTGCTGACATGAAATCTTCACTTTAAAAAAATAATCAATTAAAACAGTTCTTTCCAACCTACTTGCTTTCTTTTTCTTTTCTGTCTGTTCTGTCCAGAACCAAACTGTCTTATTAACTGCCCCCTGGGGACTCTAACCCTGCCTGCCTCACTGCTGTAAGTCCTTTCTACCTTGTTTCCAGAGCCTTCTGAAAGCGGTCATTTTTGAACATATGGATTAACAAAGGGAAATAAATGACCACAGATACCAGAGGTATCAGTACACACCCAACATCCCCGTGGAGTCCTTCCTGTGTGACAGGAAGTGCTCAGGATAGGAGCTCATCTGCTATGTCCTGCAGCACAGGCTATAAAGAGGTCACACTTAAGCCAAAATTTTTACTGTTGGGGTTTTTTGTTAAACTCTCAAAAACTGCCAAAATTTAAGAACAACACAAAGGTATGTAAAAATGTTGGGAAGGGATTCAGATATGTAGAAAACTTTTTTCTGTGTTCTCTTTTTTTTTTTTTAATTTTGATAGATACCCAGAACTGTGTAGGGCTTCTGGCTGCCTCAGGAGTGCCTTACATCCAGCTTTGGCTGCAGCAGCAGGTGGAGAGGGATGGGAAGGGGATTTCACCACCAGCCTGTGGTTAATAGTCACCTTTAAGCTGTTCCAGACCCAGTTTTGGCCAGTGGTTGTGGTTGCCACAGTGAGAGAATAACGCTGTGCAGACGTGAGCTGTGACCATCCACTCTACCTCAGACAAAAGAGAAAACTGGGGGGTTTTATTTATTAATATAGCCACGACCACGGTGGCTGACAGCCTGGCTTAGGAAATAGCTAGAAACTGAGGCTGAAATCATCTCTTCCATTTTCAATGTTCAGACTAAAATGCTGCCTGTCCACCCACAGCCCCAAGCAACAACCAAACTGAAATACTCACAGGATATTCTTTAGGAAAAAAAAAAAAAAAAAAGGTATTTCTAGCTATGACAGCTACATTTAGAAAGTGAGAAAGGGTTTTCACAAACCATTCCACACAGTTTTTCCTTGTCATGGCTGCATTTCCGCACAGCAGGTGGGGCTGACTGACTCAGCAGCCAGCATGTTATAAGATTACGCTGTCAGTCAGTTTTGGCCCTGGAGCAACATCCATCACCAGCACAGCCTTGTGTGGTGCTGGGCATGTGTACATCACAGATAAGATGAGCTTAACCCTGCTGTTTGGTAAAAGCTGACCAACGTCAGCGGGCATGTGGATAGAGGCTTTTGAACTGGGAGGCAGCAGTGGAAATAAATTTCATTATTGACATGCTAACTCTGATTTACCGCTATGAAACTAGGATAAAGCAGCCAGGAGCAAGCAGTGCTATAAAGATACCATTTTAAGCCTCTGTCTAGAAAGAGTCTACGACAAAACCCACAAATCTCATAGCCTCGATTCACCGTGTTGTGCTGCCTGTGAGGGCTGCTGCATAGATAGATTTCTCTTAACAAATCTGAGTCTAGTGACAGCTTTCACAGACCATATGTTGCCCCAGGCCCAATGGGACAAGGTGAAGTAAGGACACAAAGTCAATCTTTTTGTTGACACCAATTTACACTTCAGCCGTACCTTAGTTTTAACAAAGGTCATGAAGTTTATGGCGCAGAGATGGGGTGGGGAGTGAGGACTTAGAGAGTAAGCAGTTCAGGCTGAGGCTCCATAGCCCCCTGACCACTCCTGCAACAGGTCACGGGCCTTGCTCTCTGTGAGTGCAGAGTGCAGGTGGGCATAGCTCTGGCTGAAACACTGGTGTGTGGCAGTAGATCACCCCCTTGGTTGCTCATTGCCCAAAGGCACCAAGGTCGACCCTTCACTGAGGCTTCCGCAAGTCTGACAATGTACTTTCTCCACCAGCTCCATATTTCATACCTCAACTATGTGTCTTCAAAATTGATCTTTCTGTCTTGTTTTTGTCTTCATGTTTGGTCTTCCCACTCGAATGGAGAGGTTCAATGGCGTATCACCTTGTTTGTTCACTGCCAATCACATCATGTTACCTACTCCGATATTCTTCGTCCCTAGTCATGTTTCTCCTCCGTGTGAAACAGTGTGCTGAATCCTTGCCTCCCTACTGCATTGTTCTACTGCTGCCTTGGTTTTCCTGTGCCTTACCATGCCAGAGCTTTTCCTTTGCATTGTTTTGTTTTCGATCTCTCTCTTCATTTATTGCCAGTTGCCAATCTGACTTTGAGACTGGCTTTATTGAACTCCTCCATCCTTTCCTGTGACTGCTGCTTAGTGTACACATTGTTATAGGTTGACAAACTGCTCTGATTTGCTTTTGTAAACTACAAACTATGCAGTGGAATTCAGAAGTTTGGCTTTGGCACTATGAGGCAGATTTGGTCCCACAGTCACTCACGTTGATGTAAGGAGCATTCAAAGTGAGGCAGGAAACCCAGCTGTGCTATGAGCAAAATCCTTAAATTTTAGAGGCATTACCGGCTCAATGCCAGGGTGAAAATTCACAGCTGTAGGTTGTTTCTAGTCACAAAGGCAAGCTAACCAAGCCTGAACAGTGGAAAGTTGGTGGAGGAATAAAATCTCCATTTTCTTCCATTTCTGTGACTGTCATCTTTAGCATACAGTACCTGTGAATCCTGTCATTCAGGCTTCAGTAGCTGGCAGTAAGAAGTGACGCTCCAGAAGACAAAATCTGTAGGCACATCTCATCTTTAACCCAGATGAAGATCATAACTACTCCTATAATCATTACTCTGCTGCTAAAAGGTCTCCTGCATGCCTGAATTCTGAAGCAGACAAAAGAAGTCAGCAGTTGATTTTCATCCTGCTTGCAAATGCCAAACCTGGCCCTTTTATGCCAGGTCAGCACTTAGAGGAACGTGAATGAATAGTGGATTTTCTTGAATTATCATGCAAATGTACTCTCCAGATCTTCTCTTTCTAGCACAAGGAGAATTAGCAAATGGAAGTTTGTCAGCTACTCCAGCTCATCCCAGACCTCTTTCTTTCATTCTCCCCTAATCTGTTCCATAAATCACGGACACACATGCAGAATTCCTGGAGCCTACACACAGTCAGATGTTCATTTCTTGCTTTTGTCCCATGACATGACCAATGCTTAGCTTTCGTTTGAAGCTTTTGTTTCATAATTCTTTGCACATCCAGACGGCCTCTAATGCAAGTCACTAACCCCTGTTTTGCTCTCTTGGCTGCCAAGGAACTACCTTGTTCTGCACTAGCCCCATCCCTCCAACCCTGCTTCTCCCGGCCAGAGAGACCAGCGAACCGGCGCCCACCATCACGATGGGCTTCACATTCCCCTACTGCCTCACAGTCACAGTCCACCGGAGACCTGACTTCCTCAGAGGAGTGCGGAAGCAAGGAGCTGCTGGCAGAGACCCCCAGCCAGGGAGGAGAGCTGGCCTGACTCCACACAGGAACAGGCGGGTCACAACTCGCCTCCACCAGGTCGCCCACCAGCCGTCTCTGCCATGAAGGAGGGAGGTCCGCTTGGAGAGGTCAAAGAATGTTCTCAGACACAGCTGCTGAATGTCCGACCTGGGAAACAGAGGTGTTTCTAGAATGAAACAGTTAATGTGCCTGTAATAACTTAATTTTTTCATAGCTGAGAAAACTATTTTTGTCTCCATCTTTTCTACATACAGTATATTAACAAAAACAAAACAAACAAAAAAAAAAGGTTAAAATTATATAAAGTAAGATTTAAAATAAAATGTAAACTAAGTTTTAAGGGAATTTGAATACGTGCTCGCGCTCTCTCCAAATACTGACTGCCTTTTGGTTATATTTGCACTCTTATGTTTTCAATATTGGTTTGGGATTTTTTTGGGTTGGGTTTTTTTTAATTTCATGTAAAGCTAGGGTCTTAAGTTAATTTTATTCTATTTTATTGTCAGTGTTATTGGTTTTTAAAGGTAAGGTTCTTAAAGATGCTTCAGGTGTCTGAAGCAATACCTTTTAAGTAGTGAAGAAAGCCATTAAGCTCGTTCACTAGACTTGTGATTAATTGAGATGGAGGGGAATACAGGTAAACACAAGAAAATGTGTTAAAAAAAGAATGCCTCAGTAAGTCTTATGGAGTTAGCTGTAAAATGCACCTACAATACTTGACTTGCATGCCTCTGGGTCCTCGCACTTTAGTGCATGTACATACTGCTACTGTACCATCACATAAATGTGAGTCAATCTGTTTCACTGTAATATTGTTGTGAATTTACCTGTACTGTACTTTTATTGTTGGTATTCTTGCATTGACTATACAAAAAGAGTTTTTAAATTATTGTTAGCAGTTCAACTGGCTATGTACAGTGTTTACTGAGAACTTCCTTTGTTTTGGGAAAACCATGGAGATCTCTGGGCATACTAAATCATAACTGGTCTTGTCTAAGAGTCTGCTGGAGACCATGTGAAGTGGAAATAAAACCCTCAGTATTTACAAGCTGCTCGAGTGCTTCGTGGTTTTTTTTTAATGATGTTACTTCTCAGGTTCATTTAACAGGAGAGGAATAAAGCCCTCAAACTTCTCCTTTACTCATAGGGGAAGAGGAATGCTTCCTTATTTGAAATAGGTCATGGCAAATACTCTACTGTGCTCTACATACTCCTGTGAACACTGGATAAGGCCATGGAAAGGTTTCTAAATTCCCTCACTGAACTCCACAAAACATCTGCTCACTCAGATAGTGGGACTCATCTTCTGAGTTTCTCTGAGGCCATATGGCTTGTTGCTTACAGTCATTCATGGGAGTGAAAACCAGCTGGCTAAACATAATACCAAAAATATGACATGTCCAGTATCAATTAATCCAAGCTTAGGTCTCATCTGCAGGACTTTTGTAAAACTGGTGACTAACACTGAGAAGTAAGTGCAGCAGAGAATTCATGCTTCCAAGAGGTGGAAACCTCTCAGGCTTCTCTGCCTGGGATCATCTGTTTGGCCACATGCTTTCTCTGGAGCCCCGGAACTGCTCTGACAAGTTATCCTGTCACTGAGCTGGCTCATTCCTGTTCCATTTCCTTTGCTGAGGCTTTCTGAGGATCATTTATTGAAGAGCACCATCTGGGATTCCTAGAAGCCTTCCTGATTTGCTCTGTCAAGAGATAAGCCCTTCACATCCCGTCCTGCTGCTTCATGGCTGGCTTTCTAGGAAGTTTAATTCAGCTGTTGGATAAGAACAAACTCCCTAACTCCCAAATAGCAGCAAATTGAGATCAAATTTCTACTGTATCAGCGAGAGCTGTGGCTATTGACCCAGCATCAAAATGTCCACCTGTGGGTCATCATTACAAAAATGACTACTTACCAAGACAGGCAGTGGCTGAGTGGCTGAAAAGTGCTATTCTCTAATGGCTCTCTGGTGCCTCAGCCAAAAGAAGGGGTGTTCAGTGCCAGTCTTGTACAGCAATAGTCATATTAGTGATAACTGCCTTCCCAGCTGTCTCAAAGCCTCACTGACAGCATTTTATATGAGAGTTAAGGATAATCCCCAAGTCCAAATGCTTAAAATTGTCCATGGTAGCCACCCTGCTTGCTTGAAAATTTTGCTGCAACACTTCGCTGAATTTTTGAACTAATTACAGTTTTGGAATGGAAGGATTAGTACATGCAAGAAGGGTTTTGAAGTCACAACTCTTGTTGTTGAGGTTATTGAGGAAGACTAAACCACAACTGAAAAGTCCTTGTTTGTTTTCAAAAATGACCAGTAGTAGCTTTGCAGGGTTACAGAGAGGTTGCTGCTTCATTGAAAATTCTTTCTTCTAGATGAAGTAAGTTACAGTTGCAAATGAGTAAGCAATGTTGAAGACTGGCAAGTAAAAATTATGTTCTATTTCTTGTGACAACTGTAATATTTATTTAATGATGCAGAAGAAAATTCAGGGAATTAATCTATTGCTTTGAAACCAGGAAATGGTATTTGCCTTTCAAGTTATGGATACACTAGTTCACAGAATTAGCTGCTGGTTATCCTGAAATATGAAGCTCTGTGAGGATAAGCAGCTGTCTGTGACTTGACAGGTAAAGTGCTTCTGAAACAGCAGGAACCACTGAAACAAAGGTGAGAGAGCAAGCAATAGCAAGAAGGAGAAGATTAAGCACACATGAAAATGCTGTGGATGATCTTGAAAATAATCACATTAATTAAACATAATCTCCTTTCTAGTCTAATTAGCAAATACAGTGACATCAAGAAATACCATGTTTCTACTGGCTCTTTGGAAACACCAGAGCTTTTCTCTTCCATTTTAGCTGGTGGGGTTAGGAGATTCCTACTAACACTTCCATTATCCCAACATGCTCCATAATTACTTACATAAATCATAAAATAAATGACAAGTCTCCAGTCTATCTAAGGTTCTTTTAAAAGCTTCAAAGAGAAAGTAAAAAGCCTTTTTAGAAGATCTGCAGCTCACTCAGTGTCTAAATTATTGCCTCATGAATAATCCTCACAGATTACTACCCAGGGTGAGGGTATATGAATACATCTGTCACAGCTTCATCTGATAAGGGTGAAATACATACCAGGATTTCACAGAGGGGGTTATGGTGCTACAGACAATGGCCTTGGGATATCACCTGCTCCTGCAACATAGTGGGGGTCAGAAGCAGGACCTGTGGCATTCATGCCACTCTGGACAGCATTTGGGGAGGCTGTAGTATCGCTGGTTGTTGGGGTGCCCTTCCTGCCACAACACTGCTGTGTCCATGTGGGCACCATGAGGAGGAAAAGTCAGCCCTTTCTGCCATTTCAGCCCTTTCTCCCACTTCATGTCTCTCCACTGTCATCTGACCACAACATGCTGCCCTCCCCTTTACATAATGGGAGCATGCATGCATACCATGGCCTCTTAACTGGCCTACCCAAGCCCACAAGGGATCTCCCCAAGATAGGACAAAATGACAACACTTGCACCTGTGTTGTGCCTCAGTGCCCAGACAAGGACCAGGCTTGAACCATCCTTCCCCACATCCCTTCATGTCCCACTCTGCACAGAGGAAATCTCTGTAGGCTACTCCAAGACTTTGCATCTTTTCCCAATCCCTTTCTTTCCTGAGTACCTGAACCATCCCCTATGCTTTCAGTGGAAGTACTCCATTTCTTGCTCACTCCCTGTTCCCCTGTTTTGACTTCTTTTTATGTAAATCACTGCAACATGCTGGAATATTATTAGGCTGCTAAGTAAATATAATTTTCATACAAATGACAGGTAATGTCTTCAGTCTCCACATAGCCCAGCTTGCTTTGCAGAGAGGCTTAATGGCTTTAAGCAAAGTCTGCTTCCCTTCCCTGCTTACCATATTCTTATCCATCTTGAAGGAATATAAGACATTCTGCCTTCAGGTTTGAGTGAGAGCTGCCTCTAGAATAAAAAAACTAGCATATGTTTCTGAAAAGAACACCTTTTTTTTTTGCTATCAGGGCAAAGGACTGATAAGGACTTCTCTCATTATTGAATCTTTTCTTGGTGTACAAATACTTTCTGGGTGCTAATCTCGGCACTCTCTGGGGAAAAAAAAAAAAAAAAAAAGGAAAAAAAAAAAGGAAAAGAAAAAAAAATAATTCCCAAGTACACTTGGTGATCTGGGCAGGATATTGCCAGTGAAGGAGAGATCAATGGGCTTCTCAGCAAAGCCAGCGCAGCCTCACATCCTGAAGCTGGCCTGAAAAAAGGTGATGTTCCCTATGGAGCAACTGTTTGGAGGCAAAGATGGGGTTGGAGCTGCACAGGCTCAAATCAGCTCCTCAGACTTCCCTGGTTTGGCAGCCGTCAGTTGCAGGTTAGAGCTGCAGGAGGTGAAGAGGTGAGTGGCAGAAACGCTCCCCAGCTGGGGAGAGGGCAGCCACGTGCCTGCATTAGTCTTGCCCAGAGTGATACTCTGAGATCTGAGAAGGTCATAGAAAAAAACTAAATTACTGTACTTGGCAACTGCTGGATATCTGAACAAGGAGAAGAAAGAACATGGTTTGGATATTGAGTTTTATATGTCTCTTGATGGAAACAAGTCTGGCCAGCAATGTAAGTAGATACTGTACTAAAAGGGAAGAATGCTGGTAATCTATGCAATATGAATCCTATTAAACGCCAGCAACAGCAAATTTTGTTTTATCCTTTTAAATCCCTAGGTTGTTTGTTTTTTGGGGAGTTTAATATACCTTAATTGGATTTCTTGATTCCTATAGTAAGACTTTAGAATAAGTTTACACACAAAAATATGGACCGAGTACTCTCCTCATCCTGCTCCTGCTTCTCTCTCCCATTGTGATCCCTTCTGGCTTGGGCTGCAGAGGAGAGAGCTGAGTGCAAATGGACAGCCTCATCCCACAGACATTGCTCAGCAGGCACCTCTTGCTCATTGGGCTGGTTGGAACCAACTTGGCTCCAAAATACTAAGCTCTACAGTAAGAGGCAACAGGGCACAATTTCGGGGTGTTGAAAAAGTTCCCACTTTACATAGGAGAGGAGCAGTCCATACATTTTAGCTATTAAGAATTGCAGTGTTAAGTGCTTAGCAGTAAGAACATATGTCCTACCAATATTCCATCCAGGGAGGAAACCTAAGTAACCAAAATATTTTGGGAACTTCTATCACAAATCTCTGACTATATTTTCAGCATGTTTGTCTTTAAAATTTGGCCTTGTGACTCCTGATGTTGTCTGAGAGAAGACATGTATTGTATTGTTTTTCACTTGATTTTCTGCATACTGCATAGGCAGTACAGGGAAAAAAAATCCACTTTGCATATATGAATGAGAGGAAGAACAATAAAGGCCATGATTTTGTCACAGCTATTTCCATGACAAAACCAAAGACTTTTGACAGGGTGTTTTCTTACTACAATGTCACTGAAGTTTTTCATGGAAATCACATCTCAGACAAAAGTCAAATCCCTGGCTTCACGAGTTATCTGTGTTCCCCTCAGTGTGTGATGCTTCTGACAACACCACTGTTTCACTATTACACATTAAAAGGGAAGTTAAATATGTTGTACAGGCATCCTAAATATTTTACAAGTAGGAACTGATGTGTACTCATATGAAATAAAAACATGTTTTTCCGTTTTTTGGTGTTTTTTCAGGATATTTAATAAATAGGACTGTGACACAACTGGGAGAAAAACATCAATAAGAACTCTGGAAAAACAGAGCCCCTAGAAACCGGAACCCTGAGCTGCATTTGGTAAACAAGAAGTCTCAGTCCAATTTCAAGGCGAGCGGTCCTGGACCTGTGGCTTGGCTACACCAAACCCTGAGTTGTGTTACTGCATGGGAGGCCACATGAAGTGACACACCTTGCCTGTCTGTAACTCTGAGACCATCTCTCACAATCAGTCCACGTTTGACTGACAGGGAAAGCCCAAGCTGATGGAGCTGTTCTGTGCTGTGTTTTTCCAACAATCACTTAAGCCTTCAGCAGGACAGACATGCCGAGCCATGAGTCTTGAAGAATGCAGTGACACACAGTAGAGGAGACATGGTGGGATACCGTTCCCTGAATTACACAACCTTTTTCACATTGAAAAGAGAAGAAAAATTATTCAGAAACCGCAGTATTATAGGGTAACACCTCCTCATGTACATGGGTTACTTTTACTCAGCAAATAATTGATGCATCTTCCTAGGACAGAGCTAAATAATTCAGCAGAAACATCTCCACACTTAGAAGAGTCTGCCTGAACCCTTGGTCAGGAGATCTGGGTTAGGTGACCAGCAGCACTCCAGATCTCCTTCAATCCTTTCCAAAGAACTGGAAGAACCTCCACTTGCTGTGGATGCTGTCCCACAAGCACTTCTCAGCTACTGCCAGCTCCATGACCAGAACAGGTTTACTCAGCCAGTCCCACTACCAGGCTTTCTGGTTTCTCCCAGTGGAGTCAGTTACTGTGAAATCACACCAACACTAGGATAGAAGATCCCTCTGGTGCTGGTTCTTCAGGTTAGACAGAGGCAACTCTGAAACTCAGATGGAGCCAGGATGGGGAATGGAGTAAGGAATTAGCCCACTGTTAAACTGAGGCCACTGCTGACCTGAATGGAAAAACAAAACAAAACAAAACCAAAACAAACACAGAAACAACAACACATCACCCTACACCAAAATTAAATTATCATTTGAACTACTTAGCAAGTTAACTAAATTTACTGTGACCTACATACCTGAAAGCTTTGTATATATGGAAATGCTTCTTTCTGTGGGAGTCAGGTCACTCAGTAGAATCTGGTTTAAAAATCCACACATACTTTTCTGAAGTCTTCATGGTCTTATAGCACAGAACAGCCAATCTGAAGAAGCGGTGAGACATTTTTAACCTTGACTTCTATTAGGTCAGGTCTGCTATGTTTTTAATCTCGTGTCAGGGTAGCAGACAATGCTGACAGACTGATTAGGCTTTGTGCATACTGCAGTGCAGACATAGTAATTACAGCCTAGAAACGCTCATTTAAACAGAAAATGGTGTATTGCATGCAGAAAGTTCATTGCCAGCTGCCTAGAGGCATCACCTCCAGAGCTACTATGCAGAAATGAAACACATCAGGCAGTACGTTGGGCATTAAGTCTTTCTAAAGGTGTATCAGCTAAAGGGCAACCACTTATAAACAGCTAATGTAGTCACATAAGACAACGCAATTAAATATATATATTGAAAACAATCTCCTAAAGAAAGATGGACAAAGAAGCATCTATCTATCTATCTATCTATCTATCTATCTATCTATCTATCTATCTATCTATCTATCTATCTATCTATCTATCTATCTATCTTTTAAAACAGAAAGACTATTTTATCCTTTTATATCTACCTATGCATATGTACATATACAGGGGTAAAAACAGACCCTTAATAATAGACACAATCTATAAAATGACCTTTTCCATAACAAGGTGGAGGACTCGTCCTTCAGACCAGATGAACTTTTCCACCCTTCTTAGTATTGTTTTTCATCCCATGTCAGCATCACAGAACTTTTAACCTCAGACTGCAGCTGAGCTGGTCTTTAGAAATAGAGGAGCAAAGTCACTGCGTAGCATTTGCTCTACTGTTTTTAAACAGTACTTGAGTGTAAAAGCTCTGCTCAGATTAAGAAAAGAAATATAATACAGAGCTTAATAGGTAAGGTAAATGGACAGTGAAAATTGACCCTTAATCTACTTAGGAAGTCTTTGTAACTAAACTCAAGCATTTTGTTCTGTGCTAATGAGGGACTAGGCAAGATGGTGACTGAAGAAATGCCTGGGGAATAGTATATACACCATGTCCAGTTTTATTGTCGTCTCTTTTCTGTCTAAATCATTTACTCTGATAAATTTGTGTTTCTTTTCTGTATCAGTGTAATCAGATGAAGCATATAGACACTATCAAAAGATGCAGACACAGTCTTTCAACCTCCACCATGGCGAGTTTCCTTTTTGCAGCAGGCATCTGAGTGTGCTACCACGTAAGTAAACCTCCTTTTGATGCATGTTTTATGCAAATGAGCCTTTGCTCTAGGGAGCAGCAGGCCACGAGCTGGCACATACATCAAACAGCATGCAAATCCTTCCCCACCAAAGACATGGTTTATAGCGTGCCACCAGATTGCAAAAATGTAAAACATCTGGCAAATTCTGTAGAGCTATGGCATGACAGCTCTTAAAAACATCCAGGCATTGCAAAAACAGAGGACATGTTTGCAAAACCTTTTCTGAGACACCTATACCCTCAGCTGTATATTCAAGAGCTGTAAAAAACAGCAATTAGTCCTCCCCATGCTTTACACAGGATGAGAAACTCAACTGGAGTTTAGATCATTGACTGATTTGACAGTTACTGGTTCTAGCAACAAGATAAAAATGATATTAAAAGGGAAGTAGTGTTCATTGAGAGGTTTTGGAAAGTTCAAGGCCAACCTGATTGTAACTACTGCATTGCACAGGGAGGAATCACTTGAGGTAGAGCTGCCCTAAGTTGACCCAGTATTTTCCGAATGAGAAATGGAAATGGCACATTATGCCTCAGATGAAATCAAAGAGGCTTGTTGTGCTCACCCCCTCTGAAAAGGTGATTATAAGAAACAGACACCTAAAGATAAGTTTCCCTCTCCTTTTCAGTCCTCTCACACTTACCGCTTCAGTATTTGAATGTTACCATCTCTTGGTTTAATAAGCAGCATGACTATAATCTGTCTCAATTTATTTGTTCGCAGTCTCCCTCAGGAAAGACCTGTGTGCAGTGGAGACTGTTCTTATTATGTATACATACCAAAAAATACCTAATTACACAAGCCCATACATGTCCATGTAAGTTTTTCAGAGAGGGCAAGATGAAAGCAAAGGTGTCTCATACCTAGGGCAGGGAGTGCTGAGGTTTGCTCTGTAAGAACGGGGAGGCCCGGGCTTGGAAGGGCCCCCAGAAAGTGCTGACCAGACACACCTTGCCCTTCTCCTGAATACAGCACGGCTCTGTTGGGAAGGTGTTCATCATCTTTAGCAACATAAATGACTAGATACTCCTGGTGACCAGGGTGACAGAGTGGTTACAGAACATCTGGAGTCTTACATGAGTTTTAGCTATAGCTGCTACATACAGTGCCTGGTAATGCAGAGCCCAAGAGCTTAAACAGTAATGATGTATCAGGATTTCTCCAGACAGTTTTGATAAGTTTTCTCTATATTACAATATTTTACCAGGAATTTGTTTTTGTATTAGCATCTGTTGTGCTGGAGCGACCTGGAAAAGAAGAAGCTATTTCCTTAGTACAGGAAGAAATTGTGATACTAATTAAATTTGAGCAAGTAGAGGCAGAAGGAAGGAATTTCTTTGTCCCTCTGGTTTTGGCAGTGACAGAAACATTTTTACAGGGAGTTTTTTTGAACTTGACCTCTTTGAATAGGGAAAATTCATAGCCATTCAGGAAGTGTATTAATGCAGTAGCAGTTCTGTGCAAGAAATGACCGGCTTCTAGTTATTTTCAAAATGCAGGTTGGATGCCCTTTAGTTGACTGTGTCCCATGACTGAAGACAGGAGTGCTCTTGTCCATTTTTCTAGAGCTGTGTGCTCTCTGTGAAGTTGACTTTGTAATTTTTTAACTTGGATGAGAAATCCAGCAGTGGAAAAGTTACTAATCCAGAGAGCTCAACAAGTTTGAGCAGGAAGAGTCAGGCAGCATCACAGTGAAAACAAGTGACAGCTGCCATAAAAAATTACAATTACTCATCCAATTTCCAAGGGCCAAGGTGAAGGACCTGGCAGGACTGTGTCTGACTGTCAGTCTCTTTTCTAAGAACTCATCTGAATTTTGATATTAGTTTCCCTGCTCAGATCCTATATGACCTCAGACAATGCTTACACAGCCAATAGCTTCTTGGGGACATATGGAAGTATGCTTGATCTCCTGTGATGGTTGCTGTTTTGCTAGCTGAGAAATAGGCATTTAGAAGTTAAATAATTCATTTAATGAGGTACAGTAGGGCTTGAAAACCCCACTCCATTGAGTTCTCTAGGCTCCATTGGCACGTACAGTGGACCAGTGACAACATTTGATAAAAGCTTCCAAATCCCGTGTGTATACCATGGAAATAAAGAAGTGCCATCAGTCTAGAGAAGGTGAGACAGTAAGAAGAGAGCATCCCTCTGGTGCTATGGAGCTGCTCCCTTAGCATTGCCTTAAATTTTAGCCATTAGGTTCTTTAAGAAAGTTACGAAGCCACATCTTATACTCTGTAAAGCTTCACCAGTGACAACAGACAAGATATTACAGCCATGGACATGACTTCCAGTCACTGTAGACCTGGACTGGATTCCTCTGGCCTGCGCCATCCTTGTCAAGGCAAAATTGTCCAGAGACCAGCTCTTCATGTTGCTGGGCACCTTCCATGAAGCGACTAGCTCCACCTGGCTATGGAGTTTCTACTGTTACCTGACTCATAACTCTGCAGAGCCCAGAGGAGAGAACCTGCTGCTGCACTGCATGGTCAGCACAGAAGGGAGAGCAGAGATGGATGGAGCAGGGCAGCTGGAGAGTATGTATTCCCAGATCTGCCTCCGTTTATATTTCCTGATTTTTCCAAGAAGGATGCCAGAAAACAACAGCATCATAGATACCAAATTTTAGCTGATACCAAATTTTAGCTGATTTTAGCTGGAAGTGAAAAATGTGCATGTGCCTTAACTGCTACCGTGGAAAATAGCTTTCAGTTCAAGCTGGCATCTTTGAGGATTTCCTGGGAGTTGCAGGTGGCACTCTGCCATATATAGGGATTTAAACACAAACAAGAGCTGGTCTCAGTGGTGAATGAAGAGCATGGGTCCTTATGAAAATGTATTTCTTGCAGGCATGTCACCAACTGGCAGTGGTATCAGTCTTAAAGGTGGTGCTCGCCTCCCACCACCATCAGCACATCTAAAGGCCAACTTGCCAAGAAGAGGGAACATTGTGTGGAGCTGTTTGTACAGCAAGTATGGTGCTGCAGATTGGGAAAATGAAATCGCCTTAAACCATTTCCTTGCGCTTCCTGCACTGAGGGTGGGACTAGGTCGGGGTTTAAAACAAAAAGGAGGAACAAAATAAAATGTCCATTTTGTTTAATGTCACATTTAGCTCTGTGGATGGCATCAAGTTTTTGTCTGTGCCTGCCTGTCTGCACCCAGAAGCTTTGGGTATATCCTTTTGTGATGAGAGCCAGAATAGCAAAGCAGCTGGGACAGGCTTTTATTGTGCTGCTGAAAGAGACCTCAGCACCTGTAGAGCCCTCCTTCTCAGGATCACTCTTACTCAGCAAACTAGAGCCTGTCATACAAAAGGAGGATTTATGTAGTGCCTGTTGTCTGCTGAGCACTGTGAAACCACTGCAGCACTGACTGTCTGGACACTAGATTCCTCTAGGGAGGAATGTGGCAAAATCATTCTTAGAAATTCAGTGCGGTTCTCGGAAATGAGGGAAGTTTGCTGTAGCAGTATCAAAGTATCAAATTATTCCTTCACTCATTCTCAATAAGGCCAGATTTCAAAGTCAGGGCACAATTTTAATTCTAAAAGACAAAACTTTCTAAAATATCCTGATATGTTTATGACTGAACAGCTATGCCATTGCAACCATATTCTCCTTTAGCACCAATAAAAGGAGTCTGTTTTCTGCCTTGAAAGTTGAAGAGGGCAGCAGCGTCAAGGGTTTAGAGTACTGTTAATCATTACCTATAATTTTGCTCAGTTTATTAATAATTGATTTTTCCCTGGTCCTCTCAAATACCACCCTCATGTTTCTTCATAAATCTTCATTTAAGTTTTAGACATTCAAATTATAGGTACAAACAAAGGCAGACATGAAATATTATATGATTACCTCTTCCTCTCCTCATGTGATTCAGTATCTTAGGTCAATTACTCTTCTTGGGCTCTAGAGGTACTGGTAATTCTGTATTTTCTTAACAGAAGTCGGCTTCTCTTTCTTCCTTGGTCTTGGGTCCTGATTCTCCATCCCCCATGTTCAGAAAACACCCAAGGGATTTAACAAGGAAGAGTATATGGGATCAGGCCCTGGCAGTTTGCAGAATATAAAGAAACTTTCTCCTGCTGGGCTCCCAGCTGGCAGCACTTATGGCAGCAAACTGATCGCTGTGCCAGAGCCCAGAAACAGAACCCACTCCCTGCTCCTGTCGAGCTGCAGTGCAAGGGCAGGACACAAAGCTGCTGGGGTCTGAAGGATGGCACTGCACAGTGCCTTTGAGACTTGCATCCAAACTACCCATCAAAGGGGCTCCACTCCATTTTACATTACATTTGAAAAGAAGAAAGACTTTACAAACTCCACTAAGTGTCCATATAAGATTAAAAAAAATACAAACAAACAGAACTGTCCTATGTGTGGGTGCATCTGAAGCCTGTAGCTTAACTGGCATTACGTGATAAAGATGAGCCTCACAGGGATTGCAATTGTGGAGGACTAACTCTGCCTTCACAGGCTGTGCAGACTGCTGCTGAAGCTAAGCAGCACCTACACCTACCTATACCTGTAGGTATACCTACCGGATACCTTCATCTGCACCCATTCTCCCTCCAAGATACCACGCTCTGTCCATCCATGGGTGTGTTCATCTCTCACATTCTGACAAAAGATCCAAGACTTTCACCTTAGGCAGTTTCTTATTCCCAGCCAAAGTTTCAGTTGTTGCTCTAGTTCATTCTTTACCAGAACACAAATGTTTCAGATCCAGACCAAGACCCTGGCAGATATTTTTACTGATTTCAAAAATTTGGCTTGATCCTCCTGGCAAATTCTGAAGTCATTTACATCTGTGTAAAGTGACTGAGGCAGAGAGTACAGCCCAGATTCTTCAACTCAGTACCATTTCTGTGCTCCCTGCACATGGGGAAAGGAAGGTGCAGAGACCAGAGTGCTGCCAGCCACGTCTGCAGGAGCCCTCTTACAGGCAGAGAGCAAAGATTGTCCAAGAGTCTCTTTCCTTCCACTCCGTTTCAAAATGTACCCAAAGATATAATTCTTCCCCTGATTTTCATCATATTTGAAATGTTAGATTTTGGTGAGAGGTATTTCAGAGTCAGAATGAACTTTTCTGACTTGGAAAGCTATTTGTTTCTCTCTGCTATGCTATTCCATGCCTCATAGCCTTGCATTATTTCAGCTATGTTATACTAAAGTTAGCAACAAAAATAAGGATACACCATAATACACTGTCACAACAACAGTTTTTCTATGGCTGGGCCATGAGCCTAATAAATATTTGCTGCCTTGGGGGTGAAAGGTATTCTGTCAGGGACATGATTTTCTTTATATTAAAAGGGTGATGAATTTTAACTTCCACTGGGGGGGGAAAAAAAAAAAAAATGGTTCAAACTGTTCTTGCCTTGAAGGAAAATTGAGAAATCACTTTGAAGAGCAATATCAGTTCTAAACCTCTTAAGCTGTGGTAAATAGCAATCCTGCTTTAGCAATCAGCTTTTCCAAGTAAGGGTTTTCATGGGCACCCACTCTACTGATCCAGTTACAGCACACCATGGATTGAAATCAAGAGAAATAGACAGAATTACAAGGGGAAATACCCTTAAAAACAAAAATGCTTCCATTTTTTGTTTAACTCTTGCTAAGAATCAATATGTTATCAGTCTCCTGCTGCAAAAGAAGGCATTTTTTTAGCATTAAGATGTCAGAGAGGCTTCACAAGCTGAGAATATAAAACACATTAATTACCATTATATCAAAAAATACATCTAGCTACCATAGGAGTTTTCCCCTGTGTACCAGAGAGAGGAGAGTGCTTAGTCCCACAGAGGTTAATGCCTGGGAAAGCATTCAACTTACAGAATCCACAAATGACTGGCAGCCGATACTAAATTTGTCGTCTTGAATCAATTGAGAATGGTGTGGGGGATCCCACAAGGGATATTATTCAGTTTGGCCTTAAGCCACTCACTGGAAATTATGCATATTGGAAGTGAAATTGAATTGCAAAGATTTGTCTTCCAAATATTCACCGTATGCTCTCACAAAAGTAAGTGCCAGCCCCATCTATAAAATGAATTGTTTATTGCATAACTGTTTTTGTTAGGCTTTGCTTCAAATCCTTAGTATACAACATGAGATCTGTAAACATTTGAGTCATATGAGATGCTAAATGAGTTTATTCCAAATTGTCAGAAAGGAAGGCTTGACAGCCTGAATGTTTGTTTAAATGTGGATTGCTACGCCGTCTGTAATTACCGTCATGCTTCAGTCCCTCAGCAGTTTCAGCTTATCTCTTTCAATCCTAGAACAATTTGAACTGTCTCAACTATTGTGGAAAAGGTAAGTACCGTCCCAGAAGGGACTTCATCTCAGTCATCATTAATAAACTTGCAACACAGAAAAGTAACACAATCCATTCTCCAGTTAATAACATCTTGTGCGGTCTATAGAAAGCTGGCAAAACCAGCTGAGAATTAAAGCTGTACAGCAGATATGTTCAACAGTTATCTAGTAAAATAATAGGAATGTTTTAGTAGCTCCAGCTGGCCTGTGTGGCACCACAAGAAAACAGCTGTGATGACCTTGGCACATTGACTGTACAAAGCTAGAAGATGCCTTAGGTCCTCTAGATGATAGACATCCAAGAAGCCAGGAAAAATTTCTGGTGTGAGCAGGCTTAGATTATGTCTAACACCGATTCCACTTGTAACTTGCTCTCCGGGTCCTGTTAAATGAAGTTTTGATTTGCACAGAAAGTCTGGTGTGAGGGGACAGATAAATGAGAAAGAAACTCAGTGTTTTCCTGAAGCAGCCACCCAAGTGCTGCAGTACATCCAGGCAGAAACGAGGAATCAGCATCCCAGAACATAGACAAAGATTATAGAGCCTGGACAGAAAAGAATTCTGGGGGTTTGAGCTGCTAGGTAAGAAGTATTCATGTGAACAATCAGGCACCCCAATCATTCTTGCAAGTGACAGCTGGTAGAGATACCTTACAACTCTGTATAAAGCACTGGAATGCCAAAGCTTTCCCTTCTGAAGCACTGCTGAAGAGTATCTATAACTACTGAATCCAAAGACATTGAATCCAAAATACTGGCTTTCATAGAAATGAAAAGCAAACTTGTCTGTTAGATGCCAAATGACTGGGTATGACCTCTGCAATCTCTGAGCTATCTTGATGCAAAGAGGGCCGGTACTCTCTGAAGATAGCCCTCACTGCACTCTGAGGATGGCTTCTTGCAAGGTTTAAGACATGCCTTAGGTAAAGCATGAACAACAACCATGGCTGGTGGCAAGAAACTTCCCTGCCTGCTCCTGCCTTAAGTACGATCAACAAAGATGAGATGTCCCAAGACCCTCTGCATGAGTTCAGTGCAGGTATTTATCCATACTCTGAGAACAAACTTTTGTTTGCAGGAGTCATAAACAATCCCTCAGCCAAGTTTACTTCTCAGATTGACCACCTGGTATCAATATACTGTACCTTGAGCTTGGCAGTGTTTGCTGTTGTGATGCTGAACTTTGTGTATTGCATGACTTTAGGCACTGTTCTTGGAACATGTTCCTCCTCCAAGACCAGTAAGGGTTCAGAAGTGAAGGAAAAGTGTTTTTTAAATAAAGGATGTTCTTTATTCTCTTAGACATATTTTGCCTTCTTGTGTGATTGTTCACCCTGCAATCTGTTGATAATTTTCTTTTCTCATTCACAACATCACTGAGGAAGTTTCCAGGAAAATAACATGAAGGTCACTAAAAATGATGGCTTCTTGGGAACATTATTTCAAGAAGCAAATGTTTGGCTATATTTCTGCTGCTTTCTTTAGCAGAACTCATGAGTTTCAGAGCATAACACATTTGTGTTGGTTCTTTCCTGTACTGTATTTTTAGATACCAATGATGAAATACACAACTCCACCAGGACACTCTTCCTCTTTCTCATAATGTGTTTTTCATAGAAACTCCAAGTGCCCTGAGGCCACATAGCTCACATTCCTTCTCTCAACTGTCATAAAGAATCACAACCTTTTTTTTTGTGTTTGATTGAAGTTTAAATGTTGTTACAGTATTGACCTTAAATATAATTTTGTTCTTTCTCTGACAAAACAGCATGTTTATTGTTGATCTCACTTTTAATGGATAGGATCCGTATATTAGCTTTTGGCAAGCTGTTGCACTAATATGTTCTATTCAGTAACATCCTAAGAAAGTAGCCCCCTGGAGCTAACGTCTTCATAATTGTTAAAACAAACCAAACTAGCAAACAAACAAAAAAGAACCAAAACAAACAAAAACCACAAAAAAACCTCAAACAACTCTGATTGAAGGATAACACTCCCAGTAGAGATGAGATTATTTACCTTGGGACAACTGGCACTGTTCCTACTGTTTTCTAGGGAAAACATGTCTTAACAATGCTGACATGATCTCCTCATTGGTGTCCATACCATAGAGGGAATTCCTAACTTACCAAAGATTTAAAAGCAAGGACCTGATGTGGAAATAGCAATATTCATATGGCCTACATCCATTTCAAGTTACACAATTCAGGGCTTAATAAGAAGACACAAAGAGGGCCCAGCTCACCAAGCAGATGTCAGCACCATGCAACTGTTAATTAACAATGTTTGGACTCTTGCCTTGCAGTTCAGGATTTCAGAGTTACTTAGAGCACTTTTTTTAAATTACTTATTATGCCTGCACCATCTATCAAGATTTCCCTGCACAGTCTTCTCCAGAATGTTTTTCAACAGCTTACTCTTAACAGCTTGAACAGAAGATGGTGCTTTTAATGGAGTTTAGTAGGACTTTCCTAAGGTAAGTCCTAGCTGTCTATCTTTCCAACTGATGGACAGCTAGAACCAAAGAAAATTATGCTGTGCTTCCATATGAGATAAGCACGTGGTATACATGTAGAAAATAAATACATAGTATTTACATAATATGAAACTAAAAAAAGTTAGTCATGCTTTCTCTGCCATGCTCTCCTCAGGTCCAGGAACCTGCACAGGGAAACCTGCCATTGCCAGATTTTCACTTCAAGTCTCCTCTGATTCTCAATATTCATCACAAAGAGTAAGATGCAGCATTCCCTATGCTGCAGTTCATTCCCTGTGGTGCAGTTGTCAAAGGTTCTGATACAGTACGTGCCTACTGGTCATCTTAGATCCTTTTTGTTGCATTGCCAAGAACTTCATGCACTTCTAGACATGCTTTTTTCAAGCCTTAGCCTGTGTTTAAGCAGAATTTTGTCTCCCAAAGGTACTATGTTGTGTCACTCAGGTGTTGTTGGGACACTGTCAAGATCCCAAATTATGTTAAATCAGTCAAATTAAAGTGCACTTGCAGAGATGTTGAGATCTGGTGACAGCCACAAGAACAAATTGGTCTTTTGGAAGCCATCTCAACTTACCATCTGCATCATTAGCTGTTTATCAAAACAGAACTGGATATCTGATGCTATTGAAAAGCAAGTAGATCCTGTAGGCTGTCTCAAAGGCTCTGTGGTGTAAACAACTCTGAAATAGCTGCAACGGCTGCAAAATCCATGCTCAGATGGGTAAGCTATTCATTTTCTAGCCATGGAAACAGTTGTGAAGCTATTTCTGTTTTGGATATAGGTTAGGAAACTCTGATCTCCTGGACCTGCAAGGGAGATAAGAAATTATTAATTGTTCAAAATGTGGTTAGGAGAGCTTTTAGCCATCACACCAGATGAGTTAGATAGAACTCATCACCTGAGGAAAGTATTGGTAACAGAGTGATGTAGAAGACCTGGGAATTTCAAGTCCCTGCCTTGAGAAACTTGAGAAGCAAAGAAATGGAGGAAGGATGAATCCAGCCCTAGAAAGAAGTACTTTGATCAGTTGTCAAGAGCTAAAAAAATGTTTACTTGATCTACTTACTTCTTGCAGAATGAGGGCAAGTGGTCTTTAAGATTTGACTGTGAATGCCAGAATTTTTCAACATGTCAAGGTTTTCTCATGCACGCTTGAAAGCAAAGTCTCTGGAACAGGGAGAAGGGAAGATGAGGCATGAATTGTAGACTTGACACACACATCAAAGAGATCACCTCAAAAGACTAGCAAATTTGTGCACAGCTGTATTTATTTTCAATTAAACATTATTTTGGGTTCCCTCCATTTTACTTTGTTGAAAGAGGAAGAAAAAAATCCCCAACTCTCTAATAGATTGGGAACCTGCTCATTTCTGGAAATATCCCAGGAGGTGAGCATTATGTGATGAAATGTTTATGGCAGCAGTGCTGCCTGTGTAACAGAAGGTGCACAGGAAATGCTCTAGCAAATTATTCATGGACAATAAATAATGTATAATGTGTCTCAAAGATTAGGGAAGTGCACTCTACAATGTACACAGCATTTCTAGTCCAGAAGTCATTTTTATTTTTGTTTGAATAGTTTTTTCTAAACATTAGCTCTGTGGGTAAGCATGACCTTGCATGAGCCTGGGGGCTTTTTCACACATCATGGGACAATTCTCACATCTAATACACAAGCTAAAGAAAAGACATTTTCTTTCTGATTCTATCTTTATTAGGATTTATTATTACATTCATATATAACCACGCTAATTTGTTAGTTTTTTGCATATATACATTTTCCTGAAGGTAACATTGTCCCCAAACCATATTGCTCTGTTGGGTATAGTGGTAGTAATAGTCTTTCCACTGTCAGTTATAGAGCAGGTTCTGTAGCAGCAAGTACTGTACTGCATCAGCCTCCTCTGATATATGCTCTCCATCCTTGGGAGCTCATAAACTAGGTTGTGATAAGTTGCAGCTGGATGATGAGGTAACAAGCAAGAAAGATATCATGTCCTAATTAAAGGACTTGGCTTGCTTTCCACTTGGCTGCTGCAGTAAAGGGAGTTACTTGGACAGCTGCTTGTCTTCCTACCTCATGTCTGAATAATGTTTATTAATCATCACTGATTTCTCAGTGCAGTTCTCTCCTGTGAGAAACAAGGGAGGATCTTTCTCTTTTACTCTGTGTGACTTGCAGCCTGGATGACTCAGGCTAAGCTGTGCTATTTCTTCTCCTTTCATTTCAGGTGATGTGTTTACCACACTCTTGTCTGGGCTGCAGAACAGCTTGACCTTCCACATTAGCTGTTCAGAAAGAAGCAATACTAAACTAATGGATACTTTTGCCTACGATTCCCTTCATTCACTCATGTGATCTCTTGGGCAGAAATGGTTAAGAAATGCAGAAAAGTAGCTCATACATTCTATCAGAGGGACAAGCAAACCTTTTTTGAAGGTTTAATTCTCTTGTAAAGATTTATTTCCAAAAGAAAGTCTTGGGGGTACTTCCACTTCAATGTTACATTTATTTTAGGCTCTTCTTCCAGTGGACATTTAGACTGGATATTAGGAAAAATTCTTCACCAAAAGAGTTATCAAGCATTGGAACAGGCTGTCCAGGAAGTGATGGAGTCACCATACTGGAGGTATTTAGAAGATATGTAGATGTGGCACTTACGGACACGGTTTAGTGCTGGGCTTCACAGTGCTGCGTTAAGAACTGCACTTCATGATCCTAAAGGGTTTTTCCTAGCTAAATGATTCTGTGATGGTCAAATACATTGTTTTCAAAGTCAGAATATATTCCTGCTCCTTTTTTTTTTTTTTTTATTTAACTTTTTGAGTGTCTTCTCTTGTACAAGAATCTTGATATCTTGTAAGTCTTAACACAAATACTTGAACAGCATCTGATTAGTCTAATTATGAATTCCAAACTATGTTTAATCAAAAATTCGTAGACACATAGTATTCACCTAGTAAAGAGATAGCCAAAATAATACAGGAGCAATTGAAGTGAACAAATACACTACATATTTCCAGTCTGAGAGTTGCTAATTGGAAAGATCCCATTTATGTTTCACTTAGGTGGAATTTATGGATAATCTAAGAAATCTTTGATGTAAATACACTGAAAAGAAGAATTTCTTCAGCAAAAAAAGTTACTTGATTTGACTCTATGATTAATTATTTGTTAATAGTGAGTCATCAACTGCAACTGTACACATCTTGAGTGTTTCAAGTTTTCAGATTTGTCTACTTTGAGTGCTTTGAAAGTCGTGTCCCTTGCTGAAGGGCACACATGCAATTCAAGAGACTATCATATTCTCATGGTATTGTTGCAAACTCTATTTTGCAAACTACTCTCAAATTGACCTACTTTACTCTTCAAACCAATTTCCTTGGAAATGGCAGAAGTAATTGGCATGACTGGCAAGTACCAAACTTAGTGGAAGATAAGAGCATAGGAAATTTTGAAAAGAAATGTGTGCCTTGCATGAGAATGATGACGTACTGGAAGTGCTTTGGTGGAACTGCACAAGGGGAGAATGCTCTCTGGAACAGCTAGAAGGCAAAATAATTAATAGATCCTTATACTTAGAAGCTCTGAACTGGAAATCAGATGGTGCCCAGCAAATATACATTATGCCATGGTTCTCACGGGTTAAGAAGATCTACTCTCCAATTCCATATAAAAGTATGTAGTTCCTCCTTTGTTAGTTCTCTCTAGTAGGTTAACAGGTTGCAGAACTACATTCAGAGTCTCCATCTAAGGATGCATTTCACCAAGTATTCACCAAGGACAGACATTTCAGCAAAACTTATAAACTGCAAAAGACAGTGAGTGATTTAATTTAGTGAAAATAGACTGATAAAATGTCCTTACTTCCCTGCATCCTACTCTTAGCCAAGTCTCACTTTCATGTTAGCCTTTGATTCAGTTGGCCTCACATTCATTTCTACTCTGCTGCCTGGATGAAAAGAAGACCTAAAGGTAAATGTTGCCTCAGTAACTCATAAAACTACTGTTTCACTGAACAGAAATAGGGAAAAGACTAGAGGTGAGATCGCTCCACACAAAGGTACTAAGACTAGACAATCCTCATTCTATCTTCCCACTCTCTGTGTAGAAGAAAGCCCTTGGCATGGCAGAAATGAAACCTCCTACTTCTTTCTCCCAATTAGATTTTTCTTTCTTCTTGGACTCAGTGTTGTGGTTTTAAATTCTTGCTGTACCTTCAGGCTCTAGCATCACACCTACTCATTAAAAAGAACAGTCATCTTAAAATCATACTCTGCAGATGTAGACTGTGACTAAATAGCCTCTCTTTTAGTTTACCATTCCTATCTTTTGAGTGACTTGGCAGTGCTAGAAGAAACTGCTGCTGTAAGCCCTCAATCAAACAATCTAAAAATACTCATACGCTTCAGGGTTGTTCCTTTTGTCCTCTGTCTTGTTCCGTGGAGAACTGCTGTAACACTACTGCTATTCCAAACTCACCTGCAACATTTAACAAGCAGCAACCAGCAAAAAGTGTGAAACTGGAAAGCCTTTTCTGATGGCAAGGAGAAACTATTCAACAGCTGAAATCACTGGGATGATTCATGTGAGTCAGTCACCATTCAGCAATGCCAGTAAAGATCTCACAATTGCATCAGATCCCACAGAGGCTGTATAGAAGACTTCCAACCCCTGATGCATGAGGTCTGGGATTCAGTTCAAGAGCTGACATATGTGCTGCAGAGAGACTGGCTGGTCACAAACAGATAAACTGTCTTATCTGATGTGACAAAATCCATGTTCCCCAGCAATTGCCAGATGTTGTCAGTTCTCTCTTCAGAAGATGAAAAGGCTAGGAAGACATGCAAATTGTAGAGGAT
The DNA here is from genome assembly GCA_013399695.1 of Formicarius rufipectus. Classification (NCBI taxonomy): domain Eukaryota; kingdom Metazoa; phylum Chordata; class Aves; order Passeriformes; family Formicariidae; genus Formicarius; species Formicarius rufipectus. The sequence continues at coordinate 28,494 of VXAU01003306.1, read as the reverse complement.
AAGAGGATGTGACTGCGAGCCTCGGGCCTGACAGTTGATATTAGGCAGTTCCCATGGCCCTGCTATGCCCACTACATGGCTCTGCACAAGGCCTAATGACACATCCTCTTAGTTTTCACACTCACATAACAAATTCAGCTTGGCATGCAATTTACAGAAAAACGACGTGCTAGTATAAGAACGAGCTTGTGCCTGAAGAATGTCAGGATTTTAAATGTCACGATTTTAAACAAAAAACCTGTTTTCCAAATACTGTTGAGTTTTGCAGCAGTTAGGAGAGTGCACTGATCTGTTGAACATCAGGAGAAGGAGAATCCTAGCAAGACATGGCCTTCTATCATAGGTTTCATCTTATGCTTAGTCAGGTTAATGACATAGAAACAAACCATTCCCCTCATGGGAGAAACAGAGCATGCAAAAGCTGTGATTAAATCTTGACTGATAGATATTCCTTTGCCCTCAGAATATTTGCATATACATAACTAACTGTGTACATTTCTTTATGTCCTTGTATGGGATCGAGCATGATATACAGCAGCAGAAAAACATGACACAGGTTTCCTGCAGCTTCTGCTGTCACAGTGACAATTGCTAATTTAAAAGTTTAATCATTAGGTTCATGAATCTAAACTATTTGAATGCTGATACTCCTCCAGATAGGCAGTTGGGATTACACAAGGGTCTGTCTCCTAAGATGTGATGACCGAAGCATGGCTTAATTTCTCATTCTTAAAACTATATTGGTCCTCTACTTTGTCCTCTGTAAAGTAAAATGTAGTAAATAAAATTCATCTCTGTTTCACTGAAAGTGCTTCTTGTTCTGTTTGCCATAAAGTGGGGCCATCACACTGTGGTAAGGAGGTTGCACTGCCCTTGAGGATCCTCAGTAGGGTAAAGAGAAGCACCTCATCTGCCTTCTCCTCACTAAGTTTTACATGTTTTCACAAAGTAATTAACACTTCTGTCATGTGTCTTACCTAAAAGTTTAGCATGTGCTACTAACATCAGTTAATATCTCTATAAATCAAGAAATAATAATTGTTGATTTATTGGAGATTAAGATTCTAAATTCATACTGAAATTCCTATTGTGCACTTTATGTATTGGCCATAGCCAAGGGTATTTTTAAGAAACATGGGTTTACATACAAATATGGAAATTAATTCTAAAACAGGAGATATCTTTCTCCTGGAAGGTCTGACAGAATATTGGAAATCCTGGATATCACTTCAAACCCTGCAGCAAACTGTGATCAAAGGAGTGTTCTTCCTTAACATCCTTCCCCTTTCCATCCCACTTATTAATTCCTTGTAATTCCTTAAGAAAAAATGGCCCTAAAAATAAAAGCTCATTGTTTCATTTCTAAGCAGAATGCATCAGCATGATACATTCTCTGCCCAGTGGTTCACATTGCCTGAATGCTGCGTGACTTTACTTGCTATCTGTGAGCCAGTAAATCCACTTAGGTAGCTATGTTACATGCAATTCCCTTCAGTATACAGAATTCTTCCTTCTAACTTTTTAAATCTCTGTTTTACAAAGGAAATCAGTGTGTGTAATGTATGGAAAACATGCCACTCCCTTAATAGAAAGGGACAAACTTGAATTTCAAGGTAATTTGGCTACATTTGCATTTTAAAACAAACTTTGGTTTTAACTTAGCGTGTTCCTTTTTTCCTTTTGCAAGCCAGATGTCTGAAGTTTACTGGCCTCCTGTCATTCAGTTGCAACCCCATGTCACCAAACAGTCCAGTTATGACCCATGATTTTTAAACATACCTTCTCTGGTTGCCCTGAGGTAGAGTTCTCCTAATATTTCTACAAACCGAAACTCCTAGTTCAGCAATTCTTAACTCACTCCTCAAATAGTTTCCCTGCAAAACTAAAGAGAGGCTGGGGATTCACCTCAGTTCCTCCCCTCAGCAAGAGTTGTGTCAGGAGCATAGTGAGAACACCACTTCTGATCTAAAGCAGAGCCTTTCAAGGAGACAGAACTTGTGCTCCTTTTACCAAGAGGAAGGGTGATGAGGACAGCATCTAACACAGCTCCCAAGTGGGTGTGATGGGAAGCTGGACTCTGCCCTTCATTTCCTATTCTAACCTGGAAAGTAACACCACATCTTATGGCATGAGTGACTGAGGTGCATCAGTTTGTTGAATATGCTCATACCTGAGGATGTGAGTAAGACTTGGTGGAAATACACACTGTGCAACATTGGTATGACACCAAAAATAACCCTTCTGATGCTCAAGGTGTCCAGGGTACCAAGATGCTGTCTCTGAAACAATAGACTAGCCCTAAATCAAGTCTGCCTAATTCCTGCATGCATAAGGGTTTTTTTGTTCTGTAAAACAGAGATAAATTTCACAAATGAGACAATAAACCGAGCATGTCTCCTGTACCAAAGTCATTTCTCTCCAGGACAAAATGAACAAGGAATCCATCTCATGCCAGGCAAATGGGAACCAGTATGGCTCCAATGTGGACAAATTCACCTTAGTTCCCTGAAATTTGAAAGAAAGGCAGAAAAGAAATCAGTCACAAGAATAAAAACTGCAGTTCAACTATCTTTAGTCTGCACTTTTCGTGTCATGCCAGAGGTAAGAGAAACAGCATACACTTATCCCTGAGATGACAAAGGAAGATTAGTTATTCATGTGGAATTCCACTTGTATCATGAGTCATGAAATGCTGCTTTGAAATGTACATTGGATTAGCATTCCCGAACCATGGAAAACAAAACCCCATCTGAAATTTCTGTGGTCTGGAGAACACGCAGAGACTGCTGCATCCTGGCTCTGGTCAGTCTTTCTGTGGCAGTGTCAATGAGCAAAAGAGCCAAGACAAAGGTTCTCACTTTCAAAAGCGTGCTTCAAGCCTGGTTATGGTCTTGTCCCTGTGCCGACTGCTGTGTCTGGAGTAATGGCACATACATGTTCTGGTTCTAGCATGGGAATTGAGTGTGCTACAGTCTCCCATTGGCTTCTGAGACTCCTGAACTTCCTGGAGCTTTTGGACCACACTGAGCTATGCCAATGTTCACCTGCAAAAAACTACTGTTAAATCAAAAATACCGCTGATACATGTTATCTGTATTGTCTGCTACTGATTCTGGTACAGCATGTTTCCATCTATACAGGGAGAACTAGGCATATGTAAATGATGAATAAAGCACTTGCTCCCTTTGCAGTCCAGGTCCACCACTACCCATTCTGTGAGTCAGTCCAAAAGAGATTGTCTTCTACCAACAGGTCCCCAGTCCCATCCTTCTTTCCAGCAGTTTAGGAGGTCCTACAAGCCATCTTTTTTCTCACAAACACCCGCAGTAGTCTCTCAATCCACTTCATATTTGGCCCTTTTCAACCTTCCTTCTTTTCCCTGTTCTCTTTGTCTCTCCTCTCTTCTTCTCTCCTCTCCCTGCCACATCCTCATTTTGTTCCTTCTCTGAGATGCACAGCTATGGGTTAACCCTACCTATGTGCTGTATCCAAGCTCTCTGCCTACTCTTTCCTTTCCCATCTATCTGTCCTTGCCCCAGCTCCAATCCTTCCCTCTCTCCTGGCAGTGCACAGGGACTAGTAGTGGTCTTCTTTGCCACTGGCATCTTTAAACAGTTGCCCTTTCATTAATCCAGGCTATGTGTGTGTGGCTCTTTGCATGTAAGTCTAGACAGCTGGAACTTGGCAACCTTACTGTGAGACCTCCATGGAGTAAGGTTAGCTGTTGGACCTTGATACCCAACTCCAGTACATTTGTGTTTCAGGAAAGGGAAATTTGACCTCAGCAATGAAGAAAAATACAGCACTAACTTCTGAAAGTAAATATTTTCTTGCTTTTTTCTCCATTTTTCCTGTGCCACACCCATAAGCATGCTATATTCATTATCTTTAAAAATCTCATTTGGCCAAAAGGTTGGTTTTGGCCTAGTGGATAGGGCCAACTAGGTCATATTTTTATAGATGATGATTTTTATTTCTCTGTTCTCTATGCACCTAGGCTGTCCCTCTGCTTGTGTCCTTAATTCCACACCGGTTTTCCAAGATAACTGTCATTGTTTATCTAGACAAGATATTTTGATCCCTGACATAAGTCCAGACCAGCTCTGCATTTAATGCAGTTAAATGAATGTATTATGAAATTACCATTTTTCATGTACATACACTTATTAGACATAAACAAGGTACCACATATATAACAAATGGCACACTGAGCTGAGCTGTTTCTAGGAAAACAGCAGACATTAAAAACAGAAATTATTTGTGCAGATTTGTGGAGCTGTGTTTTTCATTTCATTAAGGAGCAGCAGCCAAGAAAATGTGTCACATTTTCCAACAATTCACATAAAACCTCAGTGTACTATCTGAAACGTGCTACCCCTGATTCTTCTTATCCATGAGCTTCAGCAATTCGGGGAGCCCTCAGCACATGCCAGCAGCCTACAAGAAAACAAGGCTGAGGGAATAACACTGCTTTGCATGCAAGACTTGGCCATGCCTTACCAAGCACAAACCCAATTTGTCATCTTCCAGACGCTATTTCATACTAACAATTTTTCTGTCTCTTTAATGCATCTGTCTGTTTATCTATTCTCAAGTACCATCTGCTTGTCCTGCGCTCTCGCACGGCACATGTTCACAGCAACTACACCTCCAAGGTGACAAATGAGCAGTCGAGCTAATTTCATTGGAATAAACAAGAAAGCCAGATGGAAAGCCATGAAGAGAGCCAATGTCATCTGGGGGAGGAGAGTGTGTTTGGAGGAAGAATCACCATAACAACAGCAAGTGCACAGAAGAGGTTTCTATGCTGTCTATACCACTAATTACTATGAATATTCTATTCTTACCCTGTGGTTTATCCACATCCAGATCAATGATTTACTGGCAGATGGCTTATTTTGATTTGTTTTGGTTTGTTTGTTTTTTGTGTTTCTTTTGACATAAAAAAAAAATCATGGTTTAATTTTCATGAGGTTGGGGGTTTACATTTTTTATTTCTGTTTTAGGAATTAGGATTGTTTTAAACAGACACTCATAGGGAAGCAGTGCTTGGGAGAGTTTAATGACTTTATGAATTTTGAAATGAGCCCACCCTTTTATTACAAGTTTTAATTACTGTAAAATCACAAGTTGCTCATTGGCAATGTTCATTCAGAGCCTGCTTTCAGTTTACAGATAATCTTTTGAGATCATAACTTCTTTTCTCTAAATTACACTTCCCAGCACTGGCACAGTATAAAGATCCTACAAATAATCCTGACTATGCTGGCAAAGATCCAGCTAACTTCAAAGCACTAGGATCTTTCTGCCTGTCAAAACACAAAGATTGCACCCATTTAACTAATCTAGTTTAAAAACACACTTTAGGCAAAACACTGCAAAGCTTAATATGTGTGTGTGTGTGTGTGTGTGTGTGTGTGGCTTTAAAACTATTTTTTATTGCCTTAGCCTGCCTCAGCAAGAGACATACCCAAAAGTGACAGAGGACAACTTAGAATGAGCTAAATATGCCTGTATAGTCCTTTAATGGGATATGGATTTTAAAACATGATTTCAGTTCAGTGCAACTTTGCTTGGCACATGTTTATGTAGCACAAAGCAGTGCAATGCAGGTATAACTTAGCTACTGTGTGGGGAGGTAGCTCGGAGCTGAAAGCAAAACTCCCTGGCCAGGCTAATAATCTTCTCAAGAAAAGGCACAGCACAGTGTCTTGTGGAGATATCTGTGCTAGCTGGACATTCCCACATAGCAAAAGTCAGTGACCTTACTGCAAAGGACAGTCTGGTTTGTAATTTCTAGTGACGCACAAATACAGAGCTAAGCCAGCGGCTGAGAAACCTCTCAAGTTCACTGTCACTGTATCCCATAATGGCTTGATAAATTTAACAATACAGGCACAGTAAGTACTCCAATTTGCTTATATGAACAGACAAGGCACTTTAAAAATGTCCCTGGTTTTTGTACAATATCAGTATTATCCAGTGCTAATTGGCTCCTATATCTCAACAATGTAATACTAAAAGAAAAATAACATGTGAAAGTAACATGAGCTAAACTAAAATGTCTCTCTACCTGAGCTTCCCAAAGTTCAATTTCATTACTGTGTGCATTCAGTGATTGCTTCAAAGACTAATCTATCTGCATCAGAAACTCCTATTTCACGCTCTTCATTGAAATGCCTGTCAGAAAAAAAAAAAAAATTGCTCCTTTTCCCAGTGGAATATAAACTTTCACTTTGAAGATACATTTTCAAGCAATCTTCCCTAGACCCTTTCTATAAGAAAAGAGTCATTCTTGATGTAATACAATCACGTACTATATGCATTCCTGTTCAAAAGCAGTTTTAGAGTCTGTAAAGGAGAAGGCACTCTGTTTTCATCAGACTGGAGTGATTCTGCTGAATGGTGCAGAATCTCTGTGTGCTGGAAGACTTTGCTCTTTGTCTCCCTTCTCTTACTGAACACATGGTTCTCCATCAGCTTACTCAACCAGTTAGCCTTTGTTATGTTAAACACTCATGGAAAGATTAAGGCTCTGTTCTGTCCTATATTCCTGTGCATTCCAACTGCATTCAATGTCATTCACATGAGAAGAACCATTAGGACATTATCTGACTGAATTTTGGGCATGGTATTATATAGTGCTTTTGCACATTAAAGTGGGAGCCTAGGCTTAATAAACAGAAGGGTCATTCCTGTTCTATAACCTAAGTTCCTAAGGGAAAGGACTTCTCATGGGGAAAAGGACCTATAAAAGATTAAATTTGACCCTTAAAAACTTACCTAAGATTTTTCTCTAATACGCACTGTACTCCATGGAAGACAATGCCATGGTAAATCACACTGTGTGTTCCTCAACTTATAAATAAACAAATTATATACCTAGAGTACATACCCAAAACTTAAAAAATAATGAGTTTTAGGACTGAGAATGTTGTGTATCTCTAAGTGTAAGTAAAAGAAATTTATGCAGTTTGCAAATGGAACAAAAAAGGTAAAAAACATTGCCATAAATTTAGTTCTCATACATGAATGTCTTCTGGTGCATTGGTATTGTAAGAAACAAATTCAGGTTCCATCTTTTTAAGATGTATAAATAATTTCCTCAGCCAGGCAGTTTCAGGAAAACTGGCACACCTACCTACTCACAAATGATTGCAAAACTTTTCCCCTCCTCAGTGGCCATGAGATGTCCAAAGTCAAAAGAATGAAAGACATTGAAGTATGCCAGAACCTTTCCTGAGCAAACATCAGGAACTCTGGAAGGCAACTTCATCCAATGCCTCCCTGACAGGCCTCCTGTAGTCTGCACAAGAGGCAACTACACAAGAGGGAAATGTTTGGTCATCTCAAAGGCGGCAGACTCACTTTATTTCCAGTAACATTCCCTCCTTTTCCCTGCCTGCAACACAAATGTCCAGGTGCTTCTGAAGATCGGGTCTGGCCCAGGCAGCCTTCAGCATGTTTATAACCCTTTGACCTTTCCTTTTTCCATTTTTAAGTTCTGTTATTTCAGTTTCAAACACTCTTCTCCATTTGAGGATGGAAAGATGGATGGATCTGCAACTGGTGGCCTTCTGTTCATTGCCAAGGTGGAAAAAGTCAGTGGAGTCAGTTAGCAATAGACATTTGCCCACCAGCATTGCTTGCAATAATTGGCACATACCCTGGATGAAATGACCATAATCCTCATTCTCCCTCTGAATGCACAAGACCTTTGAATAAGCAGCACTCTGAAATCAGTGAAGCAGCTGCACAAAATGTAGGTGCTCTGAAGAGAATTATTGCTTCCCAGAGCTATCAGAGTTTCATGATATTGAAAAAAAGAAATGCACAGAACCAGCCTTATAGAGCTTAAAAAAAAAAAAAAAGTGCCTCACCTTCTATCCCTGTGTTAATCTTTTCTTACAATAACTGCACTTTATTGAGGATCTCAGTCACACTATACTTGAAATAAGAGATATGTCCTTTGGCAAGATCAAAGATGGAAAGTTACACCAGGACAAGATCCTGCAAAAACTCTTGAAGGAAATCAATTTCAAATATAAAAATTCAAGTGGAACAGCTTTTGTTTAATCTTTTCAGAATGCTTATTTGACTAAGATTTATACGAACACACATTATTTCAAAATGATATGGCTCACAGTCTTAAAAATCAATAATCACCTTTGTTGCTTCTTGTAGTGATGGATACTAGCAAATCTGCTGCAGCATTTACCAGGTCCTGAAAATGGATCATACACATGATAGAGGAAGGGGAAAAAAGCAAGAAAAACTCTGCAGTGAAGCTGTGCCCTGAAAGACACACCTGGTCCTGCGCTTGTACTGTCTCAAACCACCTTGATCAGAGTTCTCTGCACAAACATTACCATCCACTAGCCTGCAAAGTTGCGTATCTTGAGAAGAAGTTCTGGATTATAACTGCCAAGCTAAAGAAGGAAGGGTTCAGCGTCAGGACTAATGGCTTGAACTTCACTATTCATTTTAAATTCTTTCAGACTTCTCAGCTTTGATGTCTTCATCCAGAAATACTCCTCAGAAATGCAGTCCTTCCTCACAGCAGCTTAGCAGGGCTTATCAACTTGACACACACAGAACATTTTAAAAGGCACATTATACTCAGCTTTATTATTAATAATGCTGAATGTTCACTTTTCCCAAGAAAAGGTTCCAGATCTCCTGAATAAAATACTTCAAGGCACTTAATGAAAATAAAATATTAAAAATAGGACACTAAAGACCTATTTTGGACTATCTTTTATCTCTGTTGTGACTATGTACACAACAGTCAAGCACAGCTTCATTTAATTCTGGGTTAGCCTAATTGCTGGGTACCTACCACATCCATCTGTGTGCATTATAGTGAATACGTGCACTGAGGGCTTAATGAGTCAGACACCTGCTCAGATGAACAAATGAACCAGAATTACCACTGGTAATATCATCCATACATTAAAACATCTCTTAATTTAAAAGGAGTGCCAGTGCACCAAAATAAATGGAGATGTGTACTAGAACTGATTATATTGTTCCAGCCAGGATGCATCTGCAGGAATAGTGACGTGTCCCTGAGCCCATCCTCTGGCAATGGAACTGGAATGGCTGCACCCACACAGCTGAAGAGTGAGAGCCCTTGAAGCAGGGTAGTCCTGTTGGGAATGTTCCTGCCAGAGATACTTGGGGATGGGCAAGCAGGGAATGTTAGTTGATCCAGTTCACCACTGTGATGAGGCCTGCTCTAAATGCATAATAGCATAAAAGACCAAGTCTCACTGACACAAACATTCTCTGGCATTGTTCTATTTACAGTGACATATTTCCTAGTGATCCTATAAAAAAAGTGGTGCAGTGTCTTCCCTCACAGTGAGGGAAGACATTACAATTCAGTGCCTGTTACACAAAAATACCACTTTGTGTTTCCATAACATTAGTAGAATTCTTTCTGCAATTCTCTGGTCTCAGAAAGATTTGACTATTAAGTAGCTTATACTCTGAGCAACTATAGATGCTCCTGAGTCAAACATCCCAAACAGCCTCCTACAGCCAGCAGAGTTGTTATGGTTGTGTTTATGGTGACATTTCAGAAAACATAACTCAGGGAAATAATGAAGAGAAGCATAGATAAAGTAGAGTCATAAAAATCTACTTCACACTCAGTATATAAGCTGGCATTCTCAATCATTTATGTTACTAGCACTATTTAGCTGGCATTTCTCCCAAGGCCTTTTTACCAAAACCTGAGGGAACACAGCTCCCAGTATAAGCGTTTTTCAAAGCAGACTTTGTGGCACTCAGTTAATACTGTGTTCTTACTTGTGTGATACTCCTGATTGACTGCATCACCTTAAGCCACTGAGTCTGCAAACTTCTACCTCCAGGAGAGCCCCACCTTCTTTCTATGTTTGCACAGGTAGAAAGGCCCCAGCTGGGAGTTTTAGCTCCTGCGAATGTCACTTTTTTCTTTCAGTTCATTCCACCTTTGAATGCCGTGTCCCTGGGTTCTGCCATTTCATCACTCCCTCATCCTCTTCCATCAAATAAAAATCTCCCTTCCTCATAATTCCTACTCACTCCACTTCTGCCCTGCTTGAGAGACATTCCTTTATGTCTACTGAATCATCCTTCAGACTTTCTTCATGTCATCACTTATATCACTCATATCACTGACTACTAATGGGAAAATGACCATGAATTTCCAACTAATATTCGGTCACTTTCTTCTACAGCTACTGTGCAGTCCCACTTCACATACTTCTACTGGAAAAACCCTCAACTAATTAATGCCAGGATAAAGATCAAGAGGGATTGCTCAGGCTTGGAAGGCTTTATGTATGAAAACGAGAGGTTGCTATCAAATTCTTACTGGTACATGCTCACTGGTTGAACACAGAACCATAGAGGGATATAATCATAGAATGTTTTAGGTTGAAAAAGACCTCTAAGATCATTGGCTCCAACCATAAACCTAGCATCACTAAACCATGGCTCTAAGTGCCATATCTAGGTCTCTTAGATTTTTAGCATTTTTTAAATTTATATATTATATATCTATATAAATATTTATAT
>VXAU01003306.1:0-17898 GCA_013399695.1 Formicarius rufipectus | reverse complement strand
AAATAACATTTGTATAGAGGCAGGGTGATCTAACAGTAAAGTCTCTTTATTTCCAGATTCATGAGTCAGTCTTCCCAAAAGCACATATGTATAATTTTAGAATTTAGTATGGAACAACACTTCTTTTGAATTGTCCCTGAAAGATTGCTCAGTTAGAATGATAACTCTCTGGAAAAAAAGGAGTCAGTGCATGCTAGAGAGTTGGATAAAAAATTACATGGAAAGATGGCATGAACACTGCAATGTAAAATCTGTCCTTCGTACAGAACCACAGAGAAATTTCAGCCTCTGCTCGTTTCAGCTTCTCTCTTTCTCTTGTCATAGCCTTCAGCCCAGGTGGAGACACCCCTGTTCCAGTGCTGAGCTAAAGTGAAGACAAGGCAGCCAGTTGTTTTTGCTCTCTGTGTATATGTTAATGGCTCAGCTGGATCAATTTCCTGATCTCAGAGAATTCTGAAAGGTACTTGTTAGTGCCTTATTCCATTAGGACAGGACTGTTAAAATGCAGAAGTGATTCCGCCAGGGTTATGTATATATATGGCTGGTTAGGACACAGAAATGGGATTTATTACTATGCCATGTACAATAAGTAGCAATCAATACTTCAGTCTTGGCACAGTTTAACTTTGCAGAACAGCCTGGAGATGCAGTCCGTGCCAAATAGCAGCACAGAGGTTAGCGCAGTACAGATGTATCGGAAATATTTTAATAAAAAAAGGGGTTATGGAAAACATTTGGCAGCTTCTAGAGCAGGCAGCAAATACTACATTTTATCTATAACAGTCTAGCTGAGCATGTACAATGTACTAAAAAGATGTTGCATCCATAGCCTATAAGAAGTTTCATCTTTCTGTAAAAATGTGCTTTTTCTAAAATTTCCAGTTAGGTCAGATTTGTTTGGTATGGAAATGAAATCACATTTGTGCTAAGCTCAACTTATTTAATATTCTTGACATAAGCTATAAATTTCTTAAACTCTTTGCAACAAGTTCTAAACTATAGTCTTCAATTAAGAATGTTCTCACTAGAACATTCAGGAGAAAACTGACTTCTGGACTCTGAATCCCAAATGTTTCTGCTGTTTTCTTCAGTGGCAGCAGAAAAAAGGCTTTTTATTTCAATTAACTGGTTTTCAGATGAGGCAGCATTTCAAGGACGGCCACTATCACAGGATGAAATCACCTCACAAGCACAGTCATTAACCTGACGCAACACACAAAACATACTCGTTAGAGGTAAAACCAAACTTATCCCTCAGTGAGTACTTAGAAGAGCTACTGTATTAAAGAGTTACTGTGTTCTGCTTCCCGTTAGGCTCCCTCAAGGTCCGTTAGTGGTACTGGCAGTTGTGAGGAGATCCACAGCCAAGAGGAAATAAGTACTTTTCCCTGAGCCATTAGTGATAGAAGAAGACTGCCAATCATCACTACCTCCATTCAGACTTGAAATCCTTTTGGTTTCCTCACTCTTCCCAAGGGTGTGAGGAACAGTAGAGTAGGTAATGTAAAATCACAAATAAATATGCAAATAGAATCTTGAGCAGAGAAAATACCTTATTTATTAGGTGCTGTTACACCCAGTCAGACTTGTCTGAATAAAGTTAATCGTTTTCGCTCCAGACCACTGCTGAGTGCTAACAACAGGGTCCTTGAAAAAATGTAGTTCCATGTGTCCACTTCTCCATCAACATACTGAATCTCTAAATGTGTTGTTGTCACTGTTTCATCATTTCTTATACATGAGCAGGAAGGCTACAGGATCTCTAATCCTTTCCATGTCTGCTTTGGGAGTCATCAGGATGTTGGCATTATATTCTGAAAGAACAGAGACTGGTGACACATTCATTCCAGAAAGGCCCTGAAAAGCAGCAGATCACTGGCAAAATTATGTTCTGCAGAGTGTGCTCTGGATGCACTTCGAAGGGCAGAAGTAGGCTTATGTTTCTGTGGTGTGTTATGAAGGTGATTATGGCGTGGGCATAGTTTATCAGATCTTTCACTGTCTTCTCACTGACTCTTTGCAAAGTTGTGTCAGAAAGATTATTGGGGCAGTACCTGCTCAGTAGAAACTAGAGAGGTGCTGCTGATGAAACCATTATGGGCAGCTGGGATGATCCTTTAAATAAAATTGAATCTTGGTCTGCCATGGTTCTGTCTCTTGAGCTGGTGTCCTTTGTAGGTTCTATTGCCAAACCATATCCAGTGTCCATGTAGTGTTGAATCCCACACATGTGAAGACTGCCAAAAACTGAAAGCCTGTTGGAACAATATGTTATTGTTAAAAGCCTAAATTTTCTTTCTTTCTGGCTTACCAGCAACACATGCAGCATAATGCCTGGAACAACAATGCCAAACTAGTAATTCCATTCAGTTTTGGTTTAAGGATGATTTTTCTTTCTACCACTGCAAAAGAGTTGTACAGCACCAACATTCCAACTTCAGTGCTTCTAAACCAGTTTCCTTACTATTTAGAGAAGGTTATCCTACATGATGGATCACATTCTGGTTTATGTCACAGTTTTATAGCTATGTAAAAGCCAATGAAGGGCATAAAACAAATAGTTGGAAATTCATCCTCTAAAACAAATCAATCTTTGAAGCAGAGGACTGAATTATTTATATATTTAAGTCAACAGTATAGGTGAATGACTTCTTTATGGAAACCTAGAAAACTGCTAATTTTTGACCAGTTGTTAGTACTTTTACTTGTTAAATATCAGTGTGCAGTGTTTGTTTTTCAGAATGTTCTGTCTCAAAATAAAGTGGGGAGTTTTTAATGTTTTTGGCTGGTTTTATACTTTTACCTTTAGACGAGATATTATCGATACTAATATTCCTGAAATATTTTGTCATGGTAGTGCTGTCTTATCTAACAGTGCAAGAAACTTTCAATACTCTTACCGAAATTAAGGAAGAGTCTTATTTCTCGGACATGTTCCTTTCCCCATGTTATCTTATGACAAGCTATTACTACAGACCAGTTTTAAAACAGAATGTCTGTGACAACAGATAACCTAAGAGCCCCCCTTGAATGTCAGTAACTTTGAGACAGATGCTGTTTCTGATTACAGGAGAGAGAATCATTACAATATCCACAGAGTGCAATATATAATAGGTGGAAAATACTTACAGTAATAAGTAATAATGCATATATATTTTATATATATATATGCATACGTGCATACGTGCATATATGGATCTGTTGGGGAAGTCCGAGATAAGGACATGAAGATGATCAGAGGGCTGGAGCACCTTTCCTATGGAGACTGCCTGAGGGACTTGGGCCTATTCAGCCTGGAAGAGAGAAGGCTCCAGAGAAACCTTATAGCAGCCTACCAGTAACTAAAAGGGGTCTACAAGAGAGCTGGAGATGGGCTTTTGAAAAGGACATGTAGTTATAGGGCAAGTGGGAATGGTGTTAAACTGAAAGAGGGCAGATTTAGATTGGATATTAAGAAGAAATTATTTACTGTGAGAGTGGTGAGAAACTGGAACAGGTTGCCCAGAGAAGTTGTGGGTGCTTCATCCCTGGAAGTGGTAAGGCAAGAACAGGCTGGATGGGGCTTTAAGCAACATGGTCCAGTGAGTGTTGTCTCTGCCCATGGTAGGAGGGTTAGAACTAGATGATCTTTAAGGTCACTTCCAACCTAAACCATTCTGTGATTCTATGATTATACTAAGTTTAAGATTAAATATTGTTACCTTGGTTTCATTCCACCCTGAATATTAATGTTCCCCATCAAGATATCTGGAGACCCATTCAGTTTGGAAACACTATTGACATACCTAGATTTTGTCAGAAGTCTCGGGGAGAAAAGTTATTAAGTTGGAATAATGGGGGGAAATGTAAAATAATAGAGGGATCCTTTTCAGTTAAGTCTGCAAATCAGGCACATTTTGAAGCAGCTCACAGTGACTTGTAGAGTCAGATACTCGCAGTACCATTTTTAGCTCCATTTACTAATGAAATAAAGCTTATTCTGTAGCATTTGGAGGTCTAACTCTTTGTCCAACCAGTAATACTTGGATGACTTAAATAAAATCTGACACCTCGTAGAGGTTTTAACAGATGACAGGAGACCATTCCATTGCTCAGACAAGCATCTAGAGCTACTTCAGACGTCCACATGAAATGCCCATCTGCTGCTCCAGAGAGGTGCAGGTCTTCAATAGATTTTATATCTCAGCTCCAGTCCCATGTGCAAGTCTCTAGGATAGGACACTTGCTTTAGACAATGATATAGATATCTTGGCAAAAGAATCCTGCCCTAAATTCCAGCAAGTTTTATGAAAATCCATTGTCTGCTGAGTTAACTGCCACAGCACAAAGTTTAACATTTATCTGTCACATTTTAAGTTCCCAGTCAGAGCTGGCCACAGCCAGGTTCTGCTTCTTTCACTCTGATATTTGTGGGTGGGGATGGGCCTGGAGATGCTGTGAAGAGGCTTAACATTTCATGGAGAGGGAACTGCAGGAATGACAGGACTCTCATAAAAGACCTGCTGGTGAGGCTGTAAACAGGCTTAAAGAAAAACAGACTTCTTTACCTCCACTGTTTCTCCTGTTTATTGTATAATAATTGCTTTTATTGCTGCTGATTAATCTCTCCAGACACAAATAGTACAAAAGGCCTGGATTCATTAATCAGATTTTGTTAATCATATTTGCTAGTAGCTCACCAGTAATGGTATATTCCTAAGGCAGACCCATGGCATGGCTGCAGAAGCCCCTGCAGGAGTGTTCCTGTTCCTGGACTTCAGTCGAGGCTTCTAACCTGTTGTGCATAGACTCACTTATGAATAGCTAAGATTATTACTGTAATGATGTAGTATATTTCCCAAATTTAAACTGAATTAATAGTCACGAACTAATTTAACCCATTGTTTTGATTGTCTGGAATGTATAGATTAATTCCTAGCTACCCAAGTGCATTTTTTAATCCCCCCTGCAATTGTTCAGCCATTCCTCAAGATAAACAGACCCTAGAGCTTTGTTGAATATTTCTGTTCTCAGCGTTGAACACTGCTGAGTGAGGAAAGGTCCAGGTGCAGTCTATATTAAGCATCTCATTTGTACACTACTGTGTCACCCACACACATAGTGAAAACTTTGTCTACAGAATTACTGTCCCTAAAGTTTGCTAAAACACCTAACTTTTCTTTTGAATTAGAAGCTTACTGTATCTTTTTTTTTGCTATATACTCTGAGGTTCCTCAGAATTCATTGGAGAATCAGTGAGACTAAATAGCTTTGTAAGTAACCTTGAGAAAAAGGGTAGAAATAGTCTAACTTAAACCGGACATATGATCCCATTCCAACCCAGAGTCTTACACTGTCTCCCCTGAAAAAAACAACAGCACAGTACCCACATTCAGAGCCTAAAATAAGGTTGCAAGTGACTGACATTAACATGGGAACAACAAAGAACTGAGACTATATGAAATCTTCCTGTCTTATGACCCTCTTGCTTCTCCTTCACAACACCTCAAAGCAGAAGAACTACTGGTGCAATAACACGCCACTATTTTAACACATGGGATCTTTGAGATACTGTTTGGGCTTAGTAGGCGGGTATCATCAGTATTTATTTTCCAGTCATCTGTCTGCCATGGAAGGACAGACAGGGCAGGGTTGTGAGCCCAAACCTCCTAAGACACTGCAGGAAGGTCCTAGAGCTCATCTGCCAAAGTAGAGAGAGTTAAGTACCTTCTGCATATTCTGGTGGTCTACTGGCAACAGAGGTAGAAGTGCTGAGTTATCCTCATTATTTGGTTCTTGGTAGTCTTGGTGGTAACTGGCAAGTCAAATAAAATCATAACAACATAATCTTGTTCTTTCACATTTGAAAAACTTTGAATGCTTTTTGACGTGGCTGTGTAAAATTGTGAAGTTTCAAAATGGTTTGTCATGGCATGTTTAACTAATAATTTTTCAAAAAATAAGCCTGGCAAGTTGTGTAACAGAAATGCCTTTAATGGTCCTTGCTATCTGCAGTTTGCAGTTCTCTCTGGCAGTACTGATGGCTAGTCCATCTCTTTCAAAGTCCCAGTGCATTAAACCATTTTGTAAATTAAAAGAAATGTGCTATCTCCAGCAGACACAGAGTGGATAGAAGATATTCCAGGCTAATGCCCAGCTTTCAAAAAGCTTTTGAAATCTCATTACTCAAGTATTTAATGGACAGAGTCACAGCTGATGCATGATCTTCTCTCTTTGTTATGCATTGTGTATAACTGACATACATCAACGCTCACTCTGTTGGTAAATGGGGTGGATAATCTGCCAGCTTTGATTCCCCTCAATACACTTCTCCATAACATAGGAAATTGATGTTTACATATTTTATATATGTGTAGGTATATAATTTACATATTTTATATATATATATATAAAAATGTCATTTAAGAGGACCACTATATTGTATATTAATATAGTGTCATAGTATACTTCAAGTGCAACCAGAAAGACTCATTACAATCACTTCACTTTATCCATTACCTAAAGTAACATAAAGCATATGTAGAGCAACCTCAACTTTTCCCTCATGTATTCTCAAAAATCCAAAGCCATTTAAGCACAGCTGGGGTTTAGATTCTTTACTCTCTAATGGAGTAAAAGTTGTAGCCTCATGCAAATCAAGGTATTGAAAGTCACTTTCTTCCTCATCCTTCCTAGCTTATTCCCTCTGCTGCAAATCTCTTCATCCTAAAAAAACCCCTAAAACCAACCAATCAAAACCAACAACAAACAAACAAACAAAACCAACAACAACAAAAAAACCAAACCAAACCGAACAAACAAACAAAAAAATTAAGGATACCTTACATAAGCTTTAACTTAAGTTATATATGGATTCAAATATTACTGCACTTACACAATTATGGCCTCCTAAGATACATTTTCTTTCCAAGTGAGAGGAAAAATCACTGCAGGAAAAAGTCTGCCTATTCTTGAAATGACATTGCCGCATTTAGCAAAATATGCTAACAAAGACAAAACTGCATATTTTGTAAATGTCTGGACCTGGGTACTCTAGAAAGAGCACTGCAAGCATTTTCAAAAGTACACTACAGTCATCTAACTCTGTGTTACCAAGCCAGTGGTAGTCTGACAAATGATTCCAACAGGGCAAAGAGCATTGTTGAGCTCTTCCATCTGCAGTCTTCTAACTGCAGAACTTAGTTTGAATCATTGCAAAAAAACACCCCGGAACTCAACAAAACACAACAAACTAAACCAAAAACCCATCCAAAAACTGACCATCATCCAAACTTGTGCAGACAATTGGTCCTGCAACAACCTACTTCAATCTCTTTCTTTTTGTTTGCATTCTATTTACCTCGGGAAGTGTGTGAGCCTCTTCTCTGCTATGCACTCACCCTGATTCAAGATACCCATGTCCCAGTGCTCTGGGTTGCTACTGACAGTCAGGATCAGTGAAAGGAAGCCATGGGCGTACGTGGAGCATAGCAATTCAGATCCAGAGACCTTTTATACAGAGCAGATGGGATCAGCATGGGTTGACAAAACCAACTTAATGTCATGACTGTAAGAAACTATTAAGACATGCAAATTTTATCTCAGCTCTGAGGGGAGAATGAACACGTCCACTGCTACCTCAGTTCAGAGTGAAGGAGCTCTCATGCATACCAAATTTTCTGTCAGAAAATTGCTTCATGAACCAGTAGCAGTGCGGTAAAGCCCAGCTCTCTGCAGCACTGTACCACAGTGTAGGGCTGCTTCACCACCACTTCCACATTTACTGTACAGGAAGCAGCAACCTAGGAGGCCCCAAACCCTTCAGAGCCCCAGTTCAAGATGAGATGAACTTTTGGATCCATGGAAGACCTCATTCCAGACTATGCAAAGTATGAAGCACCACCACCTCCACATTTCTTTGATGGCTTGGCATGTCTACCTCTTGAAGATCCATGCTGTATTGCAAAAATACCATGTTGTTGGTATTTCCTGCATAATTTATTTCTTCATAGAGATTTTATTCTCGAAGTTTTGACAAATGATGTAATTTCAAACTGGAACAAAATCAAATGTCAAAATACTGACATATTTCTCCAAAGAACACCTTCCTGGGATTGGCCAGATCTGATTAAAGTAAACTAAGAACTAATGTCCTCAAACTCTGCATCAGTCATTTATCTTCCAACAAGGAATCAGCCTTTCCTGAAAGGCCCAAACAGACGTGCTGAGAAATTCAAGTTGCCTGAACAAAGAGATGAATGAAGAGCTGAACAAAATGCATACATGGGAGTGGGCACAGCATTGTGATATGGGAGCTGTATTATCCTGCAGCCACAGCATGACAAGTGGGTCCTGTGGCCAGACTGCACTTTAGTTTGGGAAGTAGTTTGCATAGTCTGTTTTGCACCTTGGGACTAACCAAAAGAAGATGGAGAAACAAAACAGATGAACTTTGAAAGGTAGACATATTGATTTTTCATACCATTCAGGCGACAGATTTCGAGTTCAATGGGGGATTTAATTTATTCTAAAAATCAAAATATTAATTCCCTTTGTTTATTCCCTCTTTCAGATCCATTTCTTGCAACACTTCCTCCTTCTTACATGTTTTTGAAGTTCATATGCGTTCTTACTGGGAACAAGAATCATCTTAAATTCCTGAGTGACTGGGTGGCTCACCAAGAATTCTTTATGACTAATGAATTGTTTACACTCCCTAAAACCTTCATCATTAAGGCCATTGTTTCCCCAAGGAGATGTCTTTGCGCATTCAAAAATTGAACAACATTCTTCCCATGTACTTTGTGGCAGATGCAGCCGAGTTCTGAACACCTGTGGAGACTCAGCTTCTTTGTGAATTGATATCAGCCACCAGTTGGCAAAGTCTAAGCATAATGTCTGCTGACGTAACTGCACTTATTCCTTACTTCCTGGTTTTTTCCTACAAAGTTTATGGCAGGGCTGTATAATTAAAATTAAAAATAATTTTTTAAAACACCACAAAAACTATGATTTTTCTCTACTAGGATCATTAGGAATATGATGAGATCTGCCTGAAACTGCAGATTGTGACAAAATGAGATTTCTGGATTGTTGCAGAATGCAGAAAATTGGATATTCTGTGAATATTCTGTGAACAATTAATTGTGCAGTTCCCAGGAAAAATAGGCCTGTGTTTACAGATTTCAAGAGAGCAGTTCACAACCTTGGAGTAAGAACTTATCTATAAGAAGAACATCTGTTGATACTCCCTGAATTCCTCTGGATGAGATCAAGGAAGTGGACCTCAGGAGGACTAATTAACATTAAGACCAATGGTCAACGAAATCTAGGTGGCCTAAGAATAGACAGTTCTAAGCTATCCAATCATTTGATATAATGATGTAACTGAAAAGCACAGATTATAAATACAAGGTGGGATATGTTAACAAAGATCCTTTTATGGCAGTACATCCTTTTGGGGCTTTTGGATGGATTCACTACATGAAGCGTGGGTGTGAGTTCGCGAGCCTTAAGGGGCCCGTGCTGCCCTGAAGTGGCTCTGGGATGAGCTCTCATGTAACTTTTATATTTATATATATATTTTGCTTTTTATTTTACTTTACCGGATCTCTGTCTCACTCTTCCGCTGTTCACCTGTCTCTAACCCCTCTCTGTAGCCTCACCATTCCCTCATATTTTAAAGGAATCAACTTTTGGGGAAGGAGTGACCATGTTAACCACAAAGGTAAAAATAGTATTTTCTTCTCTGTTCTTTCCAGAAAGTCTGTTTTCTTCCAATACAAAAAGCTTTGTTTATATACTTATGAGGGTGAGGAAGTCAGTAGATATTCAGGCTCATGTAAGTCTTGAGTGATGACAAGTGAGAACAAATATTTTTCTTTTCTTTTAATTTTACTTGAACTTCTGTAAAGTGAGAATGAAGCCCTTTACTCTGAAAAAAACAGCTGTTTGATGAGATGGCAGCATTAATTAAGTGACAGAATGAGATGTCTTTGACCCTTGTGTGTGACAAATTTAAGTAATAGTTATAAAAGTATTTTAAAAGTGCTCGAATAGAAGGTGCTATCCATTTCCTATGTACATAGTTTTTATACCAGTAGCTCACATAGTCTAACACCTTGAGGCTGTCACTGGTTGTTTTTTAAAAGTATGCTTTATGTCTCCTCCTCTCCTAACACAGGTTTTCCCCTTTCTCCAGATAAAAAGGGCTCATACAGCTTCACTATCTGACATAAATGGCCAGGTCATGGCCTGAAGAAATCCCTTTCTTCTATATGCAGCAGTCCAGGTGAGTCCTATTAGAGTAGTCAGGAGGAACTATTCAGCTACTCTTCATTTCACCAGCCTCCCACTCATCTAAACCCTGCTCCCATCCTGCAGAGTTAGCTCTGCTTGGTTGGTTTCTCTGACACTGTCCTTCAGATGAAGATCTTGGCACAAATACACCTGGGAGCTGAGGCAAAGTTTTCTTTGGGTCTTTTTGCTCTCAGTATTTACTTCTGCAAGCCCATCCTCTGCCAGGTAAAGAGGAGATGTGACTGACCCCAGGACAAAATCAATTGCTGTCATGACCCTGAGAAACTGTGTCTGATCTCAGCTAACAGATTTACGGGAGTGTGTGGGTAGGTATTTTAGTGTCTTCATTCTGTTAATTGTTAGTGATAAGGAACCGTGTCCTTTCCCAGGGAACAGAAAGGTGAATTCTGCCTCCTTTTGAGGGATAAGATGCTGATTGATAGATAAAGGACTTCTTTCAAGGCACAAAAGGGAGTGCAAAATGACTGAAGTTTGTGTAGGTTTGGGAGTGGATGGGAAAAAAAGAATCTTTGTCAGCCTTTTTTCCTCATTCCTTCTTCCTATTGAAGCAACTCTCTAACTACACACAAAGGTGCACAGCTTATTAGACACCGCTGCTGGTGGTGTTTTCAGTGTAGTGGTGTGAACCAGCCTTGATCTTCATTTCTAGTCACTGTATTTGTAACTCAGTTTTATGGAGCATTAGTGACACTGGGAAGGGTCTTTATAGAAGTCAAGAGCAAAATTAGCTGAGTGCCCTTAAAGACACTTAGAGCATAGTGAATGTCAGAATCATACCCTGGCCGTTCAGAAACTGGTGCCATTAGCAGGAAAAAGCACATGCTAATCAATAAGTGTTGGCACTTAATGGCTTTGAAGTATTGGTGGGTTGGCAATTTCCATCTGCTCACAGCACTGTATACAGTCACAACAATTTACCACCTTCTCTCCTGTTGAAATCCACCAATATAAATTGTCAGACAGGAACTAGCTAATTCTTCCTTCCAGTCTCATAAATGACTCGACAAAGGTCTGTTTAGAAATCAGTAAATGTTATATGAGGCATGGTGCTGTTCAATTAATAGGTAACTGTCACAAGGTAACATCATGTTTTCCTCATCAAATTTCTTTGCTGTGACTCCACAGATTTACTCAGAAGAGTTCTCATGGTACATTCATGTATTTCTGAACTTGCAGAGATCAGTTTTCAATTCATTGAGTCTCATCTGAGGTGTTTGTGTTCCCCATATCTCCTGAGATCCAGCTTCCTTCCCCTTTGCTCATGATCTGCTCAACCCAAAGGGCTCCACAACCCACCACAATTCCAGCCTTGGAACCCACTCTCTGTTTGCAGAGGAAAAGGCAGAAGCCACTGCACCAGAGGGTTGGCTCTGCACTGCAGATTGCACTGGTGGCCTCATTCAGAGGCAAATTCCAACTTCTCCTGCTGAAGACTTCACTCATGAGCTCCAGCTAGCTCACTTCTGAAGAGAAGGAACTACTTTCTTTAACGGAGACTTTTCAGAGAAAGAGTATTACACAGAGCTTTCACAGAAATTACCACCATTTCTCCCCCAGTTGCCAAGGAAACCAGAAATGGGCCTTTGGCAATGTAGTGAGCAGCCAAAAAAAAAAAAAGGTATTTGCATGCACCTGAGGAAGAACAAATGCTTGAACCTAAGAAAATTTTCACCATTATTGACACAGGCTACTTATACAAAAACACTCCTATGATGGCTCAATGAGTCTATTACTGACCTGAGACAAAGTATAGGATGTGTTCATTCTCACTTCACCGCAATATGGAAATAAGCGTACCATGACATCATTCAAAAATACAGTGTTTGACATGCTACCTTCTCTTGTCCATCATTTTTAAAAAATGAAAACACCATAAAAATAATATTTTATTGTATTTTTGTTCTTTTAAAACAATACCTGAAATTTGGTCCCTGAGTTAATTCATTATTGATAGCCTGTTCCCCAGTGTGTTTTATTTGACCTGGCTTTTGGACAAAATGTAATTATAGATGTGATAGCCAATTACATGAACAGTTATCATCTGCAGGTCCAAATCTCAGTTTCTTTCAGAATTCTCCTTTATCAGCGTATTGGACCACTGATTCAGACATTTAATGTGGGTGAAGAAATTACAGATGAAATAATAATTAACCTGAGAGATGGAGCAGGCCCATGGTCCACCATCAGTGGGTAATGAGACAGGAGAAATGTATTTAACATCCTTCTCCACAAACTCACTTTTGAGCTTCAAGAAGTCTGAAATTATGTCTGATGGGCCCTTTATTTAAAAATTAATATCTGTCATAGAAAATGATCTCCAAGTTCACACACTGGACTGAAATTTCCAAGACTTGCTTGTCATCAAGCAGTTCATTTCACCTCCCTCTTCCTCAACACCCTGTAGAACAAGAACAGCAGTACACTCAGGGGCATTGGGTGAGTACAAACACACGAAGACTGAGTTCAGAAGCTATAATGTTAAGGACAAAGGAAGTGCTAGGCAAAATTTATAGAAGTGGTACATATGTTCTGCAGATTCACAAATTCACTCATTTAATCCAGTGCTTCTGTTTCATCACAGATGTGATGAGCAAATGAATGAATGCACAAAAATGTGTCATTAACACATTGTGCCTGTATTCAAGGCATTGCAATGCATCTAAGACCACTTCATATTTCAAATACTTGCAAATACCACAGATCACACATACACAGGGAGGTAAACCAGCTTTTTGTATTTGGTCCACCCAAACAGTTGTGGGTGCCCAGAAGGATGAGGAAAAACCATAAGTGATTGGACAAGAAGTATGAAAGCTTTGAAAAGCTTTTGGAAGTGCCTGAATGTGAGTACTGAGCAGGCACAGGCACCTGGGGGTGGCATGAGGAAGTCAGGAATCCAGAAAGGAATCCAGCTGTGAAACTGCTCTCACTTCTACTGCAACCCTGCCAGGCTGAGTTGGAATCCTGCTCCACCAAGCACTCATGAAAGCCTGAGGCTTCTGGAAGAAGAAGGAAAAAAACAGGGATGTTTGCACAAAAAATTTGTCAGTTACAGATGAGACTCCAGAGGGACAGTATCTCTAGATAGCCAGAGACTTGCCTACAGCACCTGCTTTCTAGGTCTCTCATGGTGTGGAAGCTAGGACAGAAAACTTTGACTCACTAGGTAGGAGATATAGAATGATAGGGCACAAAGTCATGGAAACTCTTCTGCATCCAGAGAGCTCCATATCAACACAAAAGCATCACTCAGTTCTAGGGGATATTTTAAAATGGAAACTAACCCGTTTTCCACCAGCTCTGGGGTGCTCTTGCATTAAAAAAAAAATGAATGCAGGTTCCACCCTGACTGCCTCTGCAAGCAGGGACCCTGTATGGTTGTAAGAACATGGTCATCCTCAATAACAGCTGGTTTTGTTTGCTGCCTTGTCTCCGAAAGCCATCTTGGTCAGAAACAATACAAAAAGTAAGACACTTCACAGAGCAACATGACCCTTGTATACACTTACTGCAGAATTTACATTTATTTAAGATCTGAATTCTTCTCATAGAATTTAACATCTTGCGTTTGGGTTTTTTGTCAGGATTTCTTGCTTTCTCAACCATGCACCATGTGTGTTTGTTTTTACTAGGGCCATTCTTTAGTCTAAATAGAACATTTATTCTAAAAAAAAGTCATAGTTTAATAGCACTAACTGAATAAATAAATCTTGCCTACAATATAACATGTATTTTCTGATGGTCAAATTATTTGAGGTCTTCCAGTCCTAGAGGTCACTGTACTGTAAACTGATGTAGTTGCTGGGTGGCACAGTGCAGCAGGCACTAAAAACAAGGCACAGCTCTAGCAGCTGCTCCCCAGGGCAGGCACATTCCTGCTGAGGCTGGAGGAATGGATGGCTTTGCTCCCTCTTGGTATGAAGCATTCTGGGGTTTGAGCAACCTGCCTGAGAGGGATGCATATACTATGTCACTGTGTCCTACAGAAGCTAGGAAGAGAAAATCTCAGTGCTGTCAATCATTTGCTTTATTTCCCTCTCACTGTTCAACTTTAGTATATTAGCACACTAATAAACACCGTTTGTCAACTGTATGCCAAATGTATTCTCAGTGAAACAAATAAGGTGCATCAGAGATGCATTTAATGTTTAGATTCACTGGTTTAATTTTAGCAAGTTGCCACTTCTGCCTCATACTTCATCCTAATATCGGATTTATGTCTAGGTTTTTTGATCATCCATTATTTCTTGCACTCTTCAGCGCTTTGTCTTTTTGCCCTTATTCTTAGCAGATGGGTGATATAGGTCTCTCTGGGGCCAAAGACATTTTCAATTCTTCCTCCTGCATTAATAACACATACAGACAACTTGTCTTCTGAGGGATTTTACTGAATTTTGTTGCCTCTTATTCTACAAAAGATATACTGCTATGAAAAGACTCATTGCTTTCTCCTACCCTTATCCTCAGGGTACTGTCATTGTTATCTATTCGCTACAGAATAGGCTAAGTTTTTCATGTTTCTCAATGGTCTTGTTTATCATTTACTGTTCCTTTCACTAGACTATCAGTTCATCTCCTCTGTCTGCTATGTATCATGCTTTAATCATTATGATTTTGCATTGCTGTTTCACCATCTTCTATAAAAGCACTCAAAGGGGAGAGCCCTTTTGCTCCTATGGCTATGAAAAATGTATCTGTGGCTTGTACCAAGAGAGATTTTTCAGCATCAGATGAAGCACCTCAATCTGAATTTTTTTTAAACACTCAGGTTCATAGGGGTTTGCCTTTTTAAGTCTTTTGCTTTGCTTGAGACTGCCCTCCTTTGACAATGCAGTGAAAGTCTTTGATAATATCTTGAAAGAAAAGACCAAATTTTTCTTCCCTGTTTTTGCTTGTGACTGAAACAGAAGCTCATGGTGTAGGAAGAGCTGAAAAGAGGGCTGTGTGGCAGTACACCAGAGACAAGGTTCCCTGTGAAATTCTGTTTCACTCACTGTTTATATTCTTGTTGATCATGTTGTTTAGCATAATTTTGCCCCAGGTAACTAGATCCAACCGCCTTTCATGTGCTCTTTAAAAGTGTAGGTCCTTACATACTCCTTTTTCAGCAACATAGAATAGTAACAACTAATAATTTACTGTTAGGCAAGTTTCCACATGTGCAAGCAGCCTGTTATTGAAAATAACTCGCAGAGCTGAAAAAGCTCTTAAGGGCTGTTTTAAAGGACCTTTAATTTTCTCTTCAGATTTTCTATTCAGTAGAAGCCCAGCAGTCACAAACAAATAATGTTTTGCCAAACACGGAGCAGAGGTTTTTCTTGTGGTGATGCTTTGTTCTGTTTTGTCAGCCTGAATGACAATAATCCAGATCTGGATGGTTGCTCCACCCTTGCCAAATGAGAACACATCTGCAACCACTACAGCTTCTCCTGGCTTTACTTCAGTTCGGAGATCTGCACAGCTGAAAGAGATACTTTTGTAGTTAGGGCAGGGTGAGGCAGAAAATACCTTGTTACCAGACAGGCTCTTTCTGAAAATGGCAATAAATCACTTATGGTCAGTTTCAGTTGGTCTTTCCCTTTGCAGTATTCTCCAAAATACTGCATTTCTTCCAAATTCCCATTCTCGGATTTTGCTGGCATAGGGCCTTTAGGACAGTAGCTTCAGCCACGCTGTAATCAGAGTACTGCACACCCATAGAACCATAGTTGAGTTTATTTAAACACGTCCTTCACTACTGCCCAGCTCCCAGTGCCAGGCATGGCTGGACAGTGACTCAGCAGCAGGAAACCATCCTCCTCACCTCACATCCAGGGCATTGCTGCTTCTAGATCCCTGATAGTCGTTGGGGCACCATAAAATCCTTCAGATAAAGACATAGCTGCCTTCATTCTGCAGCCCCACATTGCCCATACTGAATTCCTTGCCATGTGAAGCCTTACACAGCCCCTTCTCCCCTCCACTCCTTCCCTCTCTCCATGTGGTAAGAGATTTTGGAGAAATGGAAACACAACAGCAAATTCCTCTGAGTTTTTGCTAACCCAGTTAAGAGAAGGAAACACAGCAGGGGAGTGCAGAGGTTTACTCTGAGTGCTTCTTGGTTTTTGCTTGCAGCAAAAAAATATTGCTAGGCCTTACTTTGCATGTGTTTGAAGGCACAGAAATACATGAAGACTTGTTAAAAAAATAAAAAATAAAAAATAAAAAAAACCACAACAACAACAACAAAAAAAAACAAACAACAACAACAACAACAACAACAAAAAACAGAGACTTTTTTCCCCTGCATTTAAATCTCAGTAATATCTGTAGACTATGTAGACATATATATGTGTGTGTGCACTATACACACACATAATGCTGACTGCCTCTTGTTCTGCATCTGTCCACTGAGCGCATTTCAGCTAACATGGCTTTATGCCACATTTTGATTCTGGTCTCTCTCACTCCTCTCTTACTCCTTCCTTCTCCCAAGAGAACAGGCAGGTAACACACAGATATTCCTGCCACAAAATTCCTCCAACAACTTCTCAAAGACCAGGCTCTCATGAAAATTTACATCTGGAAGGAAAAAAAAACAACTCTTCTTTTTGCAAGTCTGACTCCTCGATGCCCAACAAGCCACTGTGCAAGACATCAATCCGCACCAGGAGCAGCTGAGAAACACGGACCCAGATACATCCGTGTGCTTGTGCTTCTCTTTGCCAGCACCCTGACGGCCACTCAAAGGCGGGGACATTTGTGCTGCCTGACCTTCACATCCCTCCCGGCGGGGACAGGCATCTCTAACCACAGCCGCCTGTCCGCCGCCGGCCAGCGGCACGGCGGGGGCTGCGGCGCCACCGTGTGTCGGCGCCGGGACCGGGACACGGGGACCGACCGGGACACTGGGACCGACCGGAACACTGGGACCGACCGGGACACGGGGCTGGGGCTGAGCGGTGAGAGCGCAGGGGCCGCCTGGCTGCACAAGCAGAAAAGGGCAGAGCAGCGCTCCCGCATCGGCAGCGCCCCCGGCCCCCGCCGCCCTCCGGCAGCCGGGACGGACCTGCAGAGATGTCCCCAGCAGCGGGCGGGCTGCCCGCTCTGAGCGTCAAGATACGATTTTTGGCTACTCTCTGATGACACGCTTTTCCATTTTCCCCAAGACCTGGCCAAAGAGAGGAGGGGGGCTAAAGTGCTTGTGTGAAGATGGAGGCGGGGGAAAGTGTGGGAACGGGGATGGAGCCTTTGGGGTGAAGAGGGGCTAAATTTCCAAAAACGGTTCAATTTTTTCACTTGACTCCAAAACACCTGGGCCTCCTGAGCACCGACGGCTGTGCCCGGGTCTCTGAAGCCGCCCCCATGGCCCAAGAGATGGGCACGAATGCAGGTACCCCACAGAGGGAATAGGCGTACTCCCTGCAGTCTTTAAACAGGGTATGAATGCTCCACCAGGAGAGCTCTACGGCATCTCTGGAGTATCCAATATCCAGCAAGCTCTTAAGAGCAACAATAACAGAAACCAGGTATAAAGAAAGACATTTTCACTGGAGGGCATTTCTTTCCACCTCTTGCACCTGTTTGGGATTTTTTGGTTGGTGGTTTTTTGTGGTTTTT
>VXAU01003305.1:384660-402750 GCA_013399695.1 Formicarius rufipectus | reverse complement strand
GCTAACTCCCGTGCCCGTGTCTCCTCTCGCCCAGATGCTTGCGGCGGCAGCAGCCTTGGTGTGCGTGTATGCGGCAGCCTGGTGCAGCCCGGCGGCGGCGGCGGCGGCCGGGGGCAGACCGGACAGCGGCAATTTTCTGGACGATAAACAATGGCTCACGACCATCTCCCAGTACGACAAGGAGGTCGGACAGTGGAACAAATTCCGAGACGTAAGTTCAGCCTTGCCACTTGGCGGCCGCACCCGGCCCGCTCCCACCGGTTCCGTCCGTGGAGGGCATCCCTCGGGAAGCGAGGTCTGGGATACAGCCTCAACTTCCCCGCTTTACCTCGAATCCTATTTCTTATTTTAATTCCTGGCAGCGCCCCGGCATTCAGGAGAGAAGTCCCGCTGGGTAGCTCCCGGAGCGCTGCCGCCGCTGAGCGGCGCGGACCGCCGGGTGTGCCCCGGGCCGTGCGGGGCGCACAGCCCGCACCTTCCCAGCGGCCGGGCCACGGGAGCCGCTTCCCGCCCTGCGGGTCGCCAGCGGCGGAGCGGGAGGCGCGTTTGTCCTCCCTTGTCCCTGTTTCCCTCCTCGCGGCAGGAGCGGCGGGGCCCGCGGGCCCGGGATGCGGTGGGGGCGCGGGGCCAGGCAGGGGCTCGGGCTGCCCGGGGCAGAACATCTCTCCCTCCCTCCCTGGGCACCTGGAGCGGGCGCCGGGCGGCACTGCCGCGTCTCGCCGTGCCGCTGTCAAAGTGCCTGCAGGGCGGGCGGGGGCGAGCGGGGCAGCGCTCCCGGCCGAGGGTGTGCGGGGAGCTCGGCCCGTGTCCGGGAGGTGCGGGGCTCAGGCGGGCAGCAGTGCACAGAGCCCCAGAGCAGCAGCCCCAGCCTGACCCGGATCCATCAGTTACGAAACCTGCCGCTGTAAGGTGCCTCTGTCCTTCAGCGTGCTTCGTCTATGTGCCTGGCTCCTTCTCTGTTTGCTGCAAGTTTAGTGAAACGCAATCAATATTCGCAAGCGGTCCTTCACATTTCTTTCTGTGGAAAAGATTTTCTTTGATCATCCTGCGTCCTTGCTGTCGCTTTTAACAATCTGAATTCTAACCACGCAAAATAATTTCCTGTTTACGGTTTTGCCTACTGGATTTCTTTGCTCTGAAGTAAAGTGTTTATTTCGTTTGCAGCCTAAGAGGCAACAGGTTTCTTCTTGTGCTACAGCTTGCTGGTGCCTGTGGTTTGCTGTAGAGAACTGAAGTAGATGTCTCCAAGAAGTCTCTTATTTTTCTGAGACCTGGAGTGACTTGAGATGCATGTATTTCCTAGCTGTATATCTGTGTTGCATGTGGAATGCAAGCTTGGCTATTTATGTTAAGCAACTAGGAAAGAAGAGATACTGTTAGTTGTGGGAGAATTTATTTTCCTAATAGATTTTATTAAACAACATAATTTTAGTGTTTCAGAGCACTCCAATTAGTATTCCCATGTTTTAGTTTCCCTTGAATATTTTAGAAGAACATACATTTTATGTGAAAAATAGCTGTTATGTGTGCTGTGCTTTGGTAACTGTGATTGTGAAAAAAACCAACCAAACAAACAACAAAACCCACCCAAATCAACATGCAGTGTTATGTAAATGTTTAAGGATTAAAGGCTACTGCTTGAAAACCCCAAAATAAGTACATCAGTTATGTTTTATAGTTGGGCAAAGTCATTTATGTAAGAACTACCCTGCAAGGCTGAGAAAGCCAAATGCTCTCTAATGCCTGTCTCCTGGGTGCCTGCTGACATGTACTGTAATATTGGATATTAGCCAGATAATTTATTCTGTGACAAGTAGGTGTCCTCAAGGGTTTTAAGAGTGACTGCTTTGAGGAAGTACTGCATACTGATTCTTGCGAGGCACTTTACAAATATGCTGGCTTATTTATTTTTATACTGTTTAAATTTTATAAGGCTGGTACTTCAGTGAGGAATAAGCTTTTATTTCTTGTGCAGAATGCAGTTCATTGGTATTTGATCTGGAATATTTATGGGTGGTCCTGATACTTCACTCTCTCTTTAAAGCATGGATAGTTTTCAATAATTCATTAGATATAACAGTAGAAAAGTTAAAAATTATGAGTTAATCTACCTGCACAAGAATGCACTAGAAAAAAATCTTACTTGTAAGAAGCATTGGTCAGTTATCATCCTTAAATAAAACATGGTGAAGTTTTATTAATGTCTTACATTTTTATTTAATTAATAAATATAATGGTATATTTACTGTAATTTGTTGATTTTGAAATTGTGATTAGCAGTTTAATTAGTGATTAAAATGTGGCCTTCTGTTAAGGAATGGGACAACAACATTTTAAACATATGTAGGGGTAACTGTCTTGCAGAGTTAAAATCAAAATAGAGGTATGCAAGGCCTGTGTTTGTAATTTAATTCTTTGGTCAGAGTAGGATATTTTTTGCGGGCTTTAAATACTCTACAGATGTAAGGGTAAGATGGAATTCTGGTGTGAAAAGAAGTATTTAAAGGCTTAACTTAAGACTTAACTGACAGGACTGATTAATGTGAAAGATAATGACTCTGACTTCTGGCTCATTGGCTCAGTTTCTTAAGAGTTTTAGATCGCAGTGAGAAAGAACACGGTCATTCAGAAAGGGAACCCTCAGAGAACCTAGTAAACCAGGATATGACTTTTTATTTATAAAAAAAGCCCAAAAAACCCCAAAACAAAAACCATGCCAAACCCCAAACTTAGCTTTCTTAACAATAGTCTAAAATGCCAGTTTTGGCAATAAGTGTTAGTAACATGAGAATATTAGCTAAGATTTTTCAGTACTTTATGCAGGTGGAACTGTAGCTGACTTCAATTCTCTCAAAAAGTCTTGATCATTATGACAAATCTGTTGAAAATAATGAAATAGGTCTAGGTAAGAACTGTGTCTTAACATGTAACAGTGGGAAGCTAGGTGCATGTTGGAGGCTACATTCTGACATCTTTTTCTTGTGCAAAAATTGAGAATGGTCTCATTTTTAAGTAGACTTTCCAGCCTAAAGATGGAGTGGGAGGGAAATGTGTTCTTCATATGTCAAATATCAACTCCCTTAAGGTGTACGTTCAAGTCAAATGTTTTGAGTTATATACAAGCATATGTTTACTTTTGCCTGAAGTAGCTATAGAGGAAGAGTTTTAACCTGATCTTGGTGCTGCTGCAGTTATTAACAGCAGACACTAAAACAAGTCTCAGGGTTGATGTGTTTTTAAGGCTTTCCAAGCTGCCTGGTTAGGCTGCTGCAGTAGCCAGCAGTGTCATGGTGCTGGGAGGCTCTAACTAATGTGTTAGTATGTATGTACTTTGTATATGTGTATGTATCTTTGTTTCTTTCAAGCTTGGGAATTGGAACTTTTCAACATATCCTGTTAGGGGAATCTTCATTCATATTGTGTTACATTTATAATGATTTGTGCTAATGGTCTTGTCTATGATGATTGAATTAGGCATTTGATAAAATTATATATATAAACCCCAGTTTGACTGAAATAGATATTATTCATTTTAAAAAATGTGATCGGGTAATAGCATTACATTTATACTCTCCTACTTAGAACTATCCTATGTCTTATCTAGGAAGCCTTCATTACTCATAATGGTGTAAATCCGTGGAATAGAGCAAAGTACAGGAATTATTTCTTACTCTCTTTCTGACTTGTTTCCAAATAGTTGTGGTATTTTTAATCCTAGAGCAAAACACAATACCTTTGTCATTTGTAATCACTCTGTCTATTTATGTGGTCATAACAGTCAGTTGGAAAAAACAGTATATAACTGTAGCTGTCTTTTGCATCATTCTTTCAAAGTGTGTCAGACTTTCCTTTTCAGAAAATTTAGTTTTTATTTTTGTAAAAATCAGTGAAGCAACTTTGCATAGAGTAACTAATTTTAATAACTGATACTTGTAAACAGTGTCTTTTGCATTTATGTTCATTAAAGAGTGTACTTTATATAGTAAATTTTACTTGCGGATTCAAGAGTTATTTAGGATGTAACTTGCTTGTTAGTGGCTTTTACTTTTCAAAGACGTAATAATTTAAGTGATATGTGTATTTGCAAATTTAAGATGATAAATAAACTCATCTCAACCATGGCATAATATTGTTATGAAGCAATATGATTGGTTGATCACTGTAATCAATTCCATTGTCCTAGAGTGTTAACTATCATCCTACCATGCTAATACACTTACCAAAGGTAAAGAAGGCAGAATGCTCCCTTTTACTCTGCTTCGCTGTGAAGTATTCTCACACTGACCATGAAATGTATTGCCTTCTACAATATGTGGCAAATTTGGGAACCTTATGTTGGCCTTCCAGGTGAGTCTTTTGTAAATATTTAAATGATATGTTCTTTCAATATTAGTGAAAACCTCTGTGTTTGGAAAGGAGATGAATCAAGTGCTAGGTTTCCACACCAATTAAGTAATATCCAACATGCATTATTCTCTTGTCTGTTTTGGGGGATTAAGATGTCTCAGAAACAAACACCGCCCCTCAACTAAGCTCCCCACCAACTCTTCATGACTATTGTGAGCAGCACCTGTCTGCCCAGCTGTGGATCACGACTACATCTCTGTACAACCAAGAAAGCCAAAGGCAATTTTAAAAAGGATTCATCACAAGTTCTTTGCACTTCATTGTGTGATAACTTTGTAAATATTCAGAAGGTTTTCATGTTTCCAGCGTGGAATGCCAGTAACTTTATTTGAAGAGAAGGACTTCTGTTCAACAAGAACAGAAGAGGGCAAGAAGCCCTCATTTATTGAGGATTGTGAATGTACTTTAGAGGATACTGACAACTTAAGATTGGATAGAGTCTTTCCTCATACTTTTTAACTCATTAGTTGTGAAAATAGATCGGGTAAGCTTATTCTGTACATTTTATGGTTCAGGGTTGATAAAAACTCCATACCTCTTTCTTTATTAGTGCATGTGAAAGCTCTTTTACTACATACATATGTTTTACTACAAACATGAAAACAGGAAAAACCAGAATTGCAGAACATGAAAAATTAAATTCTTTTTTATGTTTCCTTTTTTTTTTCTAAAGTAATCTTAGGCGTAAGTTAAATCAAGAATTTGTAATAAGTTAGTTACTCCTTCAAATATGGCCTTGAGTTTTTTCCATGTGCTAATCTGGTAGTTGAAACTTGTTACCAGCACTTCTAAAGTGGTATAAGTCATTTTTATTCATACTTATTTTGTGGAAAAATTTTGAAGCCTAGGAGGTCTGACAGAAGGAATAAGTGTTCTGTATCTACACCTGTAAGTACTATCTTTGAAATTAAACTAATAAGGACTTGACCACCTTAAAATTGTAAAATGAGAGAAAAATGTTAGGAATTAATTTTAATTAAAGAAATCTAAGAATCGTTCAGAACTACTAAGTTGAATGTGGCAAATTACAATGGGAAGGAGTTATGGAAATCTTTTTCATCCGTGTTATAGACAAAGACTTCTGATTTTTTTATATGTGCTTTTAATTCCTTCTCAAGTACAGATTCTTTTTTTTTTTCGCAACTGCTTTTCTTATGATCTGTTTTGCTGCCTGTTTCTAGTGACAAATATTTTTTTGTCTGAAAAGGCAGAGTCTACTAATCTCAAACTAACGTTAACATTGAACTCTTCAATGTCTCTTGGAAGGCATTAACTTGGAAGCTCTTTATACAGCTAAGGTTTAGAAGTTAAGTAAATAGTAATGTGCTTTTCCTTAGATTGCCCTCATAATCTAAAGAAAAGCTGATAACATTGTTTCATCTTATCTTTATCTCCTTTCTCCAAAGAATAATCTTTATTTTATTTGCTGTAGGTTATTTAGTGGGTATGAATACCCAGTCTTTTCTTGTCTTTCCATTAAATCTTATTGGGACTGACTCTAGCCATCTGTGCTTATTATAGTGTAGTATAAATAGCTTTTTAATACACAAATAGATGGTAACAGTAACAGAAAATGCGTAGGCTGTCTTGCTTTTACAATCAGAAATTAAAATGTCTAAGAGATGTATTGTAATGGGAGGGGGGCTGAATGTAGAAAACAATGGAATATGGGCAGAATTAGAAATACCTTGGTTAGAATAACATTTTCCTTATGTTTGAATATTTTAGAGCTGCTCTAAGGCAAAAACATACCTTGCTGCTCAATGATTTCCTTATTTCATTCAGTGTATCTTGGGGCGGGGAGGGGGTGAAAGAGACAATGTGGATACAGTCATGACACAGACACAACACATCACTACTTAAACTCAATGCCTGTTTGATGGAGTTACACTTCAAAACTGGCCAAGATTTGCAGGTGTACTAGTCCAAGCTATTATTTCCCTTTCCTCAACTAGTTACATCAAATGCTGCAATTATTATTAAGTTACAGAGATGGTAAACAGATGGAAAAAAGAATTGGTGGTGTTTTTCTGAAAATAATCTTTATCCTATCAGTATGAAAAAAGAACTTGTTAGTAAAATATCTGAAGTTTTACTATGTAGCTATTTTCTGATATATCTTTTTAAATATATGTTGTGATTTTTAAAATTTATGATATAAATCTTGCAGTCAGGTTTTTCCTATTGTCTGTTTTCATTTTGTCCTGTTTGTTTTAACCTGACATATTTGAACGTGTTAGTAACCATAGATAAACAGCTTCTTTTTTTTGCATCTGGTGTCATGTCTCACTAGGACTGTGCTTAATGCTAAAAACATTGCTCTAGAAAGAAATATTATGAAGGCAATGGTAGTAAATACTAATACTGTATTTAAAGTTCCTATAGTTTTCATATTTCTTGAAGTTTAATTTCTGAAAGAGAAAAGTTTGTACTTAGTAGTATCAGTGTTCAAAGCTTCACTGGGCATTCTTACCTAATGTGAACAATCTTTAGTTATTTGTTAGATTTTTTGTTTTAAGGATTTTTCACTTCTACTTTCCCATTTTACCTCATTTCACACTGATTGATTACAGTAGGGAAAATTATGTAGGAACTAATGATGTACCTGAAAAAAGTGGTATGGTATAAGGTAGAAACCTTGGGCAGGACACAATGAGAGCCAGTATGAAATTTTAACCCTTGGCAAAGCTTTCACATTACAATGAGCATGTGATTTCACTGCTCTGTTATTATCTTTGCAAGTGGCTGCTCTAACAGAACACAATAAGGGAATGGATTTAAAAGACTTAAATAATTCAGACTTTCTGTTATTAAAGACTATCCAGTGCTTGGCATTGCACTCAGAAAATTCGTATGAATTAATTTTTTGTTTTCTCTTGTGATATTTAATCACTGGCTCAAAAGAGACTGTCAGTTTGCAGCTTGTTCAGGATCTCTCTAAAAAGTTCTGCAAGTCACCAAATAATTCAATGTACTATGTAGCACGCTTACACTGGGGCCTACATACNTCAAGCCTGCACTTGATGATGAAATTCATTCTGGTTGTTAAATCTATGTACCATAGTAGTGAGAAATACAGAATTTATTCCTTGTTATATACTACTGCATATGAAAAATGACCTATGCTTTAACAGCTATTCATTAAAGCAGAGGGAAGTTATTAACATGAAGAGTGTGGGATATATATTCAATGATGTCTATATCTTTGAGGATTTGGCAGGGCTTGTGTTGGTAACTGCAATACAACCTCAGGAGAAAACCCAAACACTGATTCTTATAAGCAGAATCAGTTGATTGGCACATGAAGCAGTAATGTCAAGAATCCACTGTATGAAGTATCCTATCAGCCTTTTGCAAAAGAGTGAGCTACCCAATTTGGTCAGATATAGAAAGTCCACATCAAACTCTGAGAACTTTCTCTATTCATGAAGTTTAGGGCCAGACCAGACCATTGGATTTGATGATATCCTTGCCTGTATTTAGTGGCTTATTAACTTTTATCCTGATAGACTATATTACATCCAAAATATTTTAGTTCAGCAAAAGCAATTAAGGTTTCATGAGTCTTTACTATGTGCTACTGGCACAGATGAAGACTTAATCTCTAAGGGCTGCAGTGTGAGGGAATTAATTAGCTACAATATTCCCAGGTGATCTATGCAGCAGAAGTTTTACCAAAGAATACCATGCAAGTTCATACTGATCTGGTCTGTGTTTCCTTCTTTGCCCTGAATATGACAATAACTAGGATAGGTGCTTGATTTTTTTTTTAAATTTTTTTTTTAATACTAATATGCTGTTGAAAAGGAATTCTTGTTCTGCCATCTTTATAGCATTTTATTTTTTTTGGTGTGCATTGTCAGCAATTGTGGCCAATTCCTCTTTGTGCAAAATCACAAATGATGTTGGAATACAAGCCAGTTTAAATCCTAAGGAAGATGGAGAAATGGCTTCAGAATTTTCATTAAGATAATCACCAAGATAGATATTTGTTGTCTTAATCTAGTGCTGAAGTCTTTAAGCATACTGGGGATTAGGTAGGCAGTCTTGTTTCCAACGTCCAGGAATGAAAAGCATGAATGTGAAGAGCTCATACGTTCCAAAGCTGTCAAAGGGTTGTTAAATTGCTTAGTGTACAGCAAATAGTGCCCAGTATTTCATATGTGAACTGGATTAGAGCATGCGAAGTGCATATCTGTTTTTTCCGAATCTTAATAAATCAAGCATTTCCTAAACTGTTAAGCTGTTTAATTTTACATCCATGTGCTTATTTTATAGTTGAATGTATCTAACTTTACTCCAGAATTCTTGGTAGGCAGTTACAGGGTCCTGTTTTGATGAACCAGAGGTATTTGCATGAATGGGCAGAATTTCTTCACCTGGTTAAGAAAGAGACTCAGTTGTGTTGGGGAAAGAGGCAATTGGTTCCACTTGTGATTCATGGGCTTCTCAAAAGAAAATATCCTCTCATAGGATGCAGGGATATATGACCAAAGCTTCCTTGGAGTTACTGTAAATAACAGTTTAACCAAGTTGAGTATAACATGATGATGAATCATGAAATTTACTCTGAAATTGGCAGATGTAGTTTCATAAAGATGGAGAGGGAGAGATATACAGAAGTAGTATTAACTATGTAGTGTTGTACTGCTGATTGAACCATATAAAGGCATATAAAACCTCAAAACATTTCAATGGTCTTCACTAAAACTGAATGTGTTTTTTTTAAACTGGATAGTACACAGCCTCATGGTTAAGACAAAAGCTACCATACCCTTCTGTCTTTGCTTACTTTTATGCTGAATGTTTACAATTCCTCTTTCTTGCCCTCCCCTGCTTCATTCCTGTGTAAAAATGATAGTTTCTTAGGGTATATGAAACTATCCCTTTTTTCCTCCAAGTTTTCGAGGTTTGAATTGTAGCAGGCTTCTGTAAGTTGAAGACAGTTTTGAGTAACATAACTCTTGAAGACCATAAATAGCATTTTTTTAGAAGGTTCTAAAGGACTAATATTGCAGAGTGTTTGATGTTCAGCATATGGAAAAGTTGAGCTGTTTGGTTTTTGGTTTTGTTTTTTCTTTTTTTTTTTAATAATAGATGAATGCATGCCATATGCATATGTGAGGGCATGTACACACATGCGTATGCTAACTGGTTCCTTGGATCAATAAAAATTCGAAGAGATTCTACTCTTTCTATCTCTCATTCTGAGGAACAAAATACCTCACAGAATATTAGAAGTATTTTATAGGTCCAACATTATCATGTCTGGATTTATCTTGCTATTTGATATCCCATTGATTGCAGATAATTTATGTGTATATACTGAGACTGACATGGGTTTAACAATGTTTGTAGTGTGCAGAATAAAATAATTCTGAATTCCTATCTCAGATTTGTGGGGCAGTTGCCTGCAGTAGTTTCAGTTCACTGACTGGAAGAATTACCCCCTTTTTTTACTTCAAACATGAGGAAATTTTCAAGAAAATGTGTTTGAACTCCCAGTTTCTCTGAGAAAGGTAGGAGAAGATAACAAAAATACTTTATAAAATTTGTGAAATTATTCTGTGAAGTACCTTACATAGTAAAGGTTTTAAAAAGATCTTTCTTGTCAAACAGATATTCCTTTAACTGGAAAGTAAGGGAATCTTGAATTTTTTTAACAAAGAGATGGACTTTGACTTTCCAGCCCAGTTTGAGTGTAGTTGGACTATTCAACAGCATGAATGTTAGGAAGCCTTTTCTCTAAAATATTTCAAGTTGCTGTCCAACATTATTAATAATAAAATGTTAATCTTGATAACATGTGTATAATACTGCTTTTCCTGCAGATTTTTATGATTTTTATTGCAATGTAGATAAAGGTTAGTAATTTGCACATGCTTAATTTCCACATACATAGATCCCACTCTTGCTTAGTTTCATCAGAAAGAAGTTTTCTAATTGAAAAAATGTACTAATTGAAACTAAAATTCTGTAGCTGTAGAAGCGTCTTATACAACTGAGTTAAAATAGATCAATGTGCATCATGTATTTATATTGTAATAAAACAAATGTAAGCTTGAAAATGAAGTAGATGTATTTTCAAATTTGACAACTGATTTTTTCACTTGCTTAACCTGGATAGCTTTAGCCAAACAACTTGCTCATTAGACCAAAAAACCTGCCAAGAGTAATCATGCATAGGGATGAAACAAAAGACATTGTGATTTTATTATTTTATGCCTGGTGTTTATCAAGTGAAGTGGTTGGTTGAAGGAAAATGAAGGGATAAAAGAGTCTTCATACTTCTTAATTAGTTGTAATTTGAAAAACATCAATAATGTGTAGTCAGCTAACCCTGT
Organism: Formicarius rufipectus; assembly: GCA_013399695.1. Classification (NCBI taxonomy): domain Eukaryota; kingdom Metazoa; phylum Chordata; class Aves; order Passeriformes; family Formicariidae; genus Formicarius; species Formicarius rufipectus. The sequence continues at coordinate 391,999 of VXAU01003305.1, read as the reverse complement.
AATGTCTGAATTCTTACTGGAAGTTGTTCAAATAGTGTACTTCTAAGAAGTTTTGCAGGAAGTTAAACATTTCTGCTTGAAGGTCTAGGATTGCTTTTTTCCACAACTTTATCAGATATTTGTTATGAATTTCTCTGGGATGATGTTGTATTATACTGGGTCTGAACTCCGTTTGCGTGGAGTCTTGTCTAATTGAGGTTACTGAGACTATGTTCCCTGGTGTTTGTGAGAGGTGTGCAGTTATGCTAGTCTACTTATTTAAATTAATTGTTTGCATGTTAAGTCTACAAAACAGACTTCTGGATATATTTTGTGTCTTTGAAAAACAGAAAGCAAGCATACTTGAACTGGAGAACAATTAAGTCATCCATGCAAATAACTTATTTTCATTAGAAAATCCTATCTAGTGGTCTAAAGTGGAATAAATATCAAGCATATTGTGTGTTGTTTTTTTTTTTTTCTTTTTCTTTTTCTTTATTATGTATAAGGGAATTCTAAATTTGTTGCTGAAGTGAAAACATTGTCTATTTCTTAAGATACTGGATATGATCTGGGATTTTATTTCCCCTTTTCAGTGAATTTTTTTCCTAAGTTGTGACTTGTTTTTATTCCTCTCTCACCCCCCTCCCCATTTCAACCATTTATGATGTGGAGTTAGAAGGCAATCTTCATTTCACTGACTTGAATAAAATTATTTTGACTAGTTCATCTGCAGGGGTTTCTGTTTGTATATTGAAACTCTGTGGCTGATTGATTTCCTGCATTACTTCATAGAGTAGTAGATAGATGTCTCTGCTACCTTTACATGCCAGGCTTCTACAGTGAGTTAGATGTTGCATGATCATTCTGCTTTCCCCTTTAGCTGAATCCCATGTTGCACTGTGCAAAACAGTGCAGGAGTTCAATTAAATGGCAGGATGACAATTACTAAGTAGAAAAAAAATCAGGCATAAAAAAAGCTGCACAGCAAGACAGTATTGTTGAGATGAGGTTATCCTTCTATATCAGAGAGGCTATTTATATAGATAATAAACTAAAGCTGTATAACCTGTTTTGTCAGAGACATTAAAACATCTGTTGCGTGACTTAATTCTGTGGGAAATCATAGAGTTTGTGGCAAAGCACCAGGATGGATTTACACAGTGTTAGTTTTGTTTATCTGGTGCTAGAATAGATTGGTCATCTAGTATTGTTAATTCTTAGATGTTCAAAGTAAGGTGCAAGTCTGTAGGCAGAGCAAATCAAAAGCTGGTTTAGGTAATAGATACCATTCTAACTAAATTTTTAAAAGTCTGTAATTTATTCTCTGTTTCTGTTATGATATATCCTGCTTATTTCACTTGCCTTAAGGGAAGTTCTGTTACACCTGTCTCAGCTTTATTTTCTTACAAAGCTACTGGATCACTTGATGTTTTCAACATTTTTATTTTTTCTCATCTTTAGTCAGAAATCTGTTAAACTATTCATTATTTCCCTCTGCCTAGGCAACACAAAGGTTGGGATGTATATGTTTAAATATTTTCTCATATATTTGACATCTATTTTCCTTTTATTGTGGTCACCAGAAAATTAGAAATGAGAGTAGGGTGAAATGAAAGTCAGAACTATTGCTGTTATGTCAACTGTAGGAATTTTCAGCATGTACTTTATCTATATGGAGAGTTTTTTGACATTGGTCGCAGAGATAAATGTCCCTGTCTATTCAAACTTTAAAATTGGGTTCAGGTCCCTGTTCATTCCCATAAACATCTCAACTGAGAGTGTTCTTGCTTGCTGTCTTTAGGCAAGAATATGTGATTTTATGCCTACTTTACACCAGTTTATTTTTATGTATCTAGTGTGAGGAAACTGGAAAAACAGGGAGTCTTGTTTTAAAGGCAGATATAGAGTGGGAACTCCCATAAAATGAAACCCTTCTCCATTTATTCTCTATCAATATAGAGAGACAAAATTCGGGAAGATGTAAGTGAAAAAATAGCAGTTTACTGACAAGGAAAAAAAAATCAGCAACTATAAAGATACAAAGGAAATGGCTTAAATCAACAAGGCAGGAATCGTTTTATAGTTCTCAACCTTCAGGAGAGACAGAATAGTGGGGGCTTGCAGCTAGACTATGTGGAACAAAGGAAACAATATGGCAAACAAGTTTCCATGGTCCCACGCCCTCCCACCCAGCCGGAACACAATGGAACGATGGGGCAGAGCGAAACCTGGAGAACTATTTCATCCAAGATGAGTTACACTGCTGGAAAATGGTGACTGATGGTGGCAGCAGTGACCACAGTCCCTGCAGCTCCCTGTGGTGCTCGTGGCAAGAAGTGGCAGCGAGGCAGTGATTCCCAGCTCTACTGCCGTCTCAGCAGCAAAAGTTACCAGCACCGACTGGGACTTCTGGAGCAACTCCAGTCCATGGCAACCTCCTCTCCAACTTCCCATGCTAGGTGGAAGAGTGGCCCCTTCTGGTGATGTGATGGTATGAATATTCACCACTATAGCTCCATCCCTTGGCTTGTAACCATAACACAAGGGTGACAAATTAACTTTTTTCAGCCTGAATTAAAATAGTCCATATCTCTGTTGTTTTAAACAGTTAAATGCATTGGACTATAAACCCTCCAACTGAAGGTTAACAGCACCAGCCGTGGAACACTCCTTGGGAGTAGTGTTAGTAAAAGTGTAAACTCCCTGTCCTTTTTGAACATATGTTAGAAGAAATCTTTGCTATACTGTTGCATTGTATCAGAAATAGAACTTCTTACCTAAAAAAACTTGAGTATCAATTCAGATCGGAATTCCAGATCTTATCATCACTTAGATAATTTGGAAGAATTTTTTATCATTCCATTTGAGATGTAAACTTTAAATGATAGTTCAGAGTGGGAATATTTTTGTCCTTTCTGACAGTGGACTGTATGAATCTGGAAGTCTTTCTTGTTGCCTCCTGCAAGATTAAATTTCTTAAAGAAGGATTTGCATGAATGATGTACTTGCTTAAGTATCTGTAACAAGAATCTACTTTGGGTGTGTATTTTGTGGAATTTGCCTGTGACTTTTAGATAATGCTTTCTACTTTTCAAAATATATAGGTACTTTTGTGTTGTTTTTTTCTTTAAGAGGTATGATGTACTTAATTTCTATTATAAACTGGAGCAATTTGGCAGGGAAAATGTCCTGTAAACTGTGTAGGCTGTTCACTGGGAAAAGGATTTAAGAAATAATCCAGTTATATGTGACTAAGAGGAGGTTAAGGGCTTCACTCCAACAGCATAAAATTAGTTAAGGACCTGATACTGTTATTTAGCTTTGCATTGCTGTTCTGAGTGCGTTTTGGCTTGAGCTGTTAAGAACAGGTATTTGTAACGACTGCCTGGTAGCTCTGCTGCCAAGTAGATTTGTAGGACAGGGAAGAATACTGAAATATTTGTCAAACGCTTATGTGTTAGCTTTCTAAGAAAAGTTTGAAAAAAATATGTGAAGGCTTATGGAACAGCAGAATACTCTTAAGCGTTTTCCTAAATATTGCTAAGTATTACACCACCCCAATAGCCTTTGCTTTCAAGTTAAAAATAGGTAACACAAATATGAAAAGATTATCCTTTGATTTTCTCGCCTTGGTTATTGTTGTTATTCAATTTACGTTTCCTCTCTATTTAGTTTCTTGCACACAGCAATTAAATCAGCACTCTAGGGAAACAGCTTAAGAACTATTTAAAGGATTTTAAAAGGAAAAAAAATCACTGCTTTATGATCATATGAGTACTGTTTCATGATTTTCTGTGAGAATGGAACAGCACAATTAATGAGAGTATATTTATCCAAAGGCATCTGAGTACCCAGAGTTCTTACCTCATTGATGTCTAGTTACCCTAGATGTGCAGCCTAAATATATTTGCTTATTTGGAGAAGTGGAATGTATTTGATTCTTTTACCTAGATCAGATTCCTAGTTAATTTCTAGGAGTCTGTGTTTCACTACACTAGAAAAATAACTTGCGTATTTCCTTAAATCTCTTAGTAATGTAATGAAAATAAGACTGAGTGCCAAGTCTTAATTTTCATCATAATCATTAGTGTTTGAACACACAGATTTATTGCATCCTTAAATATGAATGATGAGATGATCTGGTATACTGATTTGTTAATAGAGCATTTAACTATAAAGATTCATTTCTAGTCACACACCATTGACCAATATGACTGATATCAGTCTTAGAGGGTTTCTGACACTGGATTCCTATGTTGAACCAAACTGACAGTGTAGTCATCTTAGTTACTTGCTACTGGGATTTATTTCTGCCCTCTAAATTTGAATTTCTCATGTTGTGAGTGTGCTGTGCTGTGTCCAGCAGAGCCTTTAGGCCTGCTTTGACTACTGATTAGTAAACCTCTCTGGAACATGCAATGTCTTTTATAAATTAAGTTCAGGAAGACATAATGTGGAGAGGGAAATATTCTATGCATTACATTACTTTAAATTTCAAAAATTGACATTTCAAAAAATAAAACTCTACTACTTTGGAAAGATTGTAGCACCAATTACTTTAACAGTCTAGTTCATATTTCATACACAAAAAAGGAAATATCATAAACTGTCAAACTACTTTTTAGTGACTTTTTTGATTACTTTCTTAGAAAATGTTGAAATCGCTGAAACTTGCAAACTTCTTTTGAATTAAGTGTCTCATTACTGATGTGATATAAGTATCCAAAGACTTTATGGAAGGGTCTACTGTGCAGGAGCAGATAATACTGGTGCCAGTTAATATCAGATCAGGTGTGTTCAGACATATAGATTAATTTCTAGATCATTACAAGGTATAGCTATCATGAATAAACACTATTTTTCTCAATATTTTAAATTTTATTCAAGAGGAATATACATTAAGAAACCCAAAATGTTTTTCAGTAGTTTATGTAGTTTATCTTATTTCGTTGTGTTTGAAATTCTTATATTAAATGGTAAAGCTGAAAGTAAGATTGCATTAGAATTTAACATGTCAGTTTCTGCAACTTCTACTCTGTATCTCATCTTTTTAGTGTACTTTTCTGTGCCTGGAAAGTCTGTTCTCTATATCTGGATACACACCACCCACCCCTGCTCGTGGCTTACCTCTTTAGAGGTTAAACATTTCTGTAATACAAAACCAGACTGTTTATTTTGAACCTTGGCTTGCAGGACAGGAATTGTAGAAACCTGCCTTATTTATAGACCTGCTTGTTCTTCTGCAAGTGTGCATTTGTTGTAGATCTTTCTCGGTAGCTTATTGAAGAATAAGCAATAACTAATCAAGAAGAGCAGAAAGCAAGAACATGACCTCAATTTTTTATATCCCAAGGGAGGACTTACTATATGAAGTGTAATATGACTATCATGACCTATGGGCCTGGTTTATTTTAGCAGCCAAATCCTGTAGGTTTTGGGCTTACTAGAGCTGCTACTCTGAACACAATACTCTGAACTAGATTTACGTGTTTTCTCATTTGCCTGAAAAGTTTTGTGTTGGTAAAAAATGGCTTCAGGCTCTGTATGACTATTGATGAATTCAGCAGAAGATGAAAGTAGCTTTTAAGTTGAACACATATAGAATCAATCAGTTTTTAGGTAGAAAATAACCTTATCCAGTGGGATTTCTATATCGTTTTCTTATAAAAAATAGAAGTTGGACATTTTGATGTAAAATTAATTATTTTCATCAGATCTGATGCTTTTTGCTGAAAATAGTCAGTTTGTCTTCCTTGAGACCTTTTTTGTAGGAAAGGAAGTGACATTTATTTGAGAAACTTGGTATGGAAAGTAGTACCAGAAGTACTGTTTATATGTGAAAGATTCTCAGGCGTTGTGGTGAATTCAAGTAGAACTCTGACCTGGGAGCAAAAATGATGTACTCTATTGGACTATTGAAAAAAACTCCTGTAAAATACACGAATGAAAGCTAGACATGTGACACATTACTATGTATGTTCAGTGGTATTGGGCACTTCCAATTCTTACAATTGTTTAGCAGTCCTAAAATTTCTTTGTAGTTAGTGCATTTCTTGGTTGTTTGGCAGTATCTCGCTGCCTCCACATCATGTTGAACGCATGACACTGCGGTGTGGTTTCACAGCGGCATCATATGTCTTGGCGGATTTGGTGATTGATTAGAAGTAGAGATATATGTAGTTCTTGGGCAAGATTTAAAAAAAAAATCCACATGAACCCAAATGATTAAGCAACCAAAGAAGAAACAACTTGCTGCACATAATTTTCTTTTTACTCAGTGTTCTGTATCTTTAGCATATGTAGTCTATTTAAGTAGTGCATTAGAAGTATACTTAATATTTGCTTTCTGGTTTTAAGGCATAGTTTCATATACTTTATGTTTTCCTATACTTTCCTGTTTGTTTTTATTGCTCTACTTCCATGTTTTTCATATTGGTGTGTCTTATGATTACCTTTCTGTTGCTTTCTTAGATAACTAATGGCACTGAATGCTTCTCTAGGGAAAACAGGAAAATAAAATGTTTGAAAATGTACAACATAGGCATTAGAAGGATTATTCTTGCTGATGTCAAAATTATAGCAACAGTGTGGTAATTTCTTCATATCTGGGTTTTTTAAAGCCAGTGTTATGTGTTTTAGATTTATTAAATAGCAAAACAGCAGGACAAATGTGGCTGTTTGCAGCAGGAGGAATTTATTTTTTTTTTTTTACTGCATACGTATATGCACATGATGGACTTTATTTTNGTTAAACCTTTGGTCTCATATAGAAGTTTTTTGTTTAAGTTGGGAATGTTAGGAAGACTTTAAATCTGTTTGTGATAAATGGACGGTATGTCATCCTTTCTGCATCAGTTTCAATGAGCATAGAGAGAGGTCAGGAATTACTTTGCTCCCCAAATGAAAATGGAAGATATTTTTGTCATCCGAGCATCAGTGACTATTGGGCATATTAATTTTTACTGAGGTGTTTTTCTATTGTAAAANTAATTTCTTCATATCTGGGTTTTTTAAAGCCAGTGTTATGTGTTTTAGATTTATTAAATAGCAAAACAGCAGGACAAATGTGGCTTTTTGCAGCAGGAGGAATTTATTTTTTTTTTTTTACTGCATACGTATATGCACATGATGGACTTTATTTTGGCATGGAAGTCCTTTGACTGCAAAAAAAAACCCAGATGAGACTAGATGTTCATTTTACTTTTTCTTTAATTACAAAGCTACACTTGAGGAAAAGATGCTCTGGATTTTATTTATTGGGTAATTTGCCATATATGGTGTGACATAGATTAAGTTTATAGAAAAATTAAAAGCTTTCCTTTTTTTTAATTTATTTATTTATTTTATTTATTTTTTT
>VXAU01003305.1:370049-384516 GCA_013399695.1 Formicarius rufipectus | reverse complement strand
ATATTAATTTTTACTGAGGTGTTTTTCTATTGTAAAAATGATAGAAATGTTATGGAAATGCATCTCTGAGATTTATATTGAAGAGTTAAATAAACAGGTGATATTTTTCTGAAGTCACGAGCAGTCTGCTGAATTGAGTCCTGATTACAAAATGACTATCAACAATGGATATGTGTATGTGAAGATTAATGTAGAATTATTAGGAATAGAGAGTAACTGCTTTACCTGTTCCTTGTGGATGTCTCCCTGCTCCCTGTGGAGACACTAAAGGTGCATCTGCATGGCAAAAGAGATGTGTAACTAGTGAGGATATGGAAGTAGTAATAATAATATAGAAAGGGTGTAGCTCTAGTCAAGCAGGGTATTAAGCAAACAAGCAAGCTTTCCTTTTCCAAGCAATACCTACAGAAATGCTCACAGTTTTAACGATTTTCTTACTTGAATTAGGTGTGCCAAGGTGATGTGGATATATGTGTGGTTCTTCAAGCAAAATATGTAGCTATACAACAAAGTACTTAAGTACCTTTGTATGGAGTAGCTGAACATAAGCCTCATTTTGGTAGCTCCATGTAAAAAGCTGGTGCAGAACAGTTAGTTGGCTTGCTTGTACACAGCAGTTAGTTCACTGAACTTATTTTTGACCAAGAGCCGCTAAAAAAAATACATGGGTTATGGCTAGTAGTATATGTATCACTATTGCTTTCTGAAACAAAAATGTTCAGTGGCAATTCTGTAAAGATTGCTGGTGTACAAGTGTTCAAAGGCAACGGAAAAATCACTGCTATTATCCAAAAGGTTTCAAATATATTTAGCTTACTCATTGTTAAACCTGAAACTTGAAAAAAAAAATTCAGTTGTTAATATCCTGATTTTCTGACTAGATAACTAAATTTTAGTTCAAATGAAAGAGAAAAATTGTTTTAGAGAACATATTTGACGTATTTCAGAAATTTTGCTTTCTCTCAGTATTACTTCAGAGCTGTCCAAATTCTTGTGAATATCAGAGAAAGATCATATGGAGATCAATGGCTTTGTTTACTAATGTTATTAATAAATCAACTATACTGCTACAGCATTTTTGATATTTCAGGTGGGACTTAATTCAGGACCCCCAGAGTTCAGAAGTGACTATTTTTTGATTGTCAGAGTACATGTTTTCTTTAATTACTTTTGTTGTAGCAACTATAGTAGGTATGAGAGGAGAAGAGGATCTTTGTGGGGGAAATGGTTTAGGTATTTTTTCAGCCATGGTTAATCTCACTTTTTAAATAAAGGAGGAAGAGCAAAGAGAAGAATTAAATTGAGAGAGGAAAATAGGAGTGTACACGCTGAAAATCCTAGAATAGAGAGGTAGGTTTTTCCTTGTCTCTTTCTGACAGAGATTGAGGAGAGGAAAAAAGTTCAAATTAACTGATTGAAAGAGTTGTTTGAGATTTGTATATCCTTTACTATGTATGCACATAATACTTAAGTAATTTGCTTGTTGAGCAGCAAAATGAGAGCAACCACTTCCTACTGATGTGTTGCTTCAGACTTCTCAAAGTAGCCTCTGGGAAGCAGATAAGTCCTCAAATACCGTTTAGATGTGTAATTTAAATTGCTTAAGGCTAATGCATCTTCCTTTTTCATGTAAGAACAGATGAAGAGCTTGACCCCTAAGTACCAAAATAAAAGCTTACAGTCATGGAAAGGCACATGATTGAGACTGGATATTGTTATCACTGTTCTGTGACAGCTTGATGATTATGGGAGTATAAACAAGCTTAAGACTCTTCAAGTGTGTATATAATAGTCTTGACAGAATTGATGTTAGAATAGGAGTTACTAGTTAATATTACATCAGCTTTTTACTTTAACTATGTTCCTGTACATTAGACTCTATTTTCTGGTTTTCTTTGTGAGACCATTTGGAAATGGATGAATCAGGAAGACATTTATGTTTCAAGCCTTTCAGCATTAATTAGTGTGACAGTTGGAGAGGGGGAAATTTTGTGAAGTTTTCTATCTCCTGAAAGGTCATCCCTTTTCCACATAATTTGAGTTACAATTAAAAGCGAGAATTGTTTAAAAGGGGAATGAGCTTAATGGATACTATACTTGTTTGGAAGGACAAGTCTGCTATGAGTACAAACTCTGCTTCCCATGTGCCTGAGTTTCCTTCTCAAGAGACATTTCTCTATTTTTCCTCCTTTTATGAGCCTTTTAAAACTCCATGTAAGTTTTTTTTCCCTCCATCCTAATCATGAAGAAGGTAAGTAAATTGTTAACACTATCCTCAGAGGAAGGAAAAACCTTCATGCTCTGGATGACCATGTTGTTTTTGCTCGCTGGCTGTTAACAACTCTACCTTAAAAAACATATGTAGTGTTTGCAAGATCTGTACTCTGTACTGGTACATCTCTAACCCCAATATCTTGTCTGATCACTGTGCACATCATTGCAGCTGAAAATAGTAAATGTGACTTACGTCTGCTATACCAAATTATGAAATTTGCTAGGGAAAGATTTGACCAGTATTTCTGTCTTTCCTGCTTTTGTATTTCATTCCTGTTTCCCTCCCCATCTCTTGCATACTGAGTTTTTTCTTGTCACTTACTTGATCACATATGGCGATATGAATTGGCAATAATATGCTATGTGTTAAATTCTTGAGCGCTGACTAATTCTTGGTAGGATGCTCAAGATCAGTTCCCCTGTAGACAGCTACTGCACTACAAAGGTTTGTTGCTCTTCTTCGTAGTTAAGAATGCTGTCTTCAGACAACACTGGAGTTGTTTTGCTTCAATCCAGATGTCAGTTGCCTCAAAGCTTCACTGCATTTCTTTGTGCAAGGAGGGGAAAAGAGTCCTGTGATAAGGCAAGAGGAAATTTTAATTTTTCCTTCAGAAAAGTTTTGGTAGTAGAAATAGAAGTGAAGAAACAAGCTAATATTTTCTGCAACCCATCATCCCTTCTTTTAAGTTCCAGAAAATCTAGTTCTGTATTGTTGCCATTGGAATACAAATTCTTAGAACTTGAGAAAATGGAAAGAATCAGGTCAAGAGAAGTTTTGATAACAAGAATGTTACTTATTTCTCAAGGATGTCAAGATATTGTGCAATTCTTCATGGACAGATACACCTATTACCCTCACAGTGGAAAAACGTGGGAAACCTGCTTTGTACAGTTCACGTATATTTATATGTTTGGGTTTTTTTGTTAAAATTATTGCTGGAAAGAAATAAAATGAGACTATGACTTTCATGGTTTGTGTTGTACTAGGAAAGCTGTTCAGTGCCAAGACACTTACCATGGTTCCTTAAACCAGAAATTTCTTTGCACTTATTTTCTTTGCCTGATTTCTGTCATTACATTTCAGCTACTTGTCTTCAAGTCTTCCAAGTGATGAATATTATTTTCACCAATACCTGAGGCTAGACATGTAATTTGTCTTTCTCTAGGAGTAGAATGTTAATTAAGTATTATTATATTTTAAGTGGAGATATTGAATTGTTTTGCCTAGAAAAATACCAGCATTAAAAATTTTTCAGCATTTTTGTTACAGGCTAAAAAGGTAAATATGAGCTGTTTTACTAGCTTGCAGAAAGCTGAGTCTGGTGGAGGTTGAATTAACTGTGATTAACAATGTATTGTTTCTTTTTGTTTGGAGTTGCTTTAATATTACAGCCTAAAACAGCTACATAGATTTAAAATGTAACAGTACTGCACCTGGAAGAGGGTGCCTATGAAAAGCGTTTTACCATTCCCATTCCTTCCGATTTAGCAGCATTTGGAAAAGTTCGACTGTCTTTGCGTAAATTGTACTAAACAAAGAAAACTTGTTAGTTTTCCAGGTAAAGCACTGCTGTGTTTTTGTGTTGGGTGATAATTGCTTAACCAAGTAACTGTTGGGCAGTGAAACTGAGGTATTCAGAAGGTGAAGCTGAGGCTCATCTTGCCAACTCCTATAGTGTAAAAGCTTAACATAAGCATATTTCCTGCAGACTTGCTCTGTAGTAAGTGGAGGCAGATGTCTGCTTCAAATAGGTTTTTATTGTGATTTTGTGTGTGATGTGTCATCCTCTTTTAAAGTGGTCAACTTTTTCTGTCAGGAAGGCTAGTTGCTTTGTACTGATGAAACAGCTTTTAAATGTTAAGATTAAATACAGTTAGTCTTTATTAGATCCAATTTAGAGGTGTTCTTTACAAGTAGAATGAAAGACAATTCTTTGTTCTTCTGTAAATTCAAGTTTTAAAGAATAAAATACTGAACCTGCACGTTAAAGACTTGTTTTACTTATAGATTATATTATTTTTTCAGTGTAGCATTAGACTGCTAAATAAAATTGAAAACCTTTATCCCTGACATGTATAGTTATTATGTAGCTATCTGACCTTTCTCTAGAACTGGTTATTCTAAACATTTACTGAAGCATAAAAATTAATTTCTTTTTTCTGCATTCTTCTACTTCCATCTACATTTAAAGTTATTCAGAATAATTAGACTTTCAGGGTTACCATCTCCAGGGACAGTTCAGCATTTTAATTTTCTTATCCTTTAATTTCAGTAAAATTGTTGATAAATAAGATAGCCTTTTATAAATAGTAAATACCCTTTTATGAACAATTAATACTCTTTTATGGCCATACCTATGTTAAAGAAGATACATTATATACTTTTAATAATTTCTCTTTTTTTTTTTTTTTTTTCCCCCCCAGAGAAGTGACTGATCTTCAGATTAGTTTATTTAAATGTGAAATATTGCAGTGTAGTTTCTGTATGGTGCAAGACTGATAAAGATCATGACCTGAAACTCCTGGTAATCTTTAGAGTACTTAGGTGTGCTGTGGGTTGGACTTTGAAGGCAGTGCTGATTAATGCCCTCTTGATATGAATGTCTTGTAACACACTTCTCCCCTGTCCCCTGTGTGTTCTGTTACAGTACTTTCTCTGAATGAGGTATAGACGTATATATTTTTGTCAAGAATTCTGCTTTTGCAGTACTGCTGCAGCCTGCAGAACAGATTTAAGAAAAAACAAAAAACAAACAAAAAACCCCTCAAAACAAAACCAAACAAACAAAACCAAAAAACACCAGCTTCATAAATGATTTGAAAAGAACACAAACATGGGGTAAAATATACACATTTATCCATGCACAGGAAAAATATTTTCAGACAAAAAGGGGAAAAATCTGAAAACAAGGAAAAAGTAAACAAAACAACTTTGTATATACTAGATGCCATACTCTGATTATCTAGCGATACATTATATAGTATTTGTGAAGTTTCCACTGTACATAGCAAAGAAAATTTGTGAAGCCTGTAAGCTTTGCATTGCAACCATTTTGTTTTGGAGCCTGAAGTTAAAAAAAAATGAAATTGCACAGTGTATTGCATTACCTGTGCAAACATTAAAGCATAAGACTTTACTCCAAATTGCCAAAAACATTGAAAAAAATAAATGGACTGACTATTTTCATCTTGTTTTCTGATATGAAGCAACTTTCATTGTAAACATCTTTTTTCTTGTACTACATAGCCTTAGCCTGAGAAGCAGTGAGAGTTCGAAGTACAAGTGATTTGAGTATACTGCAGGATATACTCAGGAAAACATTCTGGAAAGAAGAATCTGAAGCAAACTGGTTTATATGAATGGGCAATGTAAAATAATTTTAAAAAGTACATTAAATGGAAGCTTTATGGAACAGAGTGAAATGAGCAAAGAAATTTTGAGGAGCTGGGAGTAATTGCTGTTTTAAATACATAGTGCCTTTAAAAATTCTTGTGAATTAAAATTGCTGCTCTGTATCATGCAGAGGAATTAAGATACATTAATATAATCATATTGATTTCTGTATTTAAAAGTAGAGAATAACTAGTACTGTACACTTTAAGGAAATCTTAGCATTTACTGTTTCTTTCTTTAGTATTTCTTTCAGATAAGCTATATAGGGAAAAGCACTTTTGGTCGTAGGTTTGCTAAGCTAGTGTAGAGAACTTCTAAACTAAAGTTGCTGAGAAAGGAGAACATCAGTCCATCCCCCTCTCACATCTTTAATACCAGAGCCAGGAAGAGATGGCCAGAGCCTGTAGAGGGTATGCAGGAGAGGACCTCAAAGGGCAGCACAAAGGAACTGCAGCCAGAGAGTTGACTTCATGGGGACCCACCTTAAATGCCTCTATGCTAATGAATGTAGCATGAGGAGTAGACAAGAAGAGTTAGATGTGCACACATCTGCTGGCTTTGATGAACTTGGCATGTTGTGGGATGGCTCCTATGACTGGAGTGTTGAAGTGGAAGGATTTTAGGAAGGACAGGCAGGGGAGATGAAGAGGGGATCTCACTCTCCATGTCAGTGACCATCTGAGGTGCATGGAGCTCCACTTAAGGATGGATGAGGAGCTGAGAGAGCTTATGGACCTCAGAGGAGGAGAGCAGGGACTGGTAACAAGTGGGACCTGCTACAGGCCACCTGGGAAGACAAAGAGGGTGAGGCCTTTTATAGACAGGTAAGAGCAGCCTCATATTCACAAATATCTCCAGGGGGAACTTCAATCACCCTAATACCTGTTGGGAGGGACAACACAGCAAGGCATAAGCATTCCAGGTCATAGGAATGCATCGATGAAAACTTCTTTCTCCAAGTGATGGAGGATCCAAAGAGGAGAGTTGCTGTGCTTAACCTTATTCTCATTAAGAAGACGGGTCTGATGGGGAATATGAAGCTCAAGAGCAGTCTTGGCTGCAATGACCATAAAGTGGTGAAGTTCAAGATCCTTAGGGCAGTGAGGAGAGTGCACAACAGTCTTGCCTGAGTGCCTTGCAAGGTCATGGAGCAGATCCTTCTGAAAACTGTGATAAGACCTGAAAAAGGAGGTGATTGGTGACAGCCAACATGACTTCAGTAATGCAAAATTGTGCCTGACAAACTTGATGGACTGCTATGATTGGATTACAGTGTTGGTGGATAAAAGGAGAGCATATGACACTGTCTTATATGACATTGTAGTCTCTAAACCGGAGACATGGATTTGATGGGTAGACCATTCACTGAATAAGGAATTGGCTGGATACTTGCACTCCAAGGGTTGCAGTCAACATCTTGATGTTCAAATAGAGGATGAGTGAAATTCCTTGGAGGTTGGTATTGGAGGGTGCTGTTCAATGTTGTTGTCATTGACGTGGACAGTGAGATTGAGTGCACCCTCAACAAGTTTGCTGATATCAAACTGTCCAGTGTGGTTGATGCACTGAAGGGAAGGGATGCCATGCAGAGGGACCTTGACAGGCTTGAGAACGTGCGTGAACCTCGTGAAGTTCAACAAGGCCAAATGCAAGGTCCTGCACCCGCCCTGGGTTGGGGCACTCCCAAGCACAAATCCAGGCTGGGCAGAGAATGGATTGAGAGCAGCCCTAGGGAGAACTGGAGTGTGTTGGTGAATGAGAACCTCAATGTGAGCCAGCAATGTGCACTCGTAGCCCTGAGAACCAGTTGTATCCTGGCCTACATTAAAAGGAGCATGGCCAGCAGGTCGAGGGAAGTTATTCTACCCCTCTACTCCATTAGCATGAGACCTCACCTGGAGTACTGCATCCAACTCTGGTGGTCCCAGCGTAAGAAGGGTGTGGATGAGATGGAGAAAGTCCAGAGGAGGGCTGTGAAGATGGTTAAAGGGCTGGAGTCCCTCTCCTGTCAAGACAGGCTGAGAGAGTTGGCGTTTTTCAGCCTGGGGAACAGAAGGCTTAGAGAAATCTTCTAGTATCTAAAGGGGGCCTACAAGAAAGCTAGGGAGGACTCTTTTTACAAGGGCATGGAGGGATAGGACAAGGGGGAATGGCTTCAAAGTAGCAGAGGGTAGGTTTAGTTAAGACAATAGGAAGAAATTCATTACTGTGTGTATGGTGATGCACTGGAAAGGGTTGCCCAGAGCAGTTGTGGATGCCCCATCCCTGGAAGTGTTGAAGGCCAGGCTGGAGAGGGCTTTGAGCAATGTGATCTAGTGGAAGGTTCCCTACCCATGGCCAGGGGATTGGAACCAGATGATCTTTAAGGTCTCTTCCAACCCAAGACATTCTGCAGTTCTATGCAATCTTCTATTTTTTTGAGTGTTACAGCAATATTTTCAAAAAACCTTACTAAGACAGGAAGTGTTAACTATAGATCCTGATGCCTCAGTCTTTATGAAGTTCAGTTAACACTGATACTCTTGCCAGTTTGCTTTCCCATGTTCTTGAAACTTCACTTTTTGTGAACAAGTATGTTTAGTCCCATCTCCCTATTTTCTCCAGTGAAACTAGAAGAAATATGGTATTTGTATGAAGCATTTAGTTGAGAAATTGTATTTTGTTTAAAACCAGTGCAGTTTCATAGCAGCAATTTAAAATAATTAAATTACAGTTGTCCTTACAGAGAACAGTTAATCCACCCTAATAGGAAAAGTGTTCTTGTATTCTAATGTCATATGGCAGAATAGTTTTAGAGCCAAGTAGTCTTTACTCTTAAGTCTGACTCCTTTTTATTCAAATTGAATGTAACCTTAGGCCTTAGATTTCTGATTTCACCTGTATTGGGATAGCCTAAAGATAAGTCCTCTAGTTCTTGGCAAGTCTTGAGCTCTTTTTTCACAGTTTTTGTCACACAGATCTGTGACCATCTGGTGGTAGATTTCTTATTGTTCCTTTTGGAAATGTACTTTTCCCCACTGAACCTAAATATTCTCTAATCCCATTGAAGGTAAATAACTCTGTTCTCCAGAGCCCTGGCAGTACTTTTTATCTGGATAGAATGCTCCTGTTTTTCTAAAAGTATCCTGGGATACTTATTCAGTATTCTTAAGATGGAGTTCCATTTTTACTTTGTGTCTTAGGTCAGTGGCCTGTTTATTATTCTAGATTATTGTAGATGAATCTGAATTTTAAACAAAAGACTGATTTTGATTATATGTGTGGGTATGTTTTTCTTGAAAAGTGTATATCTGTTCAAGAAGAAAATGGCATTTTTAAAATTTTGTATGTTGTAGAGCATTGCAAAATCCTATAGAATGGATGGGAAAGAATACCTAATTTCTCCAGAAATGAGAGAAATGGACAATTTCAGAATGTAGTTTATTCAAAAAAGGTATTTTGATGCTAAAATTAGTGTGACTGGTGAAGAAACCTTGGATCAGTACTAATGACTCCTCCATCTGTTTCTTTCAGTAGCTTATACTGCTGATAAGTGTCTAGCTCACCATCTTTTTTGCACATAATAAAGAGATCTCTGGAAAGGGAAGGCTTTTTGTAGCTTATATATCCCCAGATCTGTTCTTCCATATAAAAAAAACCTGTCCATTTACTCCGCTTTATTCTCAAGTATCAAAACTACTTAAGATAAAAATGCAAAAGCCACAAAGGCATAATGCTGTCATTTCAAAATGATACGAAGGCAATTCAGAGCAGCCAATAATATTACAGGCTTTATCAGCATTGCATTAGTTCTTTCTTCTGTACAATCTTTTACTATACAAATCAAGTAGTCAGGTATTTGACAAAAGTGATATAAGGGAAAACATGTTTCATAATCTCCAGTACAGTTAAAATGATTGCAACTATGTGTACAATCTTTTCATCATTCCATCCACAGTTCTTCAATTCATCTATGAAATGTATTCAGAAAGACTTTGTAATTTTGATGCTATGCTCACTACAAGCAGTTTTAAATTAAGTAGTTGGCTCACATGCAAAAATGTGCCTTATTACACATAAATCATGGGAAATCTTGGTGTGCCTTTTTCCTTTGGCTTTATTGTACAGAATACAAGAAGCAAATATTTAGAATTTTTACTTTAGCTGGTAGGTGGCCATTACAGGGTAACATTTTTATCTTGCTTTTAGTCTTCCCAAAACCTCAGGCAACTGCCTCTGTGCATTTATTTAGTGTGTGAGGTAGAATTGGCAGTTTATTGAATATTTGCAATTAGAATACTTTTGTTGGACCTTGACAGAGCAGGACTGCAGGACTGTCTGAAATCTTCATTGAGTTAAACTGTTAATATCAACGTTGTTGGCAAATAAAGCTAGTATTTTCAGCAAACAAATTCTTGAGTCCTTTTAAATTATTCTATACTTGAAACAATATGTGCAAAAGAAAGCCTGTTTGATAATTTACCAGGCTAATTTCTTTCAAAAAAGGATGACATTAGTCCTTTCTCATTGATGAGAAGTATGCAGCTGATATATAGAGAGAGAGATATATATATATATGCAGGTGATGCATGTATTTGTTTCAGACCATTGCAGTTTAGGGAGAAGAAAATGGAAAGGACTTTTTTTTTTTTTAATTTACTTGATCTCCTATTGCATCCTGGCCAACTTGATGTGTTGCTGTTCAGAATCACAGAAAATCACTTAATCTGATAAGTATTATTTAAGAATAAGTGTATTTAGAACTGAAAATTGTGAAATCTTTGATGTGCTATTTCTGTTCAGCATAGTCAGACCTGATCCTCTACAAAATCTGAAAGGGCTTCTCATCTCATTTGACAGCACAGTAGCTACAAATTGTTTCAGATTTGTTCTGTTCTGCTGTGAGTTTCTTCATCACACTACCAAGAAATGTTCTTCAAGATTATACTGAATCAAATTCTCTGTACTTAGAGGTGTATAGTGGTAACAATCTGCTATTAGGTGATAGTCATCACGTACCTACACAGACAAATTCACAATGCATTTGAGAAACTTGTAGTTTTCTCTGGAGTTCTCTGTTTTATCCTCTGATTTACTGAATTCTAATGGCATAAATCAGTCTTATTTCTGTCCTCCAAAACTGTCTGTCCTTCTTTTGCACTTTTTTCAGGAGATAAAACAATTCTGTTCTTTTAGTTTTTAAAATACCTTAAACCTGGCCAATGTCTAGATTTGTACAAGTGGTTTGGTAGACACTCAAAGGTATGTAGCCAGAAACTTTAGGCAGAATACTGAGTTAACAGCTGTAGCTGTGTGCTAAAAATACATGAGGGGAGTTAGATGAAGAACTGTAAAGGTAAATGTAACATACCTACTGCCTTCTAATCACACTGATCCCAAAGTGCATTCTTGTGCTCTCTTCTGAACATAGCCAGGGTTGAGATTGGCCACCAGAGGGCAAATTAAATGTACACGCTCCTCTCTTCTCTATGATCTTGTCTATATAAGTTGACTTTTTTAAAAAGAAGATAATCTTTTACACTGAAGAGGTCATATTGTCTTGGCTAATTGTGAAGCAACAATAACCTGAAAGACCAACTCTGCAACAGCAAGTGCCTGCTCAAGAGGAATGATGTAAAACATGAACAAGCTAGTTACACATCTTGCTGCTGGGTGGGTTTTGATGGCATGAGTAAGCAGATGATCATATTTGAGTCTTGTTTCTTTTGATGATCTGAAAGAGCATGATGAGTATGTATTATTAAGAGTATGAGGCTATCAAAAAGGCTATTCTGTATAAGTTCTTTGTCCTGTAAGATTGAAACTGAGTATTCTGAAATCCATTTCCCTGATGTTGCAAGCAATGACTTTGAAAGGGACATTCCATTCGGTTTGAAATTATATAACATTTTTGTTGTCTGTAATTCAAAGTAATTCCAGCAGTTTCCTTTTACACTTGCATCAAACTTGGTTATTTACATTCCCTTTAAAGCAAAACATTTCGCTAGACAAAATTTTAGGAAACTTTTAGCTGAAGCATATATTGAATTTGTTCTTAGTTTACGTATGACAGATAACACATCTCAATGTTTGTGTATTTTGAGGTCCGTAGAAATAGGTACAGAATAGATTTATTTGACGAATTATGTACAAAATTAAAATATAGTAAGAATAAATAAGAAATCCACTCTAAACCTTTTGGCAGTTTAATCAACCTATAATGGCTGCTATTTGTCCAGCTTCTCTTCTTTTGAATTAAAACACAGCATGAGAAAAGTCGAAAAACGGTGGTATTTTGACAAATTTGTATGTGTAACAGTGTATATTTTGTTCCTTTTATTCAAAGCAGATGAGCTCTCTGTGTTGAGTATATACTTACTTTCTTTGAACTTTGAAGATCTTATTTTAATAAAAAATTGTTTTCAAAGTGTTTTCAGAATTTCTAAGAAATTGCTTTGACGTGCCCCAGAGCTGTTCTGTAGCAGGCAGCCTTGCATTTTGGAGGAGAAATTATGGCATTACAACTGGAACAATAGTCTGCATTGATTTTCATAACTTCATGTTAGTAATGTGGAAAAAATTTTCTAATGCCTTAATACAAATTTGGTTATTTTAAGGAAAAAAATACTAAGTACTATTGTATTACAATTTCATTTTTTAAAACTGAAATGGTAGTTTGGCATATACAACTGAAGGAGGCATACCTGTGGTATTACACAAGATTCTTTTCTGAATGAGTATAGAAACATGTTTTAAAATTCATTTAGAAATTGTTGTTTTCATGGCATTGGTACCAATTCCTGTCCTGTTTGAACTCCCATCTGAATTAGTAATAAACATTTCTTTTCCCTCACCCTTCCTTTTCCTCAAACAGACTTGACCTACCTGGTCATGTTGTTCTTGAATGGATGTGGATGTACCTATCCCAAATGAGTCCTAGAGAGGAAAAGTATTTTGAAAGGTAACTGCAAAAACAGGAACTTGATATATTTATTAATTTATTACTTATGTCTCTGGAACAGAGTACAGTGAGTAACTCTAAGGGAGGTGTTTCATAACTCATCAACTGAATTATTGAGAGAAATTAATTCCCCGGAAATGTTCTGTTCAGACAATAACAGAGGGTTTTCCAGATGCGTGAGAAAAACTGACACAGATGGTTTTCCTTTTTCTACTGTTTCTGTTCCAAATAGTAGTTCTTGCTGCCTCTGCATGAGGTAAGTGACAGTTCCAGAACTGAGCACAGGAGAGAAAAACTGACTTTGCAATAATTGATTATTTATGATGGCTTCAAAACTGCCCTGGATAATTTGTTGACAACTTGAACCATAATGACATAGGATGCATGGTTTCTCTCTGGTAGAGTTGTTTTTAAAACCTGGTATTTTCAGCTAGTCTTCTGTCATTATGAACATATGTTGTATGTTTAACTATGTAATCCTGCAATTTTTTAAGGGAATTTTGCTTGTTTGTTTAACAAACTGTCTTACTTTCAAGGGATTTTTATTATTATTGTTTCAGTAATGTGCACTTAGTGAGTTATAGACTGTGCCTTAATGAAGTAATTATCGAGGGAAGAGGAGTCTGCATCCACTATATAATTGTCTTTTGCTAGTTAGTACAATCAAATTTGTAGTTCACTCATTCAGCAGTGTCTCATCTCTAGGGTCTCTTAAGTGGATTGTTCTAAAAATAAACCTATTGATCTATTTGATAGTGTATATACTGTGGGGATTTAAATCTTAAGATATTTTAGAGGAAAATATCCAATGCCTTCATTGATAGACAAACTCACATGGGTGCAAGGTTACCTATTGCTTTTCTCAGTGCTGACTATTAGTAGTCTCTTTTGTAGTTGTTCTGTATTTCCATTAAATCTGGAGTTTTTCAGGAGTCACTTAGGAATGATCTCAGCTTCTAATAAAACGTAATTAGACCTTATTCTGCAGATAGTGTCTGAAGTTGCTATATCAATGTCTCTGGAATATTTTCTACAGATGTAGCAGAGTTGAAAGAAGGAATAATTTTTTCCTGAAATTATGCAAGAGTAAGGCTGTTTGGATCAAAGATGTTCAATTCATATATCAAACATTAGATATATATGTAACATTTAGATTCTGATAGGTTTGCATGCAAATTTCAAAATTTTAGTTCCCTCCTTCAGTGTTTCTCTCATAATTAAATAAGCTTTGAAGAGTAGGTAAAGTGTATGATTTCTGTGATACTGATTTGAACTGTACATCTTTTTCATAGATTTATGACTTTTTATGAAATGTGTTTGAAACATTCACTGTTTTCTTGCAAGCCAGAGATGAATGCTTTTCTAGCCTCTTAAAAAAATATTTTCTGAAAATATTGCTGTGGTAGCTTTCAGTGTTTTTGTGGTGTGGTATAGCTACTTCTCTTTTTTGTGTTCTGTTTTGCTTTTCATGGCTGTAGGTGCTGCCTTGAATGCAATTTACTATTCTTTTGGAGGGATAATGGCTTTATTTCATATTCCAGACCTTATTGTATGCAGATATTTAAAACTTAGGAACAGCATTCCACTTAACTCAATTACCTGAACCATATATAATCTGTAGTTTCATGGAATTTAACCAGGACCTGACTTGGCCTTCTGGTTAAAATGGATCTTCAGATACTTTTGAATGGACGGGACTTGTACCTAAATAAGGAACAAAAATATGTTGGTTGACTTTGGTTTCAACAGTTAATCAGAAAACATTTCTATCTAATAATGAAGGAAAAACATATTTAGCTTTATATTATGCCCTTAAATACTATGCAGTTGCTTCTACTTTTCTTAAGTTTGACCATTTC
>VXAU01003305.1:358779-370037 GCA_013399695.1 Formicarius rufipectus | reverse complement strand
TGGCTGTCAGTGATCCTTTTTCTTACGTTGGAAAAGTTAAGAAAATATTAGTCTTCTTTTCCTCTTATGCTAAAGGATTTTTTAACTATTATGAATGGCTGTGGGATCACTGCTGTTTAGAAATCAGTGATGCTCTTAAGAAATCTCAGTTGTCACTTACATTGCTTGTTTGGTGTTTACTGTGTACCACTAAGACAATTCTAACACTTCTGATCGAGCTGCAATCAATTCTGCATTTGTTTTTTTCCTCCTTTACCTCAGGTTAACAACTGTTTAGTTGTTTAGATGCAGTGCTTACAAGTTAGAAAGTTATCACTGCCACACTTAAAAATTGGAGATGTTTGAATTTTAAGAGTGCTGTTCTTTCATCAGATTTTCAGATAAGAAAAAAGATAAACCCAGCCATTTACCAGGGAATTTGTTAACTGAATACCTTTGCTCTTCATAGAGTACATTCCTGTCATTCCCATGTAGTCTATCATGTAATATTTGGCCTTTGCTGATGAGTAATATGGTACATGATTTCATGGTGAACTTGGTAGTCATGCTGAATTTAGCTCTCATTAGGTACTATCATGGTGCTTTAGTTGCCAGCTTGTTTTGTGTAGAAATCTCTCTTAAAAAACTGGACTGTGGTAATCACCACTGAATTTGTGGTTTGTGGGCCATATCTAGGCATTTTTATAAGGTAGACTTTTCTGTACTTTCTCATGGCATCAAATTTAACTAGAGTGAACTGATGTATTGCTGCTACAAAGAACAGGAGAGACATGCAGCAATTCAGGTTAGAAAGACAAATGAGGATCTCCAGAAATACGTTCTGACATGAGTTAGTCCATTTTATTAAAAGGTAAATTGCATTCTTTCATCACAAGCATTTGAGATGGAATCACTTTATTCAGTGCTCTGTATTTTTAAACAGCTAAATTGTTTGTCCTCTTCACAGATCACTGATCTTCAAAAAAGTGACATCAAGTAAAGTGAAATTTTCTGAGACTATAGGCAAGTCAGTAAAGAAAGGAGAAAAAATTCAAAACTAATAAGCTACAGATGTGATTGTTAAATGACCTATTAAGTTCACTAGGAGGAATCTAAAATACTGAGGTCATTGACAAATACTGTGGCCCTTCACTGACCGTATCGTACAACACTGAATTTGTAAAATGTGGAAAAGTTGTGGCTACAAGTCTTAAACTTTATACTGGTGCCTTGTGCCTCCAATTTTGGAACACGTGCACTTCAAATAAGAGACAAGAAACAATTTTAAGGTTATGCAGATCACCTTGCAAAACTGGTACTGTACTCCTTTACTCCATAGTTTTTCTTTCTTGAGAAGAGAACTTTATATAAATGAAGCAAAATTTTGACACACAGTTATCAGTAACTCCAGTGTTATTTAGTGCATGAGTATGTTAAGTATATTTTTGAAATGTGATGGTCAAGAATTTTAGATTTATATCTCATGGAGATTTTCTGTTGGTGTAATTGAAGGTGATATTATGGAACTGTCTCATAGGTAATGATCTAAAAATATAGATATCATTTGCAATTGATGACAAAACAATGTGTAGGCACATGCAAGAGCTTTGCCACTGCTCAGTGAACATGTGGATTTTTTTAAATTAATAATATTCTGAAACATTTTTATCATCTACTGATATATTTTGTATTTATATTTAAATCCATAAAGCTACATTAAGAGTGAGTGGTGTAATCTTAAGGTTCAGTCATTGAAGTAAACTACTACTTTTATACTTTGATATTAAGGCAAATGTGTCACCTTTAATATTATGAAGTTTTTTTGAGGTCTTCAGAGCTTATGTGGGTTTCTTGTCAGTGCAGAATATTTAAAGGAAGCATCAAGTATTCTTCATTACTTGAACTTTATACCCCTAAAAGTTCATGTAGAACCAGTTTCTCTCTTTATGCTTGAATGTTGCAACTAGGTGCTGTATCTTTCAAAGTTTCTCTGGGGTTCGACTGAACATCATCTGGTTTCCTCTCAGTTGTAAGGGTAGGTATTCTTTATCTCTGACAAATGTGTGTGATTATGATGTCTTTTTATTTTTTTTTTCCCCTACCCACTTTTAGCTATCACTGTGTAGGAGACAAATGATTTCCGTATATGAATTGTCTTTTTATTCATCCCAGCTCCATGAGTCTGTCTGCAATACAGACTGTGTAGATAATAACTTATGTGTGATATCACTGTAACATTAGAAAAAGATTTAGAACAGGAAATATTGAGTTTACGATCCGTTTTTTTTTAAGATTCACGCTACATTTGGGATTACAGATACTTTAATTTAGATGCAGTCTGTACTTTAAAGAAACATATGATTTAGATTTAACAAAATAAATCATGTTGTTAAATATTGTTTGGAAGAAAATGCGTATTCTACCTACCTTTGCAATAATTACTATGTTTGAAATGGACAGGTTGATGATGTGTTCTGACAGCAGTGCATGGATACTTTAGACTTGCAACTTCCAAATGTGGACTTGGAGAATAGAACAATACATGCTAATCACTTGAAGCTTTCCTTTAATGTCAAGTTAGATAATGGCAAAAATAAGCAAGCAGTAATAGCTTAAACATTGGTGTGCTGCCAACAGTATTTCAGTTGTAAACGTAAACATCATGTTGCTATGATGAGAATGAACCATCCCAGCCAGTCTTAGTATTCCTTGCTGCCAGTTCCTATTTGCATGGCTTCTGTCTTTGAGTACTCTTATTCTGTCTTGCCAGAGTTCTGCCTCCTACTTGCTTCTCATGTGTTTGCTTTCTCTACTATCCTGCTACGAAGCCTGTCTCTTGTGAGAGAGAAGACCTTCACAAAATTTGCCTTCATTTTATCTATAAGAGCACTTTTCAAACTTTGATTTGCTGCTGTAATCAACTATTGCTCATAAATGGTGGAAGTCAGAGGTAGCTGCTTCTCTGAGACTGCAATTTTGCTTCTGATTTAGAAGTATTGCATGCTGAATTAGTGCTGAAGTACTGCCCCGCATGTATTCCTCTCTTCAGGGAGACAATTACCCACTTCATCAGTGTTGCCTGAGCTGAGTACTCAGTCTTGTGTTCCACTCAGTCTGCAGTACTGGTTTTTTTATTACTTCTTTTACTGTGTTCTCTGTCTTCTTGACCAAAACAGCTGCAGTTAAAGCAGATAACTTATTTAATTTCATAAATACTTCAATGCATGCATAAAACTTGATTTTTGATTAACTTAATCATAACTTGAACTTTTAAAATTATTATTGTCATTTCCTTGATTCAAAATAAGTACTTTGATTTGGCAAACAGACGAAACAAAGGATGACTCAGATATTTTAGAATTGTAATGAGGCAAACTATCAAGGAAACACTATGAAATATGTTATTTCTATATAGAAACTTGCTGAAATCTTGAAATTGTTGAATTGAGAATGGTTGGCTTAACTCTTCAAAAGGTTTGAAATTACGTGTTGGGTAAAGTATGCATGAAGACTTTAGTAAGTTTTGAGTTTGGTTTTATTAAAACTAAGATGTATCAGTATACAGGATGGGTACTGTCAGATGTTCACACTCATTACTGCACATCAGGGAGTAGGAGGGGACTTTTGTTTTTTGGTGCACTTGGCAGATTCTTGCTTTACATAAACTTTGATATTACAGAAATTGTACTACAACACTTTTGCTGTAATGAATAGCATCTTGCAGAGTCACGTGCCTGAACAGCTTCAGAAATTGATCCTTCCCAGGTATTTATGTATTAAGGGTGCTCTGTAGCCTGGTTCTTTGCCAGGGATCTTTTTAAGATCACAATATTGAAAACTTTATCCTTTTTCATTGTTAGCTGTGTTTCTCGTGTTACTGTGGATTAATTTGGTTTTTAGTTGCTGTTTGTCAGTGAACTGAAAACCCTGAGACCTAAGACTTTTGCTTATAAGAGTCATTACAGCACAATACTGCTGAAATTACATTTCAGTATTCTCTTGCATTTACTCTCTCCTTTCATGTGGTTGTAACCTTGTGGAACAATTGCACAGAAAAAGGGAGAAATCTCTAAAACAGTGGAAACACTCCTATGAATAAAGTTTCTAATTACTCTTATTGAGTAGTGTTTCTTCTGTAACTAGCACAGTTAGTATACATTCAAAATTCAGATCATGAGTTACAGAACATAACATAAGCAAGCTGACAGAAAAAAAAAAAAGTGGAATTATATGTTAGCAACTCTTGGAAAATAATAGGAAGCAAATTAGAAGATACGGTTAAGTTCCTGTATAATTTTCTGGGGCACATTGTCATTCGTCCTCTACTCACCCTTCAAGATATAGTAGAATTAGAATAAATATTAAAAAGAGCAAAATGAGTGATAAACAGTATGAAAAAGAGCAGATTTTCATAAAAAATTAATTAATGTTTTGTGACTCTGATATGGAGAAGGAATGGTGATGAGGGGATGTTGCCTTGCTTTTTCTCTGTAAAGACCTTTGTCTTTCTCTGTGTAGCAATCTGTATGTGTTCAGTAACATACTGTGGCCATCTGTTCTTGGCTCCACTTGGAGATGAAACTGTGGTAGATGGTTCTGTGGGGCAGGTTTAGTTACCTAAATACAGTGGCATATATTTTAAAAACAGAAACATTTATCTAAGTATTGAAATACAAAAGAAAACTAATGGAATGAATACAAAATGAATTCACTTGAAATATAAAATCAAAGACAGTAAAATAGTTTTGAGAAAGAAAATGGGAAGGTGTGTGTATCTTAAGTAATGGAAACATTTGTGGCTTCTCAGTCTTGTGGGTGACCATGCATTTTGAGAGCAGAAAAGGGATACTTTTCATAGAATTTGTTTTAGGATCGGTAGGACACTGAAAAATTTATTTTCCGTGTCTTAGGCCAGCCCTAGCAAACATACAAACTGGGTGAATTTTTCATTTAATCCAATTCCAAATCCAGTAATAGTGATAAAAAAAAATTCTAAAAAGTAGGTGGTGATGTCATGACACATTTTTAAAATGTATTGCTAAAGCCATTTTTTTATAGTGACAGTAATGCTTTGTGGAAACATGATCTATCTCTAGTGTATTAAAATGAAAATTCATCTGTAGCTCAATATGTAATTTTCNATAAAACTAAAGAGAAACAAACAAACACAACCAAAAACAAACAAAAAACTGCACCGTTTGTGATTTTTTCCTTTACTTTTATTGCCTTCACTTCCTCTCATTCTGGTTTTCCTATTTTTGTTTGAGTTTTTTAAAAAAAAGATCTGCAGATCAGAAAACACAACCATCACCTCCATTAATTGAACTGCAGTTTATCTGCTTTAAGAAGTTCTAGTTTCCCATATTTATCACTGTACCTTCTATGAATAGAACTGTTGTGGTAGGTTTTATTAATTGAGAAAGACTGGAATCATAAGTAAGGAATATCACTGCTGTAACACTGAACTTGCTGTCCTTTGAGGACCTGCTGAAAGAACCACCAGCTGGTGACTGATATGGATAAGGCGGACTTGATTCTGTGATTGCACATTGCTTTGTCCTTACCATTGAGATCTCTGTATCTTTCAGGAATTTTTATAATAAGACACAAGTAGGGTTTACCATAAGATTATTTTTTTTTTCACTGAGTTTTTACCACTTTGTTTTAGTGGTATTTATTTTTCTTAGTTTCTGATTATGGTTATCTTTTTTTCTGCTAAGGCATGGCAACAGGAGTGAATATTGCATTTTGGAAAGGCAAGCAGTGATGCCTTTAAAATATGGTCCTTTAAATCCTGTTGTTGTTGCTGATTATGCAAATATTCAAGAAAGACCAAACCAGAAATATCCTGGAGAAACAGTCTTCTAGGATACATTGTGCACTGTCAAAACCTGGTTCTGAACAATGTGCATTGAAGGTCAATGCAGGCAGATGGAAGGACTGGTACTTGGCACAAATTATGTAAGTTGCCCAATGAATTAATTTCTTTTTAGTATACTTGTTTGAAATAGATACAGTAACTCTGCAATAATCTTTCTCAAATACTCCTGGAGGATTTTTTGGAAATAATAGGCTGCAAGTCCTGTAATATTTGGTCATGTTGATTCATATTTGCATCATTGTGTGCATGTAGGAGAGCTGTTGCTTAAAGTGTCGTCCTTATAATGGAGATTGACTGAGTGTGGAGTATTTAAGACTGTGTTGGATGACTCATTTAGAATCATAGATAGGAAAAAATTGGAAAAGATCATTAAGATCATTGAGTCCAGCCGTAACTTTTGCGTTATTCTGATCCTTCTCTGGTAAAGCTGGAATATAACTTCTGAGGCAGATCAGTGAAATTTTAAGTATATTTTTTATGGTATGTGCAAAGTTAATGCTCCTTTAACAGTGTAAGTATGCAACATCATGTTTATAAAGTTTTACTTTCTGTTGAAATTGCCTAGTGCCATCCATGTTGTTTATGAAGTGCCTTCAGTTAGGAAAAAATGATGAATAAACAAACGTAACTACTGAAAGTGAAGATGACTTGAGTAGCAGTAAGGTATCTAAGATAGCATTCAAGTGCCTAGGATTAGGAAAAACTGAGGAATATAAAAAGAAAGTACTGAAAGTAAGGAGATTTTAAGTGGCAGAACAGCATGTTTTCTTCCAAGTAGTGAATGATACATTGACATAAAAGAAATATGTCAGGCCAGCCTTTTCATTCTTTTGAAGCTGAACAAAATTCCTTCTCCATGTATTTAACAAGGGTTTTATTGGCTAATATGGCAGGAGCTGGGCATGATATATAGAGGAATTTTACAGTGAGCTCTGCATTAGTAACACTGTTATCAGTGTGAGTTTGACTACTTTGAATATAAGGATTGATACTGCTGATTTTTAAAAAATCTCTTGTAACTGAATATTTTGCCACCCAGAGATATGTCTAACTCTTTAGATGCTTTTGGCTTTAGTTCTTTGCAGTGACTATGGGTAGCTGGTGACTTACTTTGGAACATCTGTCCAAATTTTGCTTTGTCAAATATTTCTAATAATGTGACTTTTTTTTTTTTTTTTTTAACTTCATGGTCTCCAATTTTCCACTATTCCTGGAGTATGACAAGTAGAGAATGTTCATGGAAGCAAAGGTTCTTGACTGATAATTTTAAGGCCAGAAAAATCTCAATATTTACTTACTCTAACCTCCTGTGTTTCATAGGGCAAGTAATTTCACTACTAAGCCCTGGGGAAAAAAAAATCATTAATGCTCTCAGTCTGATTACAGATACCAGGCTGATTCTTAGTATATGTAAGTTACTAAATCAGGCATTCAGAAATTAGTAAGTATTAAAACTTGCAACCTGATTGCCTGTACTGGTCCTGTTGTTGATAGGCAGTGTGATACAGATTTGTACCTGCATGCTCATACCTTGCACCTATTAAGTGGGAAGGGATTTTCTATGAACTGGAGATGAACCATGCTTGACTCTAGGGGCAAAGGACTTATACTAGGTCATTGTACTTGTGTTTCAGTCATGTTCCAAGGTGTAAACTAGGTAATGAGGGCACAAACACAGGAAGAAAAAGGAAGGACTTCTGGTGAAGGTAGTTTATACTTCAAGATGTGTACAGAAATGTAATCCCCTGTTTCTGTGTTTAAATATTTGAACTTTCTAACTTGAAGGAAGTTATAATATTGTGAGTAACATAAAGAAGAGTTAATAGAAATGTTTTGCTCAAAAGCAGCTATTAAATGTTTACTGAAATAGAAGTGATGGATCAATACTGTAGCATTGTCATGTCTAATGGAACATACACTTGGTTCTCATATCTGAAGACACTTAGAAGACAACTAATCTGATTCAGAGATTTTTTTTGAGGAAGATCCAAAATGGGCTTTCTGTGTGCAAAACTCAGAGAAACATTACATAATCACGGAGTGAGCATACCTGTAGGTCAGTTTAAATTCTTAAACCTGATGCTACTTCAAAATAGAAGTCAACTGATTAATCTGTAATGTTTTTCTGCAGAATAAGATGCAGTGACTAATTGTGATGCTTTAATAAAGTTTCATGCAAGCTGTCATAGTGAATTACAGAATTAAAAATCCCACTGAACATGACCCTGAACATCTTGCTTTGAAGCATGGGTGAAATGAAAACAGTCCTCTAATGTTCAACTTGAACTTCTCTCATCCTGTAAAATGCAGGTTCTGATAGTTCTGTGACTTAACAAGCTATTGGTAATTATTTTCAAGTTTACATATTACAGTATGCTGTTGACAAACCCTTAAATGTCTTCTATGTTTAGGGTTTTGGTAGTTTTTGAGGGTTTCTCTTTCTTTTTAGGGCATTTTGATTTGTCCCATTTATGAGCATAGCATGTAACTCCTGTTTTGTTAAAGTGGTGTTCTATTGCAATTCCAGTGACAGCAGTGCATGTGTGTGTTACATGTACACACACACACACACATATATAAAAGCATAAATGATGCAACTTGTTAAAATTATTTTGTATTGTCCTGAATTGTTTCTATTTGTAAAAAATAAGAGAACAGGCCCTCAGGCTCTTTGCAGTGTTTCCTTCTTGTAGACTTGAATATTGTGTTTCTTTATTGTCTGTGTGTTCTTGTAACCATTCTGTTTCTGTGTTTAATAGAATCTTTGTTTTAGCTGGAAAATATGTAACGTGTGTGTTCTGTAACAATGCAACTCAAGTTGTGGCAAGCACAAAAGTTTTTTTTCTAATGTGTCTTGTTATCTGTGTAGCATCAATTTATACTTCCAGAAAAATATCATGAAACTTCATCTATTTTGATTAAACTTTTGTATTATTATATGACTAGAAAGACCTATTCAGTGGTAGAAATGCACCAGTTTGAAGATTTAATGCGTTTCGTGTACAAATGTGGTGGCTTTTCCTCAAGAGAGGTTATAAAAGAGCTGATTAACCTTACAAAGGAGTATTTGCTCTTTATGCTTAAATTTTTTTGCTTATATATGATTCAGTGTGAGGCTTAACTTGTTCATTCTGCTTAGTTCTTCAGGAAAAGTATTTTCTAGTTAAATATAACGCTTACAAGCTAAAATGCAGATTATTAAAAAAAAACATAGCCTGATCTATGTAGAGGCACATATTCCTGGTAGTAATGTTACTCACACATGTGTTTATATCTGTGTACCTCATAACAAAACTGTCTAATTTGTCATATTTTTCTGTGGAATTAAGTAAACTGTTTGAAAGAAAAGCTTATTTGTGCAAATGTGATGAAGATGTGTATGGAGGCTGAACATGAGCCAGCAGTGTGCTCAGGTGGCCAAGAAGGCCAATGGCATCCTGGCCTGTATCAGGAATAGTGTGGCCAGAGGGACCAGGGCAGTGATTGTTGCCATACTTGACACTGGTGAGGCCTCACCTTGAGTGGTGTGTCCAGTTCTGGACCCTTCAATTTAGGAAGGACATTGAAGTGCTGGAGCATGTTCAGAGAAGGGCAGTGGAGCTGGTGAAGGGGCTGGAGAACAAGTCCTGTGAGGGGCGACTGAGGGAGCTGGGATTGTTCAGCCTGGAGAGAAGGCGGCTCAGGGGAGACTTTATCACTCTCTATGTGACACACAGATAACCCAAGATAATGAATGATCCTCCTCACTAGCTTTTCTGCTTGTCACAAACTTCCTACTAAAAACTTCTCTGTCAGCTTTCTGTCAGAAGCTCTCACCAGAATTTCCTGCTGGATTTTTCATGCCAGAAGTTCTCACCAGAAAATCCTGCTGTTGTTTATGGTTATCATCTCATTGAACATCTGAACCAGGGCTATGTGTCAAGAGACCACACACAGTCTCCTTGAAACACTAAAACTCTGCAGACAAATTTTGGTAAAAACAGGAAAGAGGAAAGGGAGAGAAAACTGGCTGCCCCAGCTGAGAATCTCTCCCCTACCTTCTCTCACCTTTTCTCTACCACCGATTGCTGCCTGCCTGCCACGGGAGATTGAGACTTCCGACCTGGAGAG
The DNA here is from genome assembly GCA_013399695.1 of Formicarius rufipectus. NCBI lineage: Eukaryota > Metazoa > Chordata > Aves > Passeriformes > Formicariidae > Formicarius > Formicarius rufipectus. The sequence goes on along the minus strand of VXAU01003305.1, from coordinate 360,067 downwards.
AACTGAGACCCACCGTGTTACATGTGCGAGTTTGTCTTATCCCCCATGACCTAACCATATTTCTGGGGGCCAGGGAGATTCAGCTGAACGGGACCCTGCATGGCAGAATGGTAATTTTGGTGGTATCTTTTCTCTGCTTCTAAAAGTAATCTTAGCTTTTTCCAACTTTCCTTATTTTTTTCTCTCTGCATCTCTTAGCAATTAATGAAATCAGGTTTTGGTATTAACAGATAACTTGTGTGAGTTTTAATTTTGCTCAAGGTAATATTAGAATCTGAAGTTCTTTCTGCAATATTTAGGCAGATTGTAACACTCTAAAACTACCTGAAATGAGGTTGCAGCCAGGTGGAGTTGGCCTCTTCTCCCAGCAGTAGGACAAGAGGGCACAGGTTTAGGCTGTGCCAGGGAAGGTTTGAGTTAGACATTAGGAAGAAATTCTTTACAGAGAAAGTGATTGGGCATTGGAATGGACTGCCCAGGGAGGTGGTGGATTCACCATCCCTAGAAGCTGGATGTGGCACTCAGTCCATGGTCTAGTTCACAAGGCAGTGTTGAGTCAAAGGTTGGACTCGATCTCAGAGGTCTTTTCCAGCCTAGTTGATTCTGTGATTCTGTGACTTTGGTACATAATTCTGAAACAGGACTCAAGTGGTTTCAGTATACTTCTGGAAAATAATTGGCTTGATACCTTAGAAGCAGATAGGTAAGAAAGTACTTTATTAAATTTCTCTGCATGTACGTGGTAAGCCATCAAACTGTTTAGAATATCAATAGTTTTCACTTGCCACTTCAGGCAGTCTCTGCTTCCTAGTGTGAAAACAAAACAAAGCATACCATTATGAAAAACAAAGCATACCATTATGAACTTTCTGTATTATTCAAAAAATGCATTGCTTATTTATGAGAGTCCCATCCAACCTGACCTCGAATGTTTCCAGTGATGGGGTATCTGCCACCCCTCTGGGCAGCTGTTTCAGAGTCTCACTACCTTCATCATAAAAATGTCTTCCTTATATCTGATCTGAATCTACCTTCTTTCAATTTAAAACCATTAACCCTTGTCCTTTTGCTGTAGATACATTTGTTGTGCTTCTATAATCTCATAGGTCATTTTATTATTATCTTAGCAGGTACAGTCAGCTGCTGTTGTACAAAGAGATTGCTCATGAAGTACTTTATTAGAAAAACTTATTGGGCTATCATCTTGAAAATGTTATGTGTGGCTGAAAGTAAGTCTAGTCGATACTGATATACTGTAACAACTCAGTGCCGGGGTAGGCTTTTTTTT
>VXAU01003305.1:330043-354926 GCA_013399695.1 Formicarius rufipectus | reverse complement strand
GATGGTAAGATTGACAAAGAGATTGACAACAGGTTAGCAAAGGCAAACAGAGCTTTTGGAAAACTCCAGAAAAGAGTCTGGTGCAATAAACACCTGAAGAAAAGTACGAAGATCAGTGTCGACAGAGCCATCATACTGTCTACTCTTCTCTATGGGTCTGAATCTTGAGTCATCTACCGCTACCACCTGCGACCCCTCGAACGCTTCCACCAGCGCTGCCTCTGTACAATCCTAAACATCCACTGGTCTGATTACATGACTAATGTGTCTGTTCTGGAACAGGCAGAGGTCACCAGTATCGAGGCCATGCTGCTGAGAACGCAGCTGTGCTGGGCAGGGCACATCTCCAGAATGGAGGGTCACCACCTTCCAAAGGTTCTGCTCCATGGTGAACTCGCCACCGGCTGCCGCAAGAGAGGAGCCCCGAAGAGGAGATACAAGGACTGACTGAAACAACACCTCAGCCTTGGCCATATTGACCACCATCAGTGGTCCACTCTGACCTCCAGTCGGGAGATGTGGAGACACACAATCTATAACGCTGCTGTCTCCTTTGAAAACACGTGCAGAATCAGCCTGGAGGAGAAAAGACAATGCAGAAAGAACCGTGCCTTGACAGTGCCACCTATGGAGACTTTCTGCTGTGCCGTTTGCAACTGGACTTGCCTATCTTGCATTGGCCTTATCAGCCATCAGCGCGCTTGCAGCAAGTGTGGGTAAAACCCTCCCAAGTCTTCGTTTGCTAAGTCTAGCCATGATAATTAATTGTACTTTCAAAGTCTGTTTTCTTGCATACATTGTGTGACACGTTTTTTTTTTTTTTCTTATATTGATTAAAGTAATGGTGGAATATGGTCCCAAGGTGAGAAAAATACTTGGAAAAGCTTTAATTTGCCAATGTGGATTTTGGGTCAAGTCTATGGGGAAATGTTCCTGAAATCTAGGCTTCAAAATCTGCTATAGTAAAAAGAGAAATGAGGCAAAGTGATTTTCATATCTTTATCTTTTTTTTTTTTTTTTGTCAATATAGGGCTATGGAGGTTTTCACAAGAATGTAGGCTGGGGTTTAGAGGCACTCTAAAAATAGCATTTAATTTGATTTTATGTCATTTTAGCTCATTTAATTTGATTTTATATCATTTTAGTTCACTTCAGGTTTTTAAAAAAGATGAGTCTCCATAAAGTACTCCAGAAAATTTCTGAACAGGAAAAACAATACCATTTGTTGAGAAAGAGTAGACAGTTTGTTGTTTTCTTTTCATTCTGATATAGAGCACTGCATCAGGGCTTAACTCAGAAACTAAGAGAGCAAAAGAAGAGTAGGAAGAGGCTGAAGTTTGCAAATAGCCTTCTGTTTGGAAAGATCCCAAAATAAATTGCACTGTATGCTGTATAAATGATTAACATTTGGCAACATTGATTCTGGGGCAGGATATAGCAGATTTTAGTACTCAGCAATATAATTCTATTTTAAGGCAAGTTGAAGGCTCTCACTGTTCTTGAAGCATAGGGAAATCTCAAGAATGCATAATGTAGTTTCCTAATTGAGTACTAAAAAGGCTAATCTTCTCTTCTTGTGTGTGTGTGCGTAAAGAGTCTTTTCAGTTGTAATTATTGCTGCCAAGAAAAATAGTCATGTCTTCATTATTTAGCCCTGTGCAAGTAAAAATTCTTCCAGCAGCATAGTCCTTTCTAACACACTGCTCTTCTTTAAGTTCAGCACGGACTTTGTGTGTCATGTACTGGAGCATGTGGTGGTTTGACTTTAGGCCTTCCTGGGAGACAGATCATATGGTTTGCTGTATCCAAGTGAAGTATTCCATCCTATTTTATGTCAGCTTAGATATAAGAGGGGATAGATGGAAGTTTTGAGTTAGTCCTTTTCCGGCAGTGAAGGGTTTCGGTTGTGGACCTTGCTGTCTCTCTGGGGAGAGCTGCATGTCTCTTTCTGGGAAGTAGACCTTGTTTATTTGTTTTTTATTGTTTATGTCTGTGCATATAGTAATATTAAGTTCCTTTTTCTTCTCTGTGTGTATATATATATTTGTATAAATTCATACTGCTTCAGTAGTATTAGAATCCACTTTTCATCTAGTGTGGTTTTCCCCCCCTGCCCCTTTTTCTCCCTGCACTTGGGAGGGAGGGGGAAGCTGTTGTTTTGGGGCCTCTGGATATTTGCCTTCGGCCGGGGATAAACGACCACAGAGCATCAGCAGGGTTTCCTGCAGCAAGTAGGATTATCTTTTGTCAGTCATCCTGGCAAAGTCCGAATCTGCTAGGTTTGAGATTAAAGGCCATAATAACCTGACATAAGACCTGAGGGACTGAGATAACACAATAGTCTGTGGATGGAAAAGGAGGATGATGTTCGGGGTGCAGTAAGATTGTGAAAGTAGCGTGACATAATTTCTTTGACTGTTAAATAATCATTTGTATTGATTCTGGTATTTTATTGCAGTAGTTCTAAGTTGTTAGCAAAAGTCTGGTATTGGCAGTTTGCAGGTAAAAACCAAGCATTGAGATACACATAGCTTTTTAATTTTCATATGTATAAACTAATTCTTTAGTAGAATCAGTGAATGGGAGTTAGCATTCAAACATTTACCTTATCTCATTTAAGTCAGTGGAAATATTCCTGCTTGAGATCCTCCTTGAGATCCGGAGAAACTCTGAAGACCAAAATAAGCAAAATACTAGTTTTAATGAAAAAAGTTGAAAACTTTCAAGGAAAAATTTGAAACTAAGGGTAGAGAGTAGGTGACTAGTAAATGAAATTTAAAGGCTGTGGTAGTCCATTAGTGCACATTGTAAGATTCTGCTGCAGCAGGGATATCAGCCAATAGGCTTTTATTCTTTCAAAAGATTCTAGTCTCAAATTTAGGGTACTTTTTCCTCCCTCAGTTTCCAGCACAGGTAATGAGGCTTTCTTTATTCATGGTTGATCTTTGCTAGCATTTCTTTCTGTAGAAGTTTGTCCTGCTTTGTGTTCAGGATGTCTGTCATCAGAAGATCTATACCAATGTTCTGGAAACCATTTAGGAATGGGCTACTTCTTGATCCTTGTTTTGTTGTTCTACATTGTGAAGCATCTTACAGCACCCTAGGCCAAAGCTGGTTGGAATTTGCTATATAAAGCAGGAACTTCATCGCATATTGTATATGAAAACTCATATATTATTTCAGAATAATGCAGTCACTAATGATCTACATTAAGTGGGTCAACTACACTTGGTGATATACCTGTTTGTTATCCTGAGTTCAATAAAAAAATAATGCATGAATTTCAAACTTTCATTTGTGCTTAATATTCTGTAGATTCCTTTACTGAGCTGCCTTTGAATCCTTTTATTTTTTTTCCTTTAAGCTTCATCAGTATAAGGTAGTGCTTTAGAGTCCGAAATATAATGTTCTCTTATGGAGCCCTGCATATTGAATTGCTCTTTTTCTCAATAGCTGCTGTTATTCACAGTGACAATGAAGCTGGTCTTTGCTCTTAACAAAAATGACTAATGGCTCTATTTTCTTTAGAACCAATGGAAGATAGCCATTTTGGAGGAGAATAGTTCTTCAGTCATTTCCATGAGGATGACTTAGGCAGCAGATTTGACAGATAACATGTAGTGATTAAAAACAGTTGTAAAAAATGTATGGTACCAAAGTGTGGTTTTGTACATATTGTCACTTCTGCTCAATAGGGAGGTTAAAGATGAAGTTAAGGGTAAGATCTATAAATACATATAGGAGAAAGAGATAACTCACCAAGCTAGGATGAGAAAATGAGGGTAAGATGTGTTTAAATAAGCAGAAGAATGGAGGTACTGAAAGGATGTCCGGTATGCGTAAGAGAAGAGCACTGTAGGAGCTGACTCACAGAACCTTCTTTCAGGCTATCCCCAGACATTTGGACTAAAACTTGGGCTAGATGAGCTGCCATGGAAAATGATGAATCAGGAGAAGAAAGCAAATGTGTCACGTAACAGATTTTGTGCTGTATTTGGAAATAATAATACGGGAAGCTGAACCTGTCTGAGCTCTTTCTGCTTCTGCTGCTTTTGCATGTAGTAAACCCACACCTGCAGTTTGGAATGCAGAGGAAACCCACGGGGTCTCAGCTGCTTCTGTGGATGCACTATAGGGTAGTGTGTCTGACTTACATGTTTCTGTGTAACATATTCTGATTTTCTTTGTATTTTATGAAATTTAATGTTTAATAAAATAATTTTAATACATCTTATAAATTAGGATACAAAGTCTCATAAGCAATATTTATTTCATGTATGAATTTCTTATGGCCTTTTTTCCCCCACACATGGTTAGGATATACAAACAACCTTAACTGTCCATATTACAGGCATGATGCATGGAGCAAGGAAAGAAAATATTTGCAATTTCTTTAAAATTAATTTTTTTTTATTTTATTCATAAACTTCAGGGTCAGTAGGATTTACCCTCAACTACTTTTCTTGTTTACTGACCTGGTATCACCATTATGCATTTTATCTGAAACTTTCAACTGTCTTGTGCTAACTCCATTCTAGCATAGCTTTTGTCAAGGGAAGAAGTGTGCGGTGTTGACAACATTTTTTGGCTTTGTATTGCAGAGTGCTGTATCATTACTGAATGAGGCTGAAGAACATTGTTTCTTGTCCCTGGGAATACTTTATTACATATAATGAAATCCATATATTAGCCCAGCAAGAAACAGATTAGATTCCATTAAGGAAAATAGATTGTTTCTTGTCAATAGATACTGACAAAACAGTTTTGAGGGAGCTTTTAAAACTTCATTAATATTTTTTAAAAGATAGAAGTGTGTTTGATAATCTAAAAGAGCTAAAGTAAATCAGTAGAAAAAGTTCCAGTTGAGCTGCTTATTTTGTTCAAATGTTAAATGCAACTAAAAGTTTTAGTACAGAGATTGTTTTATAATCATTCTTGCTCTGTTGTTAGATACGGCACTGTAGTAGTTTTGCTGGAAATTAAGTTACTGCTTCTAAAATAGACAGCTAAACTTTTATGTTCTATAGATTAGTGTACATGCAGATATAGTAAAAAAAGTACTTCTATAAACAGCAAAAAATTAGAGGTAGGAAAAAATACTGGTCTGCGACTAAATTAGGGATGGCGTTAACTAGGCCATAACTAGGCCCTAACATTTTGAAAAAGTCAGTATGAACAGAGCTATGTATAATGAGTTCTGAGTTGGGGAAAATATATATGGATCACCAACATTTAATTAAATGCCTGTGTTTAATATAGAAAAATATTTGATATGCGGTCTCTTACATATAGAAACATACATATATATATATAAAAACAATTTTGCATTGAGAAAAGGAAAGTATGTTTTCCATCCCACTGTTTCACGTGTTACTTGGTACTGACTTGTGGGTTTGTCAAAACTGTGCAAAACTGATCCAGCAAAAGATTTTACTGTGATACAAGTGGCAGTGGCAGTGCAAGGCTGTCACAGAAGATGCAAGAAATTGATTAAAGCCCTTTTCAGCACATGCCAAGGAAGCAAGCAGGATCTTTGCCCAGTTACAGATTTTGTAGCTAAATAACTACAATTATGTTACAAGTTGACTGTATAAAATGTAAACATCTTTTCTCAATCTTGTGGGGAAGTTTTGAACACTTCCATATATTAGTATTTCTCATTTACAATATCTAATGTGAACTAAAAATATTTTCAGCTCTGTTACTTTGCCAGTGGCTAGTGGTTGGGAAAATTTGCATGTCTCCCTCTCTGTGAAAGACTGACCAAAAGTGGATGATGTAACCCACTCAAGGCATTTAATGCAGCCATATAGTGTATTTTTGCACACTTTACTACTAGATTTGTAAATTCCTGACAACTTAGTGGCAGGCTATGTTAATTCATAAGCTGCAAACTGCTGCATTATAAGTAAGTGAACTTGTCCTTAGAGGGAAAAGGTAGCAGTAATATACCAAGTGAAAGAAATTAAAATGGGCTTCTTCTCAGTGTTCATACCTTTCTCTCTTTAAGAAACAGCAGCAGTTGCAGACAGTAAAAGAAATATTTTCAGTTCTGGACATCTGTAAAGCAGTACATATATGACTCAACATGAACTTTGTTATGTCGTCAGATTAGTGACTTCTGATTTCTGTGCTCTATTGAAAGAAGAAACAATATAAGTTATGATGATATAATTTAGTTTGCCTTCAAGTGTAGGAGTGACCTTCATGTAGGACTTGGTCACAGCTTAGTATCGGCTTTAAGTACGTAGTTGTCTAGAGAAACATACTACTACTCCATTGCTTTTTGTGTATATCAACTTCTGGGATGTTAAATCGGAATTCACTCATTTTGGCACTTGAGTAAAGATGTTGTCTCTACCCCAGCAACTGAGAATATGCAGTGGCCTGCATATCCTTAGTTGCCAAACAGGATGGGGAAACACCAGCCTTTCCTTTGTAAGTTGTGTGATAAGTTGTAAAACATTGCAAATAAGAAATTTTAAACAATACTTACTTATTTTTAATTTGTCACCCATAATGGAAGCACTGGGAGCAAGAGGGCATAAAAATGCATTGGCCTTGGTGCTTTTTATTGATAGATTAGGACATAACTGTTGAGAAATCTTGACTCCTGTCTGGTTTGTTTGATTAGTTTGGTAAATTATGAGTAGCTTTATGAAAAAATAACCAGAGTGTATTTGTATAATGATTGAATTTCTGTAAAAGCGACCTCAAAATTGATATAAATTCCTTTCATATTGTTTTAGAAATATGTATTTTTTTCTGGTTTTATTGTCTTTACTGTTGGTGGATCTACCCTATTTACAGTATTTTTCCCCATCTGATACAAGCTACATAGGCCTGTCTATAATAAAAATATATGAAAAAAATTATCCAGTCCTAGTATTGACAAATAACATTGAATTAGTATCTTTGTGTCTGGTTTAATTACAGATTCTGAAATGAAACTTATGTCTTCACAAATTCTAAGTTCAGATATTGATTTTTTAGAAGTCCTCAACTTGTTCAAGAGGGATATTTTTCTCAGAAAAAAAAATTCATTCTAGTCATATAAAGTAGCTGTTAGGTATTATCTGTCCAGCACTCTTAAGGCAAGTATTTTAACTGCTTCCTTCTAGGAAGTTGCAAATGTGTTTTGCCCTATCTGTTCTTATTTACCTTGTAATTATAATTATGCTGCAATTCCTCTCTCATAATATTTTGTATTCCTTAATTTCTTCCATTTTTGGACTGATTTGCACTAGGGTGTTCTCTGTCTCCATGGCAATGAGAAGCAACCTAGAACATTGTTTTGAGCCTTGGTGTAAGAGACATTTTTTTTTCTTTTTCCCCTCTGCTTGGAGAAGCACCAAAATTCTGTGTGTGCCACTAGCATGATATGGCACATCTCATTATTATTTTTGTAATGACTTTTCTCCAGACTGAAAAACAAACAGGTAAAACCAGTGTCAATGAAAGTATAGTATCTGTTTTGTAATTGATTTCAGCTTTTTGTCCTTGACATGCTAAAAAGACAAAAATTTTCACCTTCTTGAATAAAAGTTGATGAGTAGCACTTTTTTTCCATCTTACTGTTGTCAGATACTGTTGAAAGGTGTTTTCCAAAAATTGCCAAAGCCTTTGCAAGTACATTTCTTAGGTGCTTGGTAGGCTCTTAAAACCTGGACTGTTACTGTCTTTGTGTCCTGTGTGTATACTTCACATCTTTCAGGACTTCTGTCCTAAACACAATACAACATTTTTTTATTAGCTGCATTGTATTATTTATACCTGCATTATAGAAAAAAAGTAGGGGCAGAGTGGGAGAGAAGAGGGGAAGAAAGATTTGCATGAACTCTGGTCATTTGTGGCATAGTGCAACTTTTGAACCAGAAGGTAAGTGTGCTACACCCACCATTCCACCCCTAGTGCACCAAACTTATTTCATTGTAGAAGGCAGTCTGACTGGTCAAGCTCTGTAAATCCTTGGTTGGTCTGCACTGAGTATTTCCTTCTCACCTTTTAGGATGTTAGCTGTTATACCAGTTCCCAGAGATCCCCTTCCCCTTCTTTTTTTGATGCAAACCATAGTCTCACAATCATATTGTCAATCTCTTTCAACACACCTAGGTAAATTCCTTCCAGATCCATAGATGTGATCTAATCTCTGTTGATAGTCTGTTGCTGTTCTGCCACTCTTGGCTGTACTGTGGCATTCTATGCAGAGATCAGGAATTAATTTTCTCCCTTGTTCTTTAGGACTTGTGCATTAGTGTTTTGGCACCTGAGGGAATTGAACAGTAACCTTTCTGAACAGACCCATGGAAGTCCCATGGATAGCCTTTTATCTGACATATGTCATCTCTTTGCATTTTTTCTCTCAAACTGTCTTAGAATACAGCTAGTCTAACAAACCTGTTTTAAGGCCCTCCTCTGAAGTTGAATCTTAACATGATAACAGAAGGAGCATGACGTAAACTTTTTATTTCTGTTTGTAGTGAAAAGATGGTTCATTATTTTTTTTATTCATAATGAGAAATGTGAGATATACTTTTAAAGAAACAATGTCTTAAATTTTACTGGTATTTAGAAGCTTATGGTGTTTGTGCTTTGGTATTAATTCCTTCCTTTTCAAAATGTTTTCAGTATTTTCTCAGTAGTTCTGAATATACGCTTTATTGAGTGTTTGGTATTTCTTGGCAGACAATTTCAATTCCATGCTATTTGAATGTACTGTTAGTAACACTTATAGTACAAAGTAGCAAATCTGTGGAAATCTTACTGAATGACATCTGTGCAGCAGAGAGAGAGGGCTGAAAAGTGGTGGCTCCTAGCCCAGCCTCATCAATGGTACTAGAAGTGTGAGGCAAAGAAAGGGAGCGGGATAAACATCAAATGTGGGGAGCTCAGTGCCAGAGTCCCTGGAAGCAGCTATTGATTCTAGTTGTGCTTTGCTGTCCCCAAGAATACAGGCCTGGGAGGTGGCATGACCCAGGAGCTGGAACAGTGGAGGAAGCTGACATCAGCCTCCCTGGAGACTCGCACTCAGCAGCAAACTTGTGTCCTTTCACATGTCACTCTAGCACCCCACTCATGGAGGCTGCGTGCCAAACAAGTAGGAAGAGTTTTTTAGCAACACTCAATCTTGCCTGCAGGTGTTTCGGTCTTTCTCTGCCAGAGGAGCAATGCTGATATTACCTCTGTGGTGGTTCGATATTTTGGAGTTTGTCTCATTGTTCTTTGAGTTACTAAATTGTTTGTTAAGATGGTAGTTTTAACAGTCTTGAGTACTTGATTCCCAGGAGTACTGATGTGCAGGGCTACTGCCTTTATCTATATCTGAGGTGCTTTGTGCACTGAACTCCTTTGGGTGGTTTTGGCTAAACTGGTTATATTTCTAATGGGAAACTTAATCTGGGGATATGAAATCAAATCTGACAGTAGTCACCTTTTTTGCTAGCATATAAATATCTTCTGGATTTTTTTCTTCTAATTTCCTAAGTCCATGTAATCAATGTGATTGTTTTTTCCTTGAAACCTTAATTCGCTGAAGAAGGGTTCCTGCTCTGTGCAGTTCTCAAAAGTGGCTTTATGGGGAGCATAAGAAGTATTTCAGCTGGTGAGAAGATAATGATCCCATTGGGAAGAAAGTATCAAGCCAAAAATTTTTTTAAAAAAAAGACTCCCTGCCTTCCTGGAATTAGTTCTGCTTCTATATATACTGCAGACCTGTAGCTATGTGGCATCACATATGGTATGCCCATATTGTCTGAAAGATCAGGTAACTTGTTGAATGCATCTGGGCCAATTTGTAAAAAATATATTGAGCATGTGACCCATCCAAGTTTCTTGCCTTCACAGATGTTCTGAGGTACATAAGATGCTGTAATAGTAAATATGGTGCTGGGGAGTGTGGCATCTACCTTATGGGTGCACTATCCTTCAGTTAACTGGCTAAAATAATACTGTGCATTTATACCGCAGTGCTCTCATGGCCTATGACAGATCAGATGTCTATGCAGGTCAGCAGAGATGAAAAACACCAACTGATATGCAAGCAGGTATGCAATGCTTCTGAATAACATCTCTGCATCATGGATGAGGATTGCAGACTGGCTCAGATTTCAGGGTGACAAATTTCCCACTACCATAAGTGTCATGTATTTTCCTGCTGCAGTTTGCAATTCCTCAGTTACAATCTGTGTTTTGGATTACTAATCTGATTAGACATGGTTGGAGTATCTCAGTTATTCTCTCTGTGTCGTCTGTGTCTCTCAATTTATTTGAGGAAATGGCAGTGTTTAGGAGAGATGGATTTCCCATATGATATGAGCTTTGATGGTGTCTTGTCTTTTTATTGCTGTAACAGTTCTCCACGTGACCAGCAATTTAAGACTTTGTAGGGTAATGACAATATTGCTGACAATAAATTTGTCATATATTTTACGCAGTAAAATATAAGTGACAAAAAAATTTCTGCACACTTGGTGCTGTCTTTTCCCAGCACTGGAAAGAGGTTGGATCAGTGGTAATGACAGAGGGATGACAACCCTACTACAGGTTTTTATAAGACTTAAGATGCTAACATACATTTCAAAATCACTGGAAGGGTTTGGGGTAGATGAGTCTGCTATTGTACAGGTGCAAAGGCTTGAAGGGGAGATACTTGGTGAGTTTGAGTTGGCTGCAAAAGTGAGGTTGAGGCAATCAGGGAGCTACAGTGTTGGACAGTTGTCTCAATTCAGTTGGCTTGTTGGAGTGCGATCTGAAAATAGCATATCTACCAAGTAGCAAATTCTTAACCTAAAAAGAGGTAAAGAGTTTTCATGTCAGATGAGCAGCAGATGCATGTACTTGAGATGCAGATACAAGAATTGGAATAGAAAGCCCATTAAGAACTTCTTGAAATTAAAAAGAGCAAAATAGTCTCATAGCTAATGGCAGTGAGGGAAAAAAAAAATCTACATCTAAACTGTAGGATTTAAGTTTTGTTAGGAAGCGTGTTCAGCCTGACCAGTTTTTCTTTTTGAAATTGTGAAATATGGTTTCATGGCCATCTGCAAATTGATGATGCTCTTTGTTAAAAACAAACCAAACCCTTGTGTAGGGATAGGGAGGCCAGCAGTAAAATGTATATTTTGCATGATGTAAGTTCTATAAAATCTGAGTGGATTTTTGTATGGGCAGAATTAAGTTTGGCCTTGACTAAAGTCCAGGAAATCTTGTATCTTTTCTGCTTTGGTAACTGTTAGAAGTATTGTTTCTTGAAAACTTACTACAAATGAAGCAAAATGTGACATTGAGCAGTTTCCTATTAGACGTTCTCTAAATTTGGTAGTTTGTAAGTCACATGGTAAACAATATCCCTGTGGTGTAGCAGTGAAATTGTACTTGGATGAAATATAATGACAAATTCAGAAAAATGTTTCAGTAGAGTCTCTGTTATAAATCAGCTTTGATTTTTAGATACAAGCTTTTAATGTCTAGGCTATATTGGAGCTAAGTGTTGAATGCAAAACAAGGGCTGAGTGTTCTTTATTTAGCTTTTCTGGTCAACCTTGCTCTGAAAACATTTGTAAGGAAACTGCTCTCTTTGCTCTTGAACACCTGCTGTTCCTGAGTCAGTCATCATATCCACCATGTATCATTATTTTCTTTAGAATATAGATTTCTGTTGGATAATAATTTACACAATCTATCTTCAGTATCTGCAGAAAAAAGTTGCAGAGGAGAGATCAGTGAAGTGATGTAACAAATGCTTTAAGCGAGAAAGAAAAGTAATAGGTTCATATTTTTCTATCTCCATTGAAAGATGAAAACTGCATAACTTTTTTTTAAGTGAATTTTTTTCTTTTGCTATACTTAAATGTGTTTTTCTTAAAACTGTTGTAGTAACTGCATTTTAAGAACATGAGAATTCATATAAAAAAATACTGAAGTCCAAAAAGAAACAATAAAAGTTTAAGACAAAATACCATTCTTTTTTTTTCTTTTTTTTTTTTATTTAAAAAATATTTTCCGATTAAGCTGCTTTTTTTGTCACATAGCTGCTTTTATTTTTCTTTTTGTAGCATTGTCAGATTTCCAGATGACATAGATGGTTTACAGTAAGACCTCTTCAAGAAAAAAGGGAAAAAAAAGTCTCAAAGTGCAAAGCAATTGTAGCATGAACTTAAGTTCTTAAAAACACTTCATCACTATGACTCTGAATGAGCATAATGCATAATTTTAAGGCATGGTTATTAAACTCATTGAAATCCATCATCCATGGTTATTAGAAGTGCTTTGTCTTTCAGAGACACCCTTGAAAGAAATACTGACATTTCACATAGATTCAAGTGGAGCAGTAGAATGAATTTTCTATTTAAAATGTATGAATACCTTTAGCTAGAAAATGTTGGAAAAGTGGTATAGGTACTGTTACACATTTGTGACTTTATTCTGTATACTTTTACAACTTGACCTTTAACATGCTCAGGACAAAGGAAGCTCCTGAGGAAATTCAGAAGACATGGGCTTTGTCCTGAGATCCTGGAACATTGCCTTTTGCATTTATAGATTGCAAAAGGATACTTTACCTAGAGATGCTGTGATGCTACTCAGCCTTCACTGTGTATTCATTCATTCTGGTTTTTATATTCAAATTATGAAAATGAGGATTTGTAAATCGTATTATGATCTTGATTACATTCTGCAGAGGATATCAAACATTATTATAATCAAACTTGCTGACTGAAAATCGGGAAAGGTTTGAATGTAACAGGAAGCCATGTGATAAGATAAACTGCTTTAGGAATATTTGTAAAATTGTGGAACTACAATTTATCGACACAATTTCCTTACTTAATCTGATGATCAGTTAACAATTGATTTGTTTGTAGGGGCACATGTGTATATGGATATATATGTTTTGGATTTAAGACAGAAAATTCCACACAAACCATGGTACAATTAAAAAGAACAAAAACATCACCCCTCTCTCACCTCCCCAAAAACAACAGAGAGATAGACATGGGGAGAACAAAATAGTGTTGTTGTGTTATGTTGAGTTCTGTAATGCTGCTTCATCTTGAATGTGCTGCAAAATTCTAGTTATCAAGAAAACTTGGAAGAGATTCAGAGAAGTGTAACAAGAAAGGTATGGAGTTGCTTTGTAGACTTGCTTTGTAGGTGACATCTAGAAATGCCTGAGGGTTATTATATCTGAGATCTGCAAAGTTGTCTGCAGTATAGAAATGAACAAGAATTGATCTATCTTCTGGTTGGTTTGAGGCCAGCTTGAGAAGATGTAATTTATACAAGCCACACTTCTTTATACATTCTTCTTTAAGCAAAATGCAAGCTGTATTGCCTTAGAAGGGATTTTTGTCTCACTCAGGATGACTGCTCTTTTGTTCTGATAGCTTTATTCTAATTTGTTACCATTTTAATAATAACCCTGTTTTCTGAATGGGCTGATTGTGGGTGTACATTGTTGATTTAGTAGAAATGCAAAAAGAATCTACGACTTTGATGTCTTTTTAAGAATGTTAAGTTTTGCAACTGTCGTGTTATTCATGGAACAGCACTGGTTCAGACTTGCTCAAAACACTGCTGTAAGAATAATATCTCCATAGTTACTATTAGGAGGAATAATTGGAAAACACCACCATAATCATAATTTCTGCTTATTTCTTGTGTGATTAACAGAAAACTGATATGCCTTTCTGGTATTTACTACTTTAAAATAATTTAAAAGGCAAATAACATACATTGATGCATAGATTGTAAATCTGTACAGAATCAGAATAAAGGAATATGTAAGTATCATTACAGAAATATGATTCTATTTTGCACTTACAGATTCTGCTCATTTCTTTTTCTCTTTCAAGGCACATATTTCCGTAACAACATTTTTACTAATAAAACATCGTAAGTGAAATAAGGTTTAATCTGCAAGCACTGTTTTTTTGTTGTTTGGTTTGTGTTTTTTTTTTTTTTTTCTTTTCATTTAAGGTAAAACTCTTGAACTGTTAAAACCCAACTAATGTTTTGTACCTGCGTTTGATGATTGATTCTTTTTAAGTTATGATTATGTGGGTCTGACAACTGCATGAAACTCACCTTTTCCCAAGAGCTAAGTTTTGTATAAATTGAGGTTTCTTTACAGTGGCCTTTTAATAAGCTGAATGGAACTGCTGGATTTGACAGTACACCCACTGCAGTTTCTTATGCCTAGTTAATTAAGACTTAAAATGTTTGGTACAGTCTTTTAAGTATTTTGTTTTAGAGAATAGTGAGTTAGATTATGACACAATACTAAACAATTCCAGTCATTTTTCTGTGCCATGTATTATCTGAGATGTGCATATCAATTTGTTGTCTTGGCTATGCATTTGTAATTTATTTCTACAATTTACTTAATGTAAGGTCTTCCGTCTTGAAATTGTAGCATAATATAGCAGATAACATAATTAAGAAGATATTTTATGTTTGTAAGATGATTTGTAGAGAATAGAACTGATTAAACTTAATGAAAAATCTTACTGGTGCAATTGAAAGCTACTTAACAAAATATTTTTCAAAAAATTATGTATCATTATTTAAGATAGTTGTATTTTATTGATGGCAATTTTGAAGCTTTATTTTTGAAAAATCACTCATTGAGTATGTAAATAAATTTTTCTGTATCTTAGAAGTTAAAGTACAGGAAAACTAATGTAACATTTTAAAAGCAGTGTTAGAAACATTACCTATATAGGTACTGTGTGAAGTGCATTTTCTATTTTAAATGCTAGTAAGTAACATTTTTACATTATGAGTGCAAACAGCCTCTGAGTTTATGCTGTTTTATTCTGTGTGAGTAATTCGTCCCATTATGATAACTGTCGTCTTTTTCTCTCCTTCTTTTTAAATTTTATTTTCCTGCTTGCCTTTTCTAGGAAGTAGAGGTTGGTATACATCTTCTGTCTTTCATGATACTGTGAGTTTTTGGTGTATTCTTTATGTTTTACTAAATTTAAGTTGTTTTTCCTTCTCCAGGATGATTATTTTCGTACATGGAGTCCCGGTAAACCATTTGATCAAGGTAAGACTCTGCTACTGGTTACTTAAATTTTATCCCACATGAGTATTTATAATTGTGCTCCTGTTCTAGAATACCTACAGAGTTCTGTCAATTTGTGTCATTTTCTCTGTCTTCAAATGATTGATTTAGAGAGAACCAGAAATTCAACCTAATCATAATTTATATCTCTGATTTTTTTCAAACTTCTATTGATTAGAGAAGAAGAGAGGACCATTAGAAACCTTGAAAATAGCTTAAAGTTTCTGTTATATAAACATGAGATTTGGGAAGTTTTATTTATATATTTAAGTAAAGAACTGGTGTGTTTTCAGTAGGACATTTAAAGACATCTTCTGCAGTTAAAAAAATTGCTAAGACTTTGGAAGTCTCTTTATATCTGGCACATAAAACAAGATCTAGAAAACCAATTTTGGGAATCAGTCATGTTCAAAGATCTATCTTGGGGCAAAATGCAGCTGGAGCTCTAAGAATGCTACAGTACAACAGTTTTAGTCTGAGAATAATTGGAGCAAATGCAGTGAATTTTGCCATTACACATTCCCTCCCCAGGCATTGGAACTTGATATTTACTGTCAATATTGTCCACTTCATGTATGCTCTTTCAAAGTGTATGACTACTATTTTGAAACTATTGAGAATCTTGATACTTTTTAATTGCTTTGAGAAATGCTTCAGAGACTTGGTTTTTCTTGATAGTACCAGTGACACAAATGCAATGAAGGAATAGTGCAGGGGCTTGTAAAGAAGACACCAAGGTAAAAATATGTTGCAAAAATAGTGTTTATTCAATTTAAAGCACTTTCTTCACAATGAATACTGACTTGTAAGGGAGACTTGCAATGAATTTTATTACAACCATATCTCTTGAAGGTAAACTTTCCACCATGTTCTATGCCTTTGTCACTTGAATTCAGGATTGCTATAATGAGTTTGTGAAAATGCCTAAATTTCTTAAATGAATGCGTGTGGCTTGTTTTGGCGGTTTGTGGAAGAGAGTAGAGGGAGGTGAAAAGAGTTGCATTTATGTTATCACTACAGAGTGAATTGTGGTGGATTTATTTTGGCTTGGTGGAAATTTGTAAATATTAGTTCAGATTCATGTGAGCCTGAATATTTTAGAACCTGCCAATCGGACAGACCTTGTGTGTCTCATTATGTACTAATGCATTAGTACATACAGTAAAGCACATGACTTCAGTCTTCTTTCTCATTAGAGAAAAAATCCCTGTCTTTTTGTGTCTGAGAAGCAGACTTACTAACTACAAAGCACTTCTGTCTAGTCTTTTCTTCTTTGGTTTTTGATGGAGTGGTGTGTGGTCTGCAAGTAAGTTTTTAGTAAGAGAATTTACAAGTGAAAAACTATTTTCATCAGAAAGCATTGTCTTGAATATGCTGTAATTTTTTATTTTTTTTTTACTGTATACGAAACGTGTTTTGAGACGTTTTGATTTTGTTGTTTTTTTAAGTGCTAGTGCCCCCCAACCACCTCTCTTTTTGGTTTTGTTCTGTTGTTTTTCTCTTTCAATTGGCTGTGAGTTTTTTGAGAAGATATACTGAAGTACTGCTTTTTTTTCCCACAGATTTGCATTTTTACATGCACCGATGTTTTTTATTACTCTGAGTTTTTTGGGCATCCTAATAATAATGTTTGCTGAGTACTTTACTGGATCTACAAACAATCTAAGAAAACTGTCTTATCTTGTTGGTGACATGCATTGTATTTTGTGTAGTTAATATTTTAAAAGCACAGCTACAGAGTTCAACTTTCTATTTTCATTTCCTTGTTAAATGAAAATTTACATTGAAGTGGACTTGTTGAGTAGTTTTATCTACAATTTACTGTGCAATTTTGGAACTGAAAGACAAATAATGCCACTTTGTAACAGTTTTTAATAATAAAAAGGATACAGATGTTTTATTGTCAAAAAATTTGACAGTGTATCAATTAAAGAATATCAGGGGTTTTTTACCTGACAGTGCATTGGTTTTAATTTTTCCTATAAGAACTGCTACAGTCTTTGTATTGAATTTAGCAGTGATACAGAATTGAACTGTATGTCAATAAAATTACAATTTCTCAAGAATTTTGTGTTTTCTAGGCTCTCATTGTCATGAGATTTTTTGTCAGTTATAGATTTGCATTCAGTTGTTACTTACTTGAAAATCTGTAAATAACATTGCTGATAACTATTGCTATTATTAATAGTAACTATTACTCCTAGGATATCTGGGAGATATCCTAAATGATGGAAGAAGATTTTCCAGTCATTATCTTGGTTTCCACCTTGGCAGAATAGTCTTCCTCTTATTTTTGGGTATAAGAGGAGACTATTTTTTTTTAAATGGAGAAAATATGCCTGAGAATAAAACATAAATAACTTTGAAAGTATCATGTACTTGTTTAGATAGTCAGGTCACTCTCATCCAATGGCAAAAGTGTTCATGTGTGATATTTTGTTGGAAAACCCATTCAAGTTTTAAAAGGGAGTCAGCTTTGCAAATGTCAGTTATGTAGGAGTGAATGTAATGTTCATGATTTACTGAAGAAATCAGGTCTTCTATGATTCCCTCTCTTTACCAATATAAGACATAAAGTGACAATCTCAGCACAATTTTTTTCCTCATGTAATTTAATGAGATAGGAGAGAGTGATAGTTGGTAGAATATAAAAACTTAAGTGTTAGGTGTACATTTTGATAGTCCCTGTAAATGTCGATCCAGGGCTGTGCCATAAGCTCTGCTTTGGCTCCATTCCACTCCAGCTGAGTGCCACTTCACTACTAAGTTCAAAGCAAATAGGGTTTAACCTTTCATTAGCTTTTTCACCTCGGTAACCATAGACTTACAGGGTTTTAATATGTTGGGTTTTTTTCCTTCACCAAAGTAAACTGTTCAAAAGAATAAATAGGGAAATCAAATGATTGAATGTGGCGTCCTGTGATCTGTTGCAAGCCAAGCAGTCGGTGTTAGAGAATCTTTATGAGGGTTTACCTTTCAATCTTTTGTTATTGCTGTTCTGATTAGTGCTGCAGTTACTCTCTCAAGTGAAAACATTCTCCCAAATTAAAATATGAATCTCATAAGTGAAGGATAAACTTTTAAAATGTTTAGATAAAGTTACAGTAATAGACTAAAATTTTCCCAAGTCTGTTGTGTTCCGGTTTGTAATAACAGTGCTGAAGATACAGGCAGGTACGTTTCTTGAGGATAAAACTAAGTAATACATCTAATTTTTCTCTGTCAGGGTTTCATTTCTGTCTTTTATTTTTTTCATCAATATTTGGCTTTTCGGAAACTTACCTATCAACTTGTGAAAGTATGGGATAGGCATATGTTTTGCCATTAAAAGTTCTGAGCTCCAGGTCTACTAGACAGGATATTTTTTTTCTGTTTACTATAAAAACACTGAATTACAGGAATTACTAGTGCTTTATAGAAATACTTTTTTCCCTTTGGTGATTTGAGTTATAGCAACATTACATAATGCAATGACAAATATATATCTGCAAGTTTCAAAATATGAAGACCTTTAAAATGGCTAAATTCCAGCTGACTACATGTAACAGAGGTGTTACATCTGCATTTTCAATTTGTTAGTTATAATTTAAAAAGCAATTTTTGTTCTACCCCTTTGTGTTTTAGGCTATAGTATAAGTATCTGGTATGCATGTAACTCCTTGTTGATATCACTAGAAGTCAGACAAATGGGTTCTCATTATTTATTTATTACTTTGTATATCCATGTTCTGCTTGAAATGAAAACCTATTTCAAATTATTTTTAGCCAACAGCCATAAGAATTTACTGGTAGTATTGTTGAGGAACCATTGCATGCCATTGTCTAAGTTTAGAGGAAATTAAGACATTTGTTGGTCGAGAAAACCAAAGAAGGAGCCAAGCTTTCTTTAGATTCAAAACAAAATCCAATTACAGTATGATAATAAAAAGGGTAACAGTTCTCAAGTACAATATCTATCTATCTATCTATATCTATTCAAGAGAAATTAAGCAACCAGAATTAAACGACCAGTTTCGTGGGTAATCCTCCTCCCCAAGTCTTTCCCTCCGCAGTCTCTGCTCCCGTTGGGCGCAGCAATATTTACGGACGGCAGGTGGCGATGTTGCTCCTCAGTCAGTGCTGGGCTGACCCCTGGGGGTGGATGGAGAGGTTTCGGTGTATATTTCTGGGATGGGCGGTGTGGAGATGGTGGGAGGCACCCCGAAGAGATGCGAAGAACTGGGATCCTTTTCTGTGAGTAAAAACTCTTAGTTCTTGGTGGGCAAAAACTCCGAAAATCCAGGGATTGGAAATGGGAGAAAAAAGGGAAAGAGACCAAACTCACAGGGCAGAAGTTTCTCCAAGAGAGAGAAAAAAACCAGCCTCCCTCCCCCTGCAAGCGGAAAACCAAAAGTCTCCCCTTCACCTTACCACACCCACTCCATCCATTACCGTTGCTAGGTAGCGCCATGAGTCATCATTGTACCCCTTTTGTTATTTAGCAGTGTTTGAAGATAAGGGCCATTAACTCCTCCTTTGGTAGTAGGGGAAAGAAAACATTCCACAAGATTCTAAAACTATAACAGCCATATAGGCATATCTTTGAGGTCTACACATAGTTATTATTTTTCTAAGATTTCCATGTCAATTAAATCTTTTTCAAAAATTTTTCCACACATTTACTGTAGTGGATAATATATTTTTTATATTTCTTTTTCAAAATGCATCTTTAATCAGAACCCAAACATTAATGCTAATACTTTGTTGTAATATTTGAAAATACTGTGGTTCCAGGAATCTGTAGTTGTGCATATGATAATAAAATGGGTATCTTAGTTTTATGCTTTCCAATGCCTAAAAGACCCTGTAAGAAAGCTGGAGAGGAGAGACTTCTTACAAGGACATGTTGTATAGGACAAGGGGGAATGGCCTTAAGCAGAAGGAGGCTAGGTTTACATTAGATATTAGGAAGAAATTCTTTACTGTAAGGACCATGAGACACTGGAACAGGTTGCCCAGGGAGGTTATGGACTCTGCATCCCCAGAAGTGTTCAAGACTCAGCTGGATGTGGCTCTGAGTAACATGGTCTAGTGGAGGGTTCATGGTCCATGGCAGGGGAATTGGAACTAGATGAAATTTAAGGTCCCTATGAGCCCAAACCATTTCATAATTCTATGAATAGTATTTCAATTCACTCTTCTATATTTTGGTGTATTTTGAAAGGTCTTCTTATGTTAATAAGAGGAAGTATGTCAGAATTGCTCATGTAGATAGATTTGTGTAATTCCATTTGTATTAATGAGTGGCTATATAGAAATAGGTGTCCAAGTATTCTAGGAGGTTAGCCCTTACTGTGAAAATGTATAATGTTATTTACTCCTGGTCTGCAAAATCTGTTTTAAAAGATGGAAAAATACTGTGATATTCACTGCAGTCTCCCAGCACCATACCTTAAAGCAACATGTGACATTTGTCCAAAGTGTACGCGTTCTCGTTGAACTCTTATGTCCCTATAAGATAGAAAAACGTATTTAAATAAATGTTTTGACTGCATATTATATATTTCTATCTATCTATCTATCTATCATCTATCTATCTATCTATCTACATATCCCCAAATGTTTATGTATTTCTTTAAATATCGAGGTGTAACTTCTTAGTAAGTAATTGTGTGGGGCAGATACACTGTTGGAATAAATCTGAATGTTCTATTATCATATTTAGTTCCTGGTAAATGGCAGGTTTTGTTCTTTCACTGGTTTTAAAAATAAGCAAGTAGGATGTTTTGTGTTTTAGACTATTCCAAGTTGACTATCCTAGTAGCTTTAGTTTATGTTTTATCAATGCTTACTCAAATTACCCCCCACATACACATACAGTGTTTTCTAACACATTTTCTTTGTATACTACTTTTAAATCAGATGAAAATATACAGGATGCTTCTGGTACATTTTATTTTTAGACTACAGATGGTAGCAGAGTTTGGAGGATGTAGTTATGGAATAAAACTGCATACGCAAAGACACTGGTGGAAATTTTTTAAGTGGAAAGGATGTCTTCCTTTGCTCAATACCTTGGAGGAACGGTGGAGTATATTCATGTAATTGAAAAAATACAAAATAACATTTCCATGGAGGATGAACACCCTGAAGGTATAGTTGGTTTGTGGATGTATTTATAACATTTCTTGTAGACCGTTCCACTGTAGCATTTTTGACTTTTATACTATGGAGTTCTATTAGATGGCTGTTTACAGCAGAATACTACAGATGCCAGTGTGCAACAGAAACAAATTTTGAATCAATTTCACTTGTATTAGTTTAATCTTTGCCATTTAGGTCTGTATTTTTCACTTACAAGTTCAGTAATAATTTTGGTTGCTATTGATATTCACTTGGATACAAACACATCTCTGATTTGTGAATACATTTTTTTACTGTGGACTGAAACCATTTAGAGTCATATTAAAGAAAGTAATTTGATTCACTCACTTGCAAGCCTTGGGAAGCCAAAAGGGACTTTAATGGAGGTCCAG
Organism: Formicarius rufipectus; assembly: GCA_013399695.1. Taxonomy (NCBI): domain Eukaryota; kingdom Metazoa; phylum Chordata; class Aves; order Passeriformes; family Formicariidae; genus Formicarius; species Formicarius rufipectus. Next base: position 333,344 of record VXAU01003305.1, on the reverse strand, counting down.
TAGTTGAAGACTTTGCAAACAGTTGTGTAGATTTAACTTTACTACATGCACTCATGATCTAGTTTTTATAGCAGAACTACCGATATTTTAAAACAAGAAGTATATATCCATCATTTTCAAGATAAGTTGCAGTACTTTGCAATAAAAATGTATCACATGACGCTTTAAAATGTTGCCTCAAATAAGGAAATGGTGTCTTTATAGGAGTACTTTGTGAATTTCAAAAAGACTATTACTGAAAAGTTGTTAAAGTATTTAATGCTTATTTACTATTAAGAGTAAATTATATTTGCTCTTGTGAACAGTTTCCAGTTTCAGTTATTTTGGTGCATATAGGAGTCCTGCTCACTAATGAAATACACTAAAACCTCTGTTAAACAGAAACTGCTTTATGATACTTTCAGATAGCCTTTGCCTGAAAAGATCTTTTGTGGATGTTTTAGAACTAACTTTCAGTAGTCTTTTTCCTTAATTATCTGATGGTGTGCCTTAGTGATTCTTTTAATAATTTCTCTTTTATAGATTTATCTACTGTGGTAACACCATGAAAGAGCCTTGTCCCACACAATTCACAGACTTGGCTCCTAACTCATGTTCACTGAGTGGTAAATATCTCTTCTAATTAAGGGTCTCAAATTGTTTTGGTATTTATTTCTATAGAATCATTGAATGGATTCTAAATTATTTTAGGAATTTTCCAAAGAGTCTATAGAAGGGATTTTTACTGAGGCAAAACCCAGCATATAATATGAGATTTTGCTTGCCTTCAGTATCAGTTTAAACACTGGTTCCTGCTTTCCTGACACCTTTATTTTATGCCCTGATGTTGGGTCCTTAGAGTCACCAACTCTTGAACTGTTATAAGATAAAAAGTTTATTTTTTCTTTGTTTGTTTTTAACATGGCCAAATCCTGGATTCTGATAGCCATTCAGACCAAAAAAATAGTTATGTCAGAAAAGTGGAGATGTGGCACAGGATGACAGTGACTGGCTAGAGGTACAGCATCAGAGCTATGGTCTAATGAAATTTCTTAGTTTGCCACAGAAATTAAATAAGAAGGCCTGTAAAAAACTAATGGATGTTGTTATTAAGAATATAAAATTGCAAATCACATATTATTGTTTAGTGGTGTGGCAAAAAGAAATAGCCTAATAAATCCCTTAAAAATATCAAACTACAAAGAAGCACTGTAAAGAGGGGGGAAAAAAAGACTGTACATATGTTTTCTTGAGTAAGGGAGTGACTTTAAATATTGAAAGTTGCCTTTTGGACCCATTTTTATTTAAACTCCTCATATTTAATAACGGGATTATCTTCTATAGAGTTCTAAATGTAAAGAATGCAAAGACATACTCCATTAAAAATTCACTTTCTAATGTGAAGTTCTTTTTAACACAACCTTTTCCCTTTTCTGCGCTATGATAGGTGTTGGTAACTGTGTGTTGGAACACAGATGCATAATCAGAAGTTATGTAAATTGTAGATTTATTACAAGCTAATAACTTCAGAACATCTGTACTTCTGTCAGTATTTCCAGATTAAAGGGTTCTCTCTGTGTTCTCTCAATCTGGAGACCACAGGAGTGTCACATAAGTCTAGTGATCCAAGAGAAACCCTGGAAGGAACATTACAAAGTGAATGTTTAAGGGAATAAGTCTTTACATCCTTAACATTTATATTTTTAAAGAAGAGAAAGTATTTTTTTGTTCGTTTTTTTTGTTTGTTTGTTTGTTTGTTTTGTTTTGTTTGGGTTGTGTTGTTTTTTTTTTGTTTTGTTTTGTTGGTTTGGTTTGGTTTTTTTTCCCCTCAATTCCCACTTGACTCTGCTTGGAACTGTTGAATATTTGGTATATTTGTGGGTGTTAGCTTATTTAAATAGTTTAAAACTGAAGCAATTGAGGTTTGCCTTTAATTTCAGTGTAGTAAGCTCAAAGAAGTTTTCACAGATGGCGTGTCTGAGTCAAGATGTCTACAAAAGCTTAACTGACTAAAAAAATTAATGCACTCTGTATATTGTACACAACATATGATTTCACTTTTGTGTATTCTGTACAGAATGTATTTTATGTGGAGATTATCATTCAGTTTTATCACAAGTGCATTTCAAGGTAATTTTCATTATTCAGACTTCTTCAAAATACAGATATATTTATATATTTCACATGAGTGGTCTACTGGATTCTGCTTTAATTGGCTTTAAAAATTTAGAAGCTGAAGCTGATTACAATAAAATGAAATTCTGAATAAAATACCCTCTTTAACATGAAAAATACATAATTAAATACAGAAATTGAAGTTCTCCAAGAGACAAAAATAGAATCATAGAATCATTAGGGTTTGGAAACACTTCTAGGATCGTGGAGTCCAACTATTAACTGAAAATGCCAAGCTCATCACTAAACTATGTCCCTCAGCACTACATCTACACATCTTTTAAATACATCTCTTAAATGAGATGATGGCTCAACCACTTCCCTGGGCAACCTGTTCCAATATTTGACAATCCTTTCAGGGAAGAAATTTTTCCTGATATCCAGCCTAAAACTTCCCTGGTGCAACTTGAAGCCATTGCCTTTTGTCCTCTCACTTGTTAGTTGGGAAGAAAGTCCAACCTCCCACCTCACTACAGCCTCCTGCCAGGTAGTTGTAGAGAGTGATAAAGTGCCCTCTGAGCCTCCTTTCCTTCAGGCTGAGATGTCCCAGCTTCCTCAGCTACTCCTTATAAAATTGGTGTTTCAGACTCTCACCAGCTTCACTGCCATTCTGTAGACTCACTCCAGCATCTCAGTGTCCTGTAGTGAGCGGGGCCCAAAACTGAACACGAGAGTCGAGGTGTGGCCTCCACCAGTGCTATATTTTATAGCATGTTGTTTTGAAAGAGTAGTCATCTTGGTATGTGAGATAATAGTGGGAGATTTTTCAGGAAGGTGCATTTCTACTGTTACAGGTCTGTAAATGTTTCTTTCCCCTTGTTGCCCAACCTGGAGAACCCAGAAGTCATCTCTGACACAGCCAGCATGTTGCTAAATTATGATTTAGTGTGTTTAGGGAAGGATAATATCAACGCTTAACTGTTGACTAGTGATATATTACTGTTGTGAATGTTCAGGTAGTCTTAAGGTGTTTTTTTTCTGCCAAATCAAGTAGGTGGAGATTGTGACTTAAAAACAAAACCCAAACTGTTTCACTAAAGCAGCTGAAAACTGAAAGGATGCCAACCAAGTATGCACTTGCGTTTCTACTTGTAGCAGGTTTGGATATCTTTGCAGAATTATATATATATATATAATTATATATAGA
>VXAU01003305.1:304099-329903 GCA_013399695.1 Formicarius rufipectus | reverse complement strand
TTTTTTTTTTTTTTAAAGCATTTATTTTGACTTACTTTCTCAATACCCAGAATAGCAGGTACCATACTATGAATCATTACAAATACATTTTTATGTCTTGTTAAAAAAAAACAAAACAAAAAACCAAAAGCAAAAACCAAAACCAAACAACAAACCAACCAAAACAAAAACCCCAAACAAACCCAAAAATAAAAAAAACCTTCAATTGCAGCAGTGAGCAAGAGAGAAACATGCAGTCCTTTATTTTGTGTCCGATGGTTATAACTCTGTATTAGATATTTCTTGGCTTGTCAGAACTTCTGTCTGCATAACTGGAACTATTGCAGGGCAGCTGGACTGTCAGTGCTAATGTACCAGAGCTTACTAATGTAAAACTCTAGGAACATTGGTGCATCTGAACAGAAATCTGATAAGAGACTTTACACAGTTGTTTCTAATTCATCAGTATGGAGATTTCTGAGCACTCATGACAGTAGGTATTTCTTGGGTAGAAGCAACCTCCATACACACAGACACTTTAATTATTGAAGCACTTACCAGTTAGAAACCAGAGTAGACAGTCCATGATGCTCAGGGATTTGAATCTAAACTTCTAATTACTTCCTTGGCAACTTATAGAAAAACCTACTTGCTAGCGTTCTTACTGAAGTTGTGGATTCATGTGGCCAGATGGAGCAGTATTCAGGAAGATTCCTCTTGTGAATGCCCAACTGTAACTACCTGTTCTGCTTTTTATGCTATATAGTGAATCTTAAATGGCAAATACCATCCCTAGGAAAAGAAAAACTTGAGGTTGTTCTTTTTCAGAACATCCCCATCAGGTTGCTGAGGTAGACTCTTACTTGCTTATGCTCTCCTTTTTAATTATTAATTTCAGATTGTTAGCTGCACAATCATTCATTTTCATGTTAATAGGTGCTTATTCTCAGTAGATATGTTGCATATTAAGGTAGACACAGGGTCTCTGTGTATGGATACAAATTTTGAATGCTGAGCCCTGTAAAATTTAGGCAAAAAATAACCATGTCATGACCAAAGTAATTCCCTTTTAGGGGTCTGTGTTTGACCTAATTATTATTTTAATTAAAACCTTCAGGTAATTTTTTTTTCCTCCCTCTGTTGTCAAATATGAAAACTTTGTAAGCCAAGAAGTCAGACTTGCCTTTTAAACTAGAGGAATTAAATTACTCATGGGATACACAAAGCATAGATGAAGTTTCAGTAAGGGCAAACACAATATCTTGCTAGTTCTTACTTTGTCTATCAGAAATGAATCAGACCTCTGGAGGAAGGAAATAGTTTGTCTGAAAACTTTGTCCTTAACCTTTTTTCCCCTTTCATTTTACTGGGAGTGGAAAATTAGGTACATGTCAGAATGCACTCAGTAGATTGTGGAATAATGATAATTTACTGTGGTTTCTATCATAGAGCTCTTGTTAAGAGTATTCCTATGTTATGTCTTGTCTTAATTTCCTTTTCTATTCCCAATAAAAATGATGTTCTGGCTAATGACAGTTTTTGGGAGTGCTGGCTGTAAATTAACTTACAGAAGAGATGATGGGAAGCTTTTCTTAATTGCTTTCCCAAATTTGAATTATAAATTAATAGATCCATTAGTAATAATTGAATCAATTTTTTGAATAATAATTGTTTCCTTAGCATGTGAGAAGAACAAATCCATATTCATCTATAAAAGTTATAAAAGTCACCAGGAGATCCTTACTACATTTCATATTTTTTCAGAGCAACTTATTTGTGATTTACAATGTAAGTTCTTAGAGAAATAGTAGGTGTTAAAAAGCATTTTATGCTTTTGAAGAGCATTTTGTGACAATTGTATTTTTCTACTTGTTGAAATGTAATATGATATTTGTTATTATTGTAGCCAGTTACAGGAGGAAATGTAAAGTAGGCATGTAGGCAGATAACCTATTGCAGGCTTACTTTCCTGAATATTAGAAGAAACTGTGTAAAGCTGAGCATTATCAAATTGTTAAAGCCTATATCAGACCTGGATCTTTGGAAGCTGTTTCTGTGACATTCCAGGAAACCAGCTGATACATCAATAAGAGATTGTTTTTGGCAAGCCTTAATAAAGATGTGATTTCTGACCAGCCTTATATAAATATATTGCTTATATGTGGAGTCTCCTCACCATAGTGGAAACCTCCACCTATTTTCAATAGCAATGCAATTGTGCTGTGCAATCAATGTTTTCACTTCAGTTATGGAGGGGTGGGAAAGGCCTCTAACTTTTGTAATTGTGGCAAGATTTTAGTAAATGTGATTTGGAAGAAAAGTCAGATTGGTACCTCTTTCATGCTGAAGACAATAGCTGTGAGAAATAAATCAATCTCACAGTGGGATTTTGACACTTGTGTTTTTGGTGTGAACATTGTACTGTTTCAAAGCTGCTTATTTTAGCAGAAATAGAAAGAAATATGCGGTGGTGTCCATGCAAGTTTGCATAGTCTGAGTGAGCTGAGGTACAGCAGGCACTTTTTGTCAGGGATAGCTAGACAATGCAGTGATGAAGTAAAGGCTTAATGCCATGAATTTCCTGATATAACTGAGTTACGTGCTTAGAGGAAATCAATTGTACTTTTCCTGGAATGAATCTATGCATTTTCATAGTAGTTGAAGATCAGGCATATGGTTAGTTGTGTCCCGGCATTGTAAGGGGAGTCCAGTTCTTCCCCAGCATGAAGAACTTCGAACTATGGCTTTGAAAAGTACCCTTATTTCCCATGAAAATTGTCCATTGGTCTGTTCCAAGTATCAAGTAAAATGGGCTTAAAAAAGGGCAATCAATTTCCATGCTTTCAGAAATACTTTTTGTTTTGTTTTGGTTTGGTTTTATTTTTTGTCCTTTCAAAGCTGGGAAAATTGCTATTGCAATCTTAAGTTTTTACTATTTTTAAAAAACAAGTTAAAAATTAAAAATGTGAGATTGTGTAAAATAGATTAATAAAATGTAGATACTATGTACTTTAGAGTATAGAGTATAGCTGTAATATCCTACAGCTCAGGATGCTCAAAGGAAAGAAAAATATTTACATGCTTTTCACAGTTTCTAGTAGCATTTCATTCTGTGTTTTATTCTCTGTCTTCCTAAGTGTTAGTCCAAGCAGCCATTGACCCTTCAGATAGTTAACTTTTTCACCTTTCAAAAATCTGCATTTTTATATCAGTGATTTTTTTTTGTCTCTCCCTTGCTGTTTAAAGACAGTTTCACAAAAGAAATTATTGGAAAAAGGGATGCCATATGTCACAGATAAGATGAGGAAAAAGGACTTCTGTGGGAAGTTCATAGCTGATAGAGAACAAGTCCAGCAGGTCATGCAGTGATAATGTGAGTTAGTGTCAATGGCAAGACTGTGAGTGTTGAACCCGCCTTTGAATATAAAGATGGTCATGTGCTTTTGGCTCTCGTGGCTCTGCTGCTTGACCCTGCTTAGATAGTAGCCCCATACAGTCCCACAGCCCTTTTTACTCTATAGTGAGTACGTACCTCACCTGAGCTGTATCTTGACATGGAGGACATGATAGCCACTGGGTCAGAAAATGCTAGAAGATTACAGTGGTACTGTAGGAACTGATTGTGTGTCCTGGTTTCTTTTTGATACCCACCTTTATATTGTTCTAAAGACAGGGTGTGTCTTTAGGACATCTCTTGCTTGCAGGGTTGGGTTCCGGCTGTAACGTTTTGCCAAAATGTAACATATTGCCAACACCATATTTTATGGAAAATGGAATTCTAGTTGTTCATAACTTTCTTCCATGATTAAAAAAAAAAAACAAAAAAAACCAAAAAACAAACAGATTCTGATAGGGATAAGAAACTTCATTTTGGAATATAGGGATCTACCTGAAAGACACCATGGAGATTGGAGAAGGAAGAAGTTGATTGTTTCTAGTGAGAGCTTAAACTGGCAGATGCATTTCTACATTCTAGTCCTGTGGGCATGGCTACTCAAGAAAAATGCAAATTTAGTGATAAGCAGCAAACAGGCTCTTCTAGTATAGCCAGAAATTACTGTTTGTAGTTAGAGTGATGCTTTGAAAATGAGTATGAATGATACCTAAATAGCCAGCTTAAAAAAAAAAAAAAATTAATAAAAAAAAATAAAAATAAAAATAAAAAAAACAAACCTAACAAAAAAACCCACAAAAAACCCCACAAAACAAAACAAGACCCAAAACAAAACAAAAAATAACACAAAAACTCACAAAGAAGAAACAGAAGCCTAGAAGCAGGTGCGATTTACATCTAAAGATGGAATCATGTAAGTCACTTACCTGCATATTTTAGTTTACTTTTACTAAAATCTCATCTGAGTAATCATTTCTCAGTAAATTCTGTGCCATTGTTCACCACTTGAGCAGGAATAACCCAGTGTCTTAGTAAACAGTTAAGGGAGAATGCTTTCACACTGAAAATACCAGTATTTGGCAATTACAGTCAGAAAGTGGCAATTGTTAAAAGAATATAGTAGTGAGTGCTTTGTTCCATACACAACAGCTGCATTTTTTCCTGGTTACAGTCAGCTACTTTCAGTCTGGCATGCTGTACAAGCAGCAGGCCAGCCCCCTCCATGAGCTTGGTGGGCTTTATGTGTGGTGTTTCTTGTCTTAATTGCATGTTTCTAGATAATTTTTAACAACTTTCTAAAACTATTTTTAGCTTTAGATCCGGCTAAAGATCCATGTTTGAAGATGAAATGTAGTCGCCATAAAGTTTGTGTTGCACAGGACCAACAAACTGCTGTTTGCATTAGTCACCGAAGGCTTACGCACAGGTAAATACTTAATCCTGTAGATCTTTTTATAGTGTTCATGACTGACTTGTAAACCATAAATCCACTATAATTAGTTTAGTTACATAACATATGAGTGGAGTAGATGGATTTTAGCAGTAATTAAGTATGCATAATTTGACAATGTTTAATAGTTGATTTTTTTGCTAGGCTGGTAAGCTAGAAGGTGTGCATGTTTAAATATTGCAAGCTGCTGATACAAATTCATTTAGGAACATGCCCACTGTGTCAGTAGCATATGAATAAAATACTTATGATAATGTCTTATTTCTGTACATTACTTTGACATCCCTTGTTACAGGAAGCTAGTGAACTTAGAACTACCTGTTACAGTGTAGGTAACAACCTGATACATTGTAAGTTGTTTGAAGTTGGTTTGAGTTTTTTTTTCCTTTTTTCTCTTCTTCTGTGCATTCCAGTTTTATTTGCATGCTGGACTGGTTAAATCCAAGGAGAAATTATATGATAAATTTTTGGACTTTATGTCTTTCTCTGGAGCAGAAATATGAGTGTGTAGGGCCTGAGCCATGCACTTAGTTGTGTCATGATTGTTCTGTGCTGAGATGGAGTCAAGTTGCACTTTGGCTTGAGATTGTTAGTTTTTTTCGCACTTCAATGTGGAGAAATGAGACACAGTAGAATGGCTAAATTTCAATAGCTTGATTTAACTGTCTGTTAAAGTGCTTTGCTCAGTAGGGACTGAAAAGAGCTAAGGAAAATAAAAGACTTGGAACAGGATCATTTCAAGTATAGTTTAATAAATGATAAAAGAAATGTTGTTCTGAGTGTCTCGTTAAGTTAAATACATTCATCTGCAGCTTTTCAAGCAAGCAAGATAGTACATAGTGTAAGAAAAAGTTTAAACTGTTCTTTTTCTGCAGCTGCAGTTAATAGCAAAAAAACTCCACAGTATATGCAGGATTACACTGTTTATATTAAGCAATCTCAGTGTAGAACTAGGTAGTTTGATAAAGTACTATATAAAGTTCAAGAATTATCACACGAAGCTAGGTAGTCTAATTTTAACTACATGCAAAGTGTCGGGATTATATCAGTGTTACCTGTCAAAAGACAGCACAATAATTTGAAATTTCTAAGAGGTGTTACACATGCCATTGAAAACAGTGGGGAAAAAAGCAACATCTTCAAGTTAAGTATACTTGCAGTAGATGAAGACTGAAAACTTTTTTTGCTTAGATGAAGATGGCTACTATGGTTGAAACTTTTTGACATCAGTCTTTATCCATGTTTTATTCCTCCCACAGTCGTTGGTACTCTTTTAGAAAGGTAGTATTTTAAGTGGTAAAACTTGTCTGAATATAATACAATCAATAATGGGAAACTTTGCAATGGCAGCAAATTGGTGATTATATAAAGTACTGTAAGTCTAGTCTTGAAAGCTAGATGAAGCCAGGACAGGGGTTTCCCAAGCTTAGATTTCCCTGTTCCTCCAGATTACCACATACAAGATAAAATAATTTGCATTGTGGTTTCTTTCTAGAAAGGTTTTCTTCATGCAGTCTCTGACCTTTCTTTCATGTGGTGGGATAAGGATATGAATAGCATATACTCAGCCAATCATGTCTGCTGAATCTTTTTACTGCTATTAATTTCTTTAGCCCAATATATTATTCCTTCACTGGTATCTACAATTTGCATATTGATTTTCAACAGAGACATTTGTTTTTCAAAATTCCTAAAGGACTAATCCACTCTTTATAAGTCTTCCTAAAAATTCAATGAGAAAGGTTATGTTATCAGCTGTCAAGTTATATTATTTACCTATATCCATTTCTAACGTATCAGTTGTTTGTAATCTGTTGGGAATAAATATTTGCAAAATTTAATCCCAGTAATATTTCCACTTTGCTTAGTATGTTTGTGCACATGTAGTGGTCTTCAAATTGGATAATATGAATAAGTAAGAAAAAGCAGTTGGGAATATTTTCTAGAAATATAGTTCAGAGCTTTTTGATGGGTTACTGGGAACTCTTCACAAAGAATTTTCCCATAGATTTCAATTTGGACATACTTGCTGTATAGATCCGTAGATGTTCCAGAGGTTGTTCCCAAGACTCTTGCACAGGAAAACTAGTTTTAAGCATGTGAATTGATGCAGTGGCAAAGGTGATCCTCAAGAGTCACTCAGGGAAGGGGAGACTTTGCTTACCTCCAAGATAAATAAAAAGTTTATGGGCACCTTTGGGCAACCACAGGGAAAGAAACATGAAATACAGGTACAGCTAAATACATTTTTCTGCAATGTCATCAAGTTGAAATGCTCAGATTTATAGTTAAGTTCTCTATTATTAGAAGCAGCATTCCCAAGCAGCCCCATTACCTACTTCATAAACTTCTGTATATAAATTCTGTTACCTTTTTTAGGTAATAACGTAAACAGCTTGATAATAAGTAAACTCTAATCATTGTATCACAGAGAGGAATCAATGTAGTATTTTCTTCTGTTGTTTGTAAGAAAACAACTTGTAGCAAAAGCACACAGGCATAGACACTCTGTTACTCAGTCCACGCTCCCAGGTGTTCTGTATGGTGCGATCTCCAAACTATTGTAGCCCTACATGGATTGCTGAGGGCACCTCAGTACCGCACAATAGAGCATGGGTGGATATCCCAGCCATCTGCAAGGCTGTTAGTGACATGATGTGACAGGGTCCCAGCAGGATTAATTAAGGTGAACAGCACACTTCAGTGATGATTCTACTTGTGCTTTCAGGACTATTAAAATTTCTATTAGCTTGAGGATCTTAGCACTGTGATCTTGCTGCAGCATGCTTACCTTTGAATGGTTTTAAAATCAAGTACTGCATCTCACTGCCCTTTTCATGGAATTATGTGTCAGACAAGCCTATCGTTTTGCTATTTCTTGAGTTTCCATGGCAGCTGATCTCATGGTCTTCCCTCAGTCTAATCTCAAGGCTCATTTACTTTTCTGGTAGTATGATGGCAAGTTATCTTTGGGTGTGCTTCTGCGGTGCCACAGCATCCCCAGACAAGAGCTTCCTTTATGTACTGTCCTGGAAATACTCAATAGTATTTGACAAAAAGATAAAATAAGTGTTTGTAGATCATTGGTCATAAGAGTAATTTGGAGTACCAGAGCTTTAGAAATTATGGGGAGCATGCTTAAAGGGGCAAGATTTTTTTTGGCAGCAGATAGCCTTTGCGTCTCTGCTGACTCTGTCAGAGATAGAAGTTGTGTTGTGTATGGTAGGCTCTTAGCACTCTTCTTACTTCCTATGAAAGAAAGAGCATGTACTTGAGGAGGGGAAAGCATGCTATTTATCTCTATAAAATGTAACTTATGTAAGTACTTCCTTGTGGGTTGCTGTGGGAAGAGGGTAGCTGCCTGCACTAGAATGTATCATAAATAGGTCATTCAAAGTATGTATAAAATAGAATTTTTCACTGATACTTTCAAATTTGGCATTTTGTCAGTAACATTTCCCTTTGGTTAAATGGTGTTTTCCCATCCCAGTTTATTTTTACAGGTTAAGTGATAGGCTTTATGGGGAAAAAAACCAACAAAACAACTGTAAAGGCTGTACATGAAATAATGAAATGCTTTGGAGTATACTTTGTTCAATTACAAATACAACTTTAGTATCAGAATACAGTATTATGAATGCGGGGATACATTCATATGAATGTTATGGTCATAGGCAGGATATTCATCATACTAAGAGAAGTTGTCTCCTCATTTTAGTTTTCAGTCTCTTCACTCTCAATAGATTTGATTATTTGCATCTTCAGTACTGAAAATCTCTGGAAACTATGAGTTCCCACCTGTGACCCTGCGGAGGAGAAAAGACTTTATATGAGTGTTCAGCCAGATAGGAACTGGACAGGAAATGTAAAGGGATGAGTTAAAGGAAGAGGGCTGTAGTTAGTAATGGGTATTTCATAATACCTGCAGTGAAATGTGTGCTTTTTGTATGCACAGAGCATATGTACTTCTTGTCATTTTGAGCAAAGAAAGAAAGGTTATGTGCTGACACCACAACATGTAGAAGCTCATTAATGCCATGGAACTGGTAGCCAACCAGGCTCAGAAAAGTGGAAAAGTTAGTCCAGCAGTGAGCTATCACAGATGTGCAGGTCATGATGAATAGTGTGTACTTCCTCTTAGATTTGAAATGAACAATTACAATATTAATTGATACTGTAATTTTCACTAATATTCTGAGAATCATAGGCTACTCTATGAAACTAAACAGTGTGTGGATGAAATTCTGAGGAGGTAGTTTAGCTGCAGGTGAAGAGCAGGACTCTAGAAAACTTAAAAAAATGGAGAAGAGTTGCCACACAGCAGAGAATTTTAATGTAAGAATAACAGTAAACATGGGACAGTGCCTGTGGTTTCAGTTGAATTACTTTTACTGGAATTCCTTTTTGGTACTCCATGAATGTCGAAAGTATTTAAGGCTAGCACTTAAAGGTGAAAGAAAAAAGAGGGCTGCTTCAAAAAAAAAGGACTTCAAAAAAAGAGGACTGCTCTTTTGCTTTTATCTCAGACCAGCTGAAGGAGACAATTTACAAGTGAGATTAATTCAGTTGAGACCCAGTCATTGTGCAGCCCATTCCAAGATTTGACTGCTTATGTGAAGTGGTGAAGACTCACTGAGTAACACTTAGAAACTTGGTTTGTGTATAAGTTCTGAAAATAAGGAAATTGCAAAGCAGTTTTGGGCCAAAGATCATGCTCCAAGTAACTCCCAGAGTCTTTGATATATTAGAATCTAGTGACTAATCTTATACTTCCTAAATCTAGTGGAATCTGCTAAAACAGCCTCTTTTTCTTCCTCTGTAAGTAGGAGAAAAGTACTGCATAAAATTGATTTGATACATTAAATCAATCAGTCCTTAGAGGCACTAAATTATTTCATGCATTAAAAGTGTGTGCAGTTTTTCTAGGCAAATGTAGATCTGTCTGATGAATCCCCATCAGGCATAATGTCCCCCTCCCCATTTTAGAGGTCCTGCTGTGTTTTTATGAGTTTATGTAAAATGTGCGGATCAATACAACAGTTTCCTGTGATGCAGAAATAGATTGCATTTGTGTCTGCCATGTTATATCCATAGCATGTTAAGATGGAATAGGAGTGTTTAAAAATGTAGCAGCTCGTACTTGTGTAAGGACACTGAACTTCCTTTTTCTTTGTTTTGCCTACTCTCTTTTACCTTCTCCAGTCATTTATTCTTAGATTTCAGAGTAGGAAGCAATTGTAACACAATTCAAGCATTTCATGTATAGGAAATGTCTAGGGAATTGCTTAGAAAAAGGGATCTTTTCTTTTGTAGAATTTATCTTCATTTTTGATTTATTGTCTTTCTCTTTTCAGATTATAACTTTTGTGCCTTGTAGTCATTTATAGTCCCATCTCTGTCTTGTTTCTGTATGTTTTTTTTTCCTTTCCTATGGTAACAGCTTAAACTTATGTAATTTTAATCATATAGGGAAAGTGTTCATAAGAGGAATACATCTTTTTGGAAGTAACTGATTCCCAATAAATTTTAACAGCAACAGATTTCGGATGATACAAGCAATTCTAAAAAAAAACCCACCCTAATTTATTAAGGTTAAGGTATGCGAGGTGACTTAATCATGGTAAAAACATTTCACTTACAGATAAAGATCACCTGTAAAATGACAAAAATCCACTAGTCATGAGTAGAGAGTCATAATAAGAAAAATTTATATTAAGTTAAGAGTAAGAAACAAAAAGTTATAGTGGATCTTTTTCTTTTAGAGCTCCACAAGGCAGGTTCCAAAGAACTGTGCAGACTGAACTTTTGTCAGATGCACAGCTGGGTAGAAGGTGAGCAGTGCAGAGAGCCTAATGATACAGAATTCACTCTCTAAGAATTAGTGACTCTTAAGAGCTCTGCAAAATGAAGTTAGGTTTAGTGACAATGGTTGTCTGCCCCAAGCCTGTGTGAAATAGGACCTTAATTTAGGGATTAATAAGAATTTTCTAATATTTCTGCCTATGGGTACAGTCTTTAAGTTACCCCAGTTTAACTATTAAAGTGTATTAAAGAGTTTCACTTTATTATAGACTTACAGAGGCTGATAGTGGTAAAGATGTTACATCACCTAATATGATTTATTAAGGAAGAGGAGTTGGATAGCTTGATGGATTTTGTGCTAGCACTTAATCTTGTTACAACTTCCTTTAGGGTTTTGAGTTAAATGACATTTTGAAGTGCTGATTTGCTTCAAATAATTGGTCACCTAGACCATTATCTTGTCTGGGACTCCTGCCGTCTAAAGTTTCTCTGAAAAATGTGGAAAACTGGTCTAAATACATCTTTATATGAGGTAGATTAACAGAAACTCTTCCCTGAGTGTGCTCACCTTAGTATTATAACTGAGGAAAATGGTCTATCTCATCTTGGAAGTGATGAGTCTTGGGCCCTGAAGCATAAGGTGGATTAGTGCAGCTGATGTGACAGAAGTTGAGAATAACACAGATTGCACTGCAAAAGCAAGCCAAAGCCTCTTCTGTTTCCATGGATGTGGGTACTGCATGGCTGAGATTATCCCCCCAAGCATAAAAAGTGGCGAAGTCCAAATATGTGAGAGGCCTGGTTGAGAAGAAATGCACATATATACGTAATGCACACAGGGGCATACATATGAATAAATACATATACATGCATATGTATTCTTTTTGTTCATATTGTATGGATGCATACATCCCATATTTCCAAAACATCATACTTTGGAATATGAGATATTTTTTTATCACATTTGCTTTACAAAAAAATAAAATCTTTTCAATTTAAACTTACTACCATTAAGTTTTTTAATTAAAAGAGGGGAAAAAAACCCCCTGTAATTACAAATCTGTACTTATGTTAAGTAGTCCAAGCAATTTTGAAAGAGAGTCTGTTAGAACTGGTGTGGAAGATTCCCTCATTTGGTTAGAAAAAAAGGAAAGGAAGCATAGAAGAAGGAACAGTAAAGCTTTATAACTGTTCTGTATCTTTAGGTGCTGCAGTGCTTTATTATGATTAAAAAAAACCAAAACAAACAAACAAACAAAAAAACCCAAAAACCCAAAAGCAAAACGAAAAAACCCCAAACCAACAACAACAACAAAAGCCTTTCTAAAAATTGAAGCAAAAATGAAGGACTTGCTTTGGGCAAATTTTGAGGAAGTTGCAAACACTACTGTTTAGGATGTCATCATTTCACATTATAATGCTGCTGAAGAAAGCCAGCTGGTGCAGTTAAGTCCCTTATTGGAAATTTTAGTCTGATTCATTATTGTGATTTGTAGTTGTACACAGAAACACTTAATCATTCTTATCCTCCAAGCTCTATTGAATCTACTGAAGGCTTTCGGGTTCTTTGCATAATTTGTGCTGCCAGTCTGCCCACTTGGCAGTATTTCAGGCTTACTGCATTATCTGTGTTTGTTTGCACAGGAAGTGTTGCTGCACGTAGGCTGAATTTATAGTAATTCTTTTGTAATAGGCTAATGAGCAACACTAGTTCATTCACAATACTGACATTATATAGCTTTGATTAGTCCAATTATTGTGTAACTATGCCATTGTGATCATACTTGCACTCTATGAAGTACTGAAAAGGAAATTTGCTTAACCGTAGCTTAATTAAACTTGCTGAGAAAATAACTTGGACTCTTACATGCTTAAGAGAGGTGAAAATTTGAATATTTTGGATTTTTATACACTATGCAATTTAATTTATTAAAGTAAGAAAATGAAGCTTCTTTTTTACTCTCTTTTGTTTCATTGGGAAGGAAGAAAGGTGACTAACACTATGCATCATACATTTTGCATAGGTTGTGCAGGTGTATGCATTCATTGGTGAGCGTGTGTTTCATTCATTTTTAGTGGGAGTTTAGTGGGGATACACAGCTAGAGGTAAAAAGGATCCCCTGATGGAATTCTTTCTCCCTCTATATGGAACTTTTGCTAACAATAGTAAAAGATACAGATGTAGACTATATTGTATGTTATAGTACCAGTGTTGTTTGTATCAACCTTACAATTTATTAAGGTTGTAACTTAGACTCAGAAATGGCTACCCTTAATAAAAAAAACCCCAAACACACCACTCTCGAACCACTGCCCCACTCAACCTGTGTCTATAGAAATATAAAGAATATTTTAATGTTTCAAGGTGTTTTTTTTTCCTTAGTGTGTAATATGTTTTGCAGGAGATCAAAGTAAACTTTCAATAAAGGAGACCTAAATGGAGCTTCCCTACTCTAATTTATTAGCAGAACAAGTGTTTGCCACTTTCCTTTTCCAATTCAAAATCCATTATATACCCTTTTTTAAGGGAAATGTGTTCAGATTCTCAGTTGCCTATAGGAGTGAGAGGGTGCACTGGATAATTAGTTATCATGATCAATTTTTCTGTGATCAGGAGTGTATGTCCTACTTTCAAAGTCTGCAATGAAATTATAAATTAGGATTGAGATTTTTTTTTAATTATTTTTTTATTTATTTACTTTTAGGAAAATGGATTCCCGTTAGCTATATTTCTTTCTATCTTTCTGACAGTGGCTGAAGGCACACTCAGTTTTATCGCCCCCTAAAAAGGAGTGAATTAGGACACTTCTGTCATAAACTAGATCACAGAAAAGAATGTGATGTCTTATCTAGGAAAGCATTGCTGTTAGGGTATAGAATTTTTGTCTAATCCTAGGGAATGTTAATGTGCTGCCCTGTTAATAAAAAATGGTATGTGGGCTTTTGTTGTGGAGTTGTTCTAAAATGGTCTTTTCCCTTAACATATTCCTGAGAATCTACTTAAAAAGATTGTTTATTTTTTAAAAAATTAAGAAATAGGAAGACAGTGCTTATACTGATTTCTCTGTCCTTAGCTGTAAAGTTGTGGTTGTAGTCTGTAGCAATAAGTCTTATTGTGTACTACTGTAAACATGGAAATAATACAAAATTACAATAAAAATTATAGTAAAATCTTCAAATATTCCTCTATTATAAAAATTAGGCAAACTGAATTCAGCAGAAGTTCAATGCCCCTTCTTAAAAATACCTGTCAAGCTTGTAATTTTTTTTATAGCACTTTAAAAACTAGCTGCCAGTATCAGTTTACAGTGTACTTTATTAGAATATATTATCAATTCAAAAATAGCTCATGCAACCATTTGTAATCAGTTAGTGCTTAAGTTGGAATTTGTTGGTGGGTTTTGTGTTTGCAGGGGTTTTTTTATTTTTTGCCTTATAGTGTTACTGAAATACTCTAATATGGGTAATGGAATATAATAGAACAGGATGCTTGTATGTGGAGAGCTCTTTCACAGGTTTTAAAATTTGAATCTGATTATAATTAGGTGCTTTTATTACTATTTAGCATGAATTCTTATGCATTTCATTTTATTTGAAGGTTTTGGTTCATAAGTTGTGTTTGTAGACTCAGAATACATTTGGTGTTTTGCATGTGTACCAGTGGTGGAAAAACTGTCAAGTGAGTATACCTGCGTAGGAGTAGTGTTTAGGGAACAGAGAGCACTACATTTGTATAAAACAATACATGTTAGATTTACAATGTTGAAAGATACATTAACTGTAGTAGCTGGAGTTGTTGTCGTTACAGAGTGAAGTATTTGCATATATTGGTACTTTAAAACGTACTACTGCTTTTGGAAATGAAACAGTGTACTCAGAATAGTAAAGGCATGTCAGGAGTCACTAAATGTTTGTTACATGGTAAGTTATATAAGGGGGTTTGGTGTCTGGTAGTATTTTTATCTTTCATTTAAAGTCAAATGCCAAAAACCCTTTTCATGTGTCCCGATTGCCGAAAGTGTGGCTTTTTCCACAGACTACTGTATGTCCTATATCAGGTTCTTATTGTATAAAAAAGCACCAAAGGCAGGTAAACTGTGGGGGTAAAATTTATATAAGCATTTTATAGTAGTAGAGTGTAATTTTTTATAGGATTGCAAAAGTGCATAGTATTCAGGATATATCAGAACTTAATAGATTGACTGTTTATCTGAATTTGCAGGTACAATAAGTTTAGCTGGTGCAATGCTTTTTTGAACTAGATTTTATATTTATCAGATTACCCCATCTCCTTCTATAAAGTCTATCGACATAGATTTTCATACTCATTTAGTGCACTCCTGTATATTTGGCAATATCACTGACCACTGTGTACAGACCTGTTGCACAGTAATAGAAGTGGTACTCTGTGATGGTTTGGGCTTGTCATGCATGTGCATGAATTTCACTGCCTAGGCAGACACTGAGATGAGTCTTCTATCTGAGATTTAAGGGAAAATACTCCTCCTCAGTAGTAAAAAAGGAGGAAAAAAAGAAAAATTTGATGCTTTTATAATATAGAAGAATATCAGTAGAATAACTTGGTATAATCCAGCAACTGATCCTCCATGAGTAATAGTTTGACAACCCATTTTGCTCATTTATCATCTTAACTATACTCTTGTTCTCAAATGTTTTGTCTGAGGTCAGCTTATCAACTTTATCTTCCAATTTTCTAATATTAGCAGACACCATTCGTAAGTTGAGAAGATATCATACTGACAGAAAAAAATAACACCAAGCTGAAAGCCTTTCTGTCCCTGTTTTGTTTTGTGGTTTTTTTCTCCTCTTCCTCCTTCTCTGAGAGAGTGAGAAAATATGTGCTGACAGGTGGTCAGAGCACTTCGAAGATTGTAGTGCTGTAAGTTGGCAGTTGGCTACATGATCTGAAGGAATTCTTTCTTTCATAGACATATAAAAGAACATATGCCATACCTGTTAACCAGTGCCAGAATACAGAGTTTATGAGGCGCTGATACACAGACAAAATATTCTATTAAAAACTCATGTACTGTAAAGAGTTGTTGCTTACAGCTTGCAAGTGTTCTTCTAACACCTGATTGACATCATCTAAAAACATCACAACCTTTGTCACACGTGACCTAATGTATTGGCAACAGCAAAACTAGTTCAAGATAATACTATTTTAGTTTTCATTTAAATACCTTATACATATTACATGTAATTCTGAGCACCCTTACATAAGACAGTTTTCTGTCCAAGTTTGTCCTATGCCTTAGAATCTATAACTGGGCATGATATTGTGATGCTTTTGAAATTATTTTGTTAAAATAATGTGTTTTGGCCACAGAATAAAGGGCATGTAATACTAACACTAGAATTATCAAGATAACTGGCCCATTTCAAGCCTTTTTTGTAGAATTGTGGAATAGTTTGGGTTGGAAGGGACCTTAAAAATCATCTAGGTCCACCCCACTTCCGTGGGCAGGAACACCTTCCACTAGATCAGATTGCTCAAAGCCCCATCCAACCTGACCTTGAACATTTCCAGGAATGGGGCAGCCATAACTTCTCTGGGCAGCCTCTTCCAGTGCCTCATCACCGTCACAGTGAAGAATTTCTTTGTTATATACGATCTAAACCTACTATCCTTCAGTGTAAAGCCACTGCCCTGTGTTCTATTCCAATGTGCCCCTTTTGCTCCTCAGCACCAGGCAGTTGATGGTATATATGGAGGTTAGGTTCTGTCTGTTACATGGTTTTCTTGTTTAGCAGAATTATTCTTGGTTTAGACTAGTGTAAGTCCTGTTCAAGCCTGTTAAATGTAAACGGGCGTCCAGGGTAGGTAGAATTATATTACACAGTGTCTGTAATATAGCATTTGAATGTTAAAAATCCCATTTTCCCTCGCTAAACAAAAGAGTACTTCTGGAGGTGGGTAGAACAGTAAATTAAAACTATGAGGTCTCAGAAGTTGAGCTGTAGGTGCTGGGAGCAGCATCAGCCACGCAGATAGACACTGATGAATGGAGGTAAGTGCTGTAGAATGAAAACTGAAACAGAGGGTGGGGGCAAAAGTAACACTCACTGTAAAGCTATGCTAAAAAGCAGAGAACATTTACTAAAATGGATGACTTCAAGCTTATGTGCAATAAAGAGACTCTGAAGCAACTCTGATTCATTTATGCAATTAAGGGATATTTAGATCCCTGAACACGAAAATTTGGGTGTATTCCTTGTAAAAGTGGCTTATAACTGCTCACAGATATAATGAGGAGCTCAGAATTACTAAATGCAATCTGGAGAGGCATATAGCTCCGTTTGTCTCTCCTTGAGTTTTTCAATTTTGGCTGAAAGTAGCTCTATGTGACATATAGATCATAAAAAATAAACTACTAAGCTTGAAATACACTGCTGTGTATGATATTAGAAAACAATTTCAGGTAAATTTTACCCTTTAAGGAATGGATTATTTCCTGTTCTCTCCTGATGTCTCAGCTGGCGTGAGACAAGACATGATGATAGTGGAAATGCCATCAATATAAATAAAGTGAAAAAGAAGAGACAAGTAGCAACTGCAGTGAATGCAGTAGAAATGTCTTTCAAATTCAGTGCTAAGAGTCTCAAGTGGAACATGCTGATTTTAGGATACTTCCAGAAGTTATATTGTGCCAGACACTTTTTCTGTTGAAGTGCTAAAACTAAAGATGATATAATTAAACACAAGAAAACAGATGCACGTGCATCAGTATAGTAAAATGTTCCAAGAGAAGTAGTGCAGCAAATCATTTTGCCAGTTGAATTATTATTAATATATATCTCCCATTTTCTTTTTTATGGAGGAATGGGGAAAAAAAAAAGGCAACTGAGTATTTTAAGGGAAGAGGAGAAAGCTTGTACAAGCTACCACCGTTAATACCAACCATACTGTATTTGTTTTCCGCAGTAGTCTCATGATTTTGTCACTTAAACCTGGGATTTGATAGAGAAGAATAAACTTTTGGTTTGCTTGTTGTAAATCACTGACTTTAAGTAAGATGCATGTACAGAGATAGTGTGTGTTCTGCTGGTAATTGCAGAAGTTAATATTAAGTGTGCACTAAGGAATCAAGACCACAAAAGTTGTGTCCATTTATGTATATCTCAATATATATTAATATAGGATTTGCTATAAATTTATGAAGATGTGAAGACGAAAAATAAGCATGATGTATCAGAGTGACAAACCACCACACTTAAAAGTGTTGAAAAGCAACTGAAATAAAACCATAGTGTGACATCTGGATCTAAAATGGTAATGTATTTTGTGTTCTTTGCTTTCATAGAACAGAGGAAACAGATTCTGAAATATCTGCCTTAGAATAAAAAAGTGGACACAAATAGGAAAAAGTTTTCTTGGGAAAAAAACCCCCTGAAAGTAACCTTTCTGGGAGAAAGCCAAAATCCTTTTGTCAAACTCATTAAAACAAACAAAAAACCCCAAACCAAACCAAAACCCCAAAACAAGCAAACAAGACAGCAAATAAGCAAAACAACAAAAAAAACCCCAACCAACCAAAACAAAACACAAAACACGTATTAGAGCTGACAAATGGTGCTATGTTGTTTGGAAGAGCATGAATAGAGGATGCTACTGATTTTTTAAGGAGTAAGACTTGATCAGATACATTATATGAATATGTAAGACAGTGTGAAAGTGTTTTTTTGACCAGGGTGTATGGTTGGTTGGTTTGTTTGTTTTGATTTGTTAGTTAGATTTTTTTTTTTTTTTTTTTTTTTTTTTTTTTTTTTTTTTGAGTTGGATAGTCTTTAACATTTCTGTTATGTTGTTGCTGGGAAGATGATGTGTTTTCCAGAATGTTACAAATGTCGTTCTTGAGAACATACTGTCAACTTGAAGTAATTTTAGCATTGTTGTATGAATATGAAAATGCCTTTTAGTAGATGAGATTACATGGAGTGGATCTTTTTAAAAAGGTAAACAAATGGATGAGTTTGGAAAAAATGAGCAAGTACAGAAAAACTGAAAAGCTTAAGTGATCAAGCTATACGTTATTTTAATTCCTACACTGCGTTAGTTGCCTTGCACAAATAATGTTTCTTTAGGTACTTTCTACACTTACTATTCAGAAGAAGAAATTGTTCTTGATGTTTTGAAATTGATCCATAAGTGATATTTTTACCTATAAGCCTCTATACTCAACTCTGGGTAATTTTGAAGAGTGCAAATATGCTTAAGTACTTCAAAGAAATAAGAGATTTAGTCTGCCTACCAGCTCTAAAATTCAAGTGATCGACAGGGCAGACATATGATGATAATATTAAAGAGAGAAAATGGAAATCCTTCTTTCAGATATTGATTACTGTGATGCTTATAAATGGATTTTTGTTCCTTCTCTTCTGTCTTCATTTTCAGACAGACACTGTGACTGATCCCACATAAGGGAAGAAAGAGCTCGGAGCATGGGCAGCAGGAGTGCAACTTTTACTTGCCAGGCAGTGAGAAAGATAGATTGCCTATGAATCACTCTGCAGGGTTCTGAATCCGATGAGTGGAATATCGGGTTACTCTTATAATGGTGAATGACCATTTTCATAGCAGCCAGTGTTTTGAGCCAATAGGAAAATTAGGTATTTTCTAATGCAAACTAGTCTATGTAATGATGTTCAACGTAAAGTAATGAGTCTTGTAGGAGTGGCCATCCTAATAGTAGTATAATCAAAATATTATTACTATTTGTCTATTTGGATTATAGAACTGATTATTAATTATTTGATAATATTTAATCTATTTTTGGGTTTAAATTATTTTTCTTCACTGATTTTTTTTTTAATGAATCATAGGCATTAGGATGGTTTCTGATGACAGTGGACTATATGTGTAGGTAAAAAAACCCATCATGTTATACAGAATAGATTCTGAATTAATAACTTTGGCTTCTCTCTCAGTAAGAGATATATAATCATTAAAAAATTAAACCACTACCTGACCTTGCAGTTTTGCAAATGTGAAATATGCTGAGATATAGGACCCACATTTAAGTGACACTAATGAAATCAAGTTACTTGTTATGAAAGAATTTTAGATTCCTGTTAAACAAACTGTAAGAATGTAAGACATGGCACAATCATCTGGTTATCAGATGTAGTTATTAAAATTAATAACTGAAGAGAGCTGGTTTCTGTCTTAAAAAAAAAAAAAAAAGAAAAAACCCAACAAAACAAAAAAACGAACAAAGTTTTAAGCTTTATAAAATGATGTGTAAAAGAAAAAGATTGGAAAATTTTGAAAAAATTTCTGCTTTCTTTTGCAACAAAAATTAATTGATGTCTTTTTCCAATAAAACTAATACATAGTGAATACATTTATATTCACAGAGGTAAACTGTGCAAGAATGAGAACATACACAAAATCTGTGTAATGTTCTCTCTTGGAAAAACAGAAAATAGTGATTTTTAGAACTGTTAATAATTCTTTTAGCTTTATAAAATGGAAACAGTTCTGAGAAAAGGTAATAACTCTAAGAGAAATGATTAAAATATTGCATTATGCCAAGGTCAAGTGCTTAGATTAGCATAAAAAGCACTTATGAAAGACATTTGCATAGCTTGGCAAGTGGTCAAAAGGTGAAGTTCATAAGTTAATATATGCTATTAAAAACTCCCCCTAAAATAATACATTATCGTTTTACCAAAGTGGGATCTGTGTGTGCATATATCTGTGTTTCTTTTTTAATATTGCATATGCATTTTATCAACTAAAATAAGTATCAGATTATTTGAGGCCTCAGTTCTGGAATCAATTGAAATTGGGAGCATCCCATGTAATCACTTGAGCTATTCAAACTTCTTCAACTTTATTACTGTCAGTTTCTGCTGTGAAAGAGTTAACTACTGATTATTAGTGAGAGATGTCATCAAATTTTTAAGATTTTACAGATTAAAATAATAGTAAAGCCCTTTATTTTAAAAAAATGGCCCTTAAATGACTGTGTAAGGAGATTTCTTACTGTCTGTTCAGTGAGTAAAAATGCTTATATCCAGTGAAAGTAAGGAAGTCATGTTTAGATCAATATTGTCAAGGTATATGATCTATAATACCTGAAAACAATATCTAGCAAACAAAGCATCTTTATCATTTAAATGATGGTACTTTTTTATAGTTTAAAATTAATTGAAAGACCTTTTTCTGTAACTTCACTGTTCTCCAGCTCCTACGTTGGAGGCCCAGGTAACTATGATGAAGAGCCAAATTAGACATCCCATGATAGATGGATCGTTCTGCCATGAGTTAATGCCTGCTTCATCCAAGTTTTTCTTCTATTGCATGCTTAACTTGTAAAACTATATCCAATCTTTACTCTCTGAAATCCTTTTTTCAGCAGTTTTTATAGGTCACAAAGGCTCCTTATGCAGGATATATGCTACCTAAAAATATAAAATTATTTATCACCAAATAGCCACAATATTTAGCTAGGACTAGTTTTCTGTCAGACTATATGTAAAGATGCTCTCCACCTCTTGCAAGGTAATTAGTGAGTTCTTGCTGACCAAAGCTTTAAGCATAATATATGTTTACTTCCACAGCTCATTAAAAATGGGCCGATCTTCAGTGTTTTTTAAACATCTGACTCTGTTTCTACTTCTACAATTTTACAACTTTTCATACTTATGGCTTATTTTCCTTCCACTTACTGTCTGACCTGTCAACAATCTTAGTTCTGTCTGCAGTTTTGTCTTTCTTATATTCTATGATTCCACTCTGTATAATTTTTGACAGCTCTTTCTCACAATTTAGTAGTTTCCTTAGAAGTTTCTGCCAAGGTTATTAATCTCTGCCATATTAAAACCTCAGTCCTGAGGAAGAAAACTAGGCAGTTTTTGGTGAATTAACTGTGTGAATTACGT
The DNA here is from genome assembly GCA_013399695.1 of Formicarius rufipectus. NCBI lineage: Eukaryota > Metazoa > Chordata > Aves > Passeriformes > Formicariidae > Formicarius > Formicarius rufipectus. The sequence continues at coordinate 308,370 of VXAU01003305.1, read as the reverse complement.
GCCGTTCATCCCTATTCTTGTGATCTGAAGTGTGGGTATGTGTGTGGCAGTGGAGTGTACTGTGGTGCTTCAGTGATCACTACATCTAGATCTCTTAGAGGCAGTGAGAATGTTTTATGCACAACTCGCTAGTGGGCAAGTCTAAAGTTTTGAAAGGCTCTGTGGCTCAGGACTTCTAAATGGGATTTGTGGAATAGACAGGAGTGAAAGGCAAAAAGTTCACAAAAGTCAGACAGCAAATGACTTATATCTGTGACTTTCTTATTAAAACATGCAACCCACCCTGGACTGTGCCATCTTCTGACCTGATTATCCACTAAGTAGTTCAGTATGTATTCTGAAACCATAAAAATAAAGGCGATGGATGTTTCAGTATCACTAGGTGGGACTGTGCTGTTGCTTTCCTGCAGATTTCAAGGAATTCAGCATTGAATATCTGTATTCTATGTGAAAGTGGACTCTAGTTACTTATCTTCAGTAATACCTTAGACCAGGTCATAGAAACAGATTTGTTGGGTGTGTTTGAAGTTGGGGGTAAAAATGGTAAGTACTAATTTGTTTATTTTTCTCATTATCTAGATCTTGTTTATGCTCCTGTGCCTCACTTGTTTCTCTTAAAGTAAGGCTATCTATCTCCTAGTTTAAACAGATCTTGAGATAGAGTTGTTACAAATACTGAGTCAACTTGCATCTCTGTCTTTAGAAAACTTTGTGTACATGGTTTCTGTCACAACAAATGAGATCTGTAATAGACATGAATGCTTTGCACATCTCCAGTATTTGCTAAGCAAAATCTGCCTCAGCTGTATGTACGTGACCATTTCTGGTTAAATATATAGGAAACACATGGAATTATGTGAGATGGTTTCATAGTAATGTGGTGGGCATCTCTTGACATTTGAAAGGAGCATCTCAGTAGTATATTGACAACTATAGTTTTCATTCAGAGCGCTTCTTCATGAAAAGATAACTTTCCAGGAAGTCCAGGCAAAGAAAGCTAATTAAATTTTATGATACAAGTGGATTTTTCTGATTATGTTAATCTGACACAAACCTGATTGTGTTCCCCAAGGGCCATGGTAAAACATAATCAGGCATTGTCTCTAAATTGGAATAACTAAAATCTCCTAAAGATGCAAATGTAGTTATCAGAGAAGAGTTAGAAGAATTCTGTCATACGTTAGTTTTTGGTAACTCAGATTTCTTTCTACCAGTCTTTGAATTTGAAGAAATGTGTTTGAAGATTATCAATTCTGGCTATAAAATATAGTTTTTCAAGTAAATTGGGCACTCATGCATTTTATAGATATAATTAAAGAAATCATGTTACCAAAGAGTTGCTTGAAGCTAAATTTTAAATGGGTTACATTAAGCATTCTCAAAGTATATTCAGGCACAATCACTGTGTATGCAGGAAGGTAAGTTTATGTATGCAAACAGGTACATAGGCTAGAGTAATTGGGCAGATTGACTAATTATGTTTCTAGGCAGACATCCACAGTTTGGTGTATGCAAATTAATGCAATCAGAAGCTTTGCTGATAAATTAAGCCCATATATTTAATTTTACCCTTTTGGTGTCAACAATGTCACATAAGGTGGAGATTGCATATTCAGTAATAATTATATTATTACAAAAAAAAATACCAAAGCCCTTTTCAGGAAATTTAGAAAATTTGTCAGTGGAAGAAGTTGACTTGCATATGGCATCATATATTTATTGTGACAACATACTAACAAGTGCAAGAACACTTAGAGTGATTGCAGTAGAATCTCAAAATGGAATGGCAAAATTCTGTTAGCTGCAAGTTGCAATGGTGTGGGTTTTCTTCTTGCATGTTAAATGATAATAAATACAAGGAAGAAACAAGTGATTTATTTAAGTGAAGTAACTGGCTTCTTTGTGAGCTATTTTTTTCTTGTCTAACATTTTAAAATGTAAAAATATATTGCTTTGTCTACATATCTAACATAAATGATAACCCATTGTATTGTGGTTAAGCAGTCTTTTTGTGCTTAGTTCATGATATTATGGGCATACATCAGTGGTCATAATTCAAGATGATTTATATATCATCACGTTAGTTTCTCAATTATTTCTGTGTCAATAGTTTGTATGTGTGCTCATTGCCTAGCTATAAAAAAAAATAACCACAATACCTGGTTGCAGTGAAATAGTCAACAGAAACAAATTTGATGCAATTAAATAATGGTGAAGGAAGTATTTGAGAACCTAAGTAAAATGCATTTTTCATGTGTTTTATGACATGCATGTATATACCATAACTAGCTTTAAAAATATTTTAATTGACTTTTCATATTGGCCTCTAATCTTAGTGACTGACAATCAAAAGTAGCTTCAGCATCTTTGATAATACAGAATCTAGTTTCAGCATCATTGTACTAAAGCTTCTGAATAGAGGTCCATACAAACTGTTTCCATGTTGAGATCTCTGTACTGATACCTTCAAAGTACTATTTTTCATAATTTGTTTATCATTGTACATTCCACTATTAGTTTGGAAACTTGCAAATATATGTTTTTTACAAAAATATTATTAGTTATATAGAAACCCAGTTTTTTATAACAGTGATTTGCTGAAGGTCTCAGGGGAGTTTCCTGTGTAAACCAGTAAACCTAATGTTCTTCATCTTAAATGAGTACCCTGGGTCACTCTGCATTTAAAAGCCTAACAAAGCAGAGGTTAGTTGAGAGAAGGTAATCTACCTGACTACATCAAGTATTTTCTGGTTTTTTCCATACCTCTCCACTCATCACAGGCCTGTGGTTTCTCTGTTCTGAGCTTGTTCTAAATTCCATCCTTGTGATCCTCTCCGAGATACATCATTCTCTTTTCCTTCGGGTGATTTTACTTGTATCTATCTTAAAGGGCTTGTTTTTATACTTCATCGAGGACATGCACAAGGATGCACATACACTACAATGCCCTAAGCACCGCTAGTCCTTTCTTTGATATGTTTTAGGCATCTACACCCAATCACTGTATGTCTCAAATTCTGTTTCCAGTTCCTTTTTTTTTTTTTTACTGATATCAATGAACTTCTCTCTCTTGAGAGAACTGGAACTTTTGAAATTGACTTGTGCAGTATTTTAAAGTTACTGTATCTCTGATAAACGAAAATTGCATCAGGTTGATAGATGGGACACTGGTTCTGTCAGTAGCCTCAGGCTACTGGAGCATTTCTACATAATTATGAGCTATAAAAGTAACAAGTAAGAGAAAGATGCTGCCATCTCTGTAATCTAATGAACTCATGTGAATAATTGGAAAACTCTCAGTCAAGTGAGAGGAGCAGCGCTAGTCAGATTATTACTATATATTATATATAAGCAAGGATACAGTTCAACTTTGCTTTTTTAACTATTATAAAAATAAGATGAAATTTACTTAGTCTTCAAATTATGCAGCTCAGCAGAAAGGATTGTTATTTATTCTTAATTAGGGTGGTATGTTTGAGTTGTTTCCTTTTTTAATACTTCCTGGTGAACATAAAAACTTCCTGTATTGATGTTTTACCACTCATTATGCTGCACGTAACTAAGGCGAAGCTATTACAGGCTTTTTCATCAGTAGCTGATAGCTTCTGTGCTTCTGTGTGCAGCATTTCAGATTCCTGTTGACAGTGCAAAAAATATGTTCCATTCAAAATTTTACCACATAGCATAATCTGAGTGCAAGCTTCTATACCTTATGTGGGTTTTTTTGTTTGTTTGTTTTGTTATTGTTGTTTTGGGGTTTTGGTTTTGTTGGTTTTTTTGCTTGTTTTGGTTTTTTGTTTTGTATTTTTTTGGTGTGTGTGGGTTTGTTTGGTTGTTTTTTGTTTTTTGTTTTTTCTTTCTTCTAAAAGACCGTATTTGCAGCCAAAATTATGCACAGCATGACAACATTAGCACAGCTTGGAAATTGGCTTGTGTTTTCTGTCATCACGAGTTTACTGTTAGGTGTGTGCTTTTAGCCTTTTATGCTACTCAATATAAAATCAGAGGATAAGTTTATTTTCTCATATTTATTTTTATTGCTCCAGACAAGTTCTTCTCAAACAGTGATGCATTACTAGCAAAGTAATTCTAGATTATCTGTAGGTGAACCAAGCTGAAAGAGTTGTGCTCCACTGAAGAATATTTGAGTTTTTTAATAGGTTTGAACATGTGTGTGGGTCCTGGTAAGTTATTGCTGTATTTTAAGTGTAATCAACTTGAGGTTCCTCACTAAGACCCTAAGCAGAAAACACAGTATAAAAATCATGCGC
>VXAU01003305.1:254446-299040 GCA_013399695.1 Formicarius rufipectus | reverse complement strand
ATATTCTTCAGTCATTCAAATTATGATTTCTTTGTCATTAGAAATGTTGAAGGAAAGTCAGTGGATAAAATCACACTCTGTAAAGGGGTGAGATAGATACTGGTTGCTTACTCCATCCAAATTTTGTTTATCATTTTGCATGAACCTAAATTGCTATTTAACATTTTTTCTTTTTAAAATCATTGCCTTTATTCATTTGAGGTATTTTAAAGACTTCTACTTAATAATCTTTGTCTCTTAACAGTGTGTTTCGTATAAGACAGCTAGTTTGGAGGAAGCATAAAAAATACATATTGACATTTTTAATCTTTGATGTTATTTTAAAGATCATGATTTTATAGAAGTTAAATTGATTTAAATGTCTTAATTAGCATTTTGTGAGTTTTCAGGTCAAATGCCTGAGCTGTTGACAGATCTTTTCTACTTCAGAAGAGATTGCTAGAAATAGAATTGGCATTACAAAACAGATGTCTACTTTGTAATAGTAAATGGAAGTAGTTTTCACAAGCCTGATTCAATGTATGTCAGTCTTGCTTCTTAAACTGGCCTAATCCACTATGCCTTTCCATTTTTATCTGCCTTGTTACTAAGCAATCTGCTGTAGATTTAACTATCAGTTGAAATGCAGCCAAAAATAATAAGGTTAAATCATTGCCTGCCATCTTTAGTAGTAAAATAATATAATCTCTCTGAAATAAATTATTTCACAGCATGCTGGTCTTTACTTTTGCAGCTGGAAGAAGCAGCTTCTTCCAGGTGCTCTGAATTTTGTCAAAAGGTGCCTCTCAAAATTAAGGTTTGTGTCTGTATCCGAAGAAACACCCAGTCAAGATCATCCAGTTTTATAGTGGAAAAGTTTAATCAAACAGAACAAAGTGTTTAGCTTTTAAAAAGATACTCTTACACACTGTTGATGCAGTTCACATTTGCACTTAGCAAGAAACTGAAGTACTGTAAAGGTCCATGTTTCAGACACAGTAACAGAAATTTAGACTGGCAGAGCTATAAATTTGTCATGTTGGCACAGTCCTAGTAATTTGGCAGATATCAAGAATGTAAAATATCTGTAACAATAAAGAATGATCCTCCAAGTCTTACTTTAAAAAAAAAATAATTGTAATTTTGAAAAGCTCACAATGAAATATTATAAATATAAACCAAGTACTATGTAGATATTTCACTGAAAACAGACTCAGGATTTATGTTTTCAATATTTCAGTATTATGGATGTTTTAATGCATATTTACTGGTTTTACATACTTAAATTTCTCTACTTAGAATGCATCTATAATTTGGATTTTTTAAATTATTATTGAAAGGAGGATGATATTTGTGGAGTCTTCTGTTAAATGCATGTTAATCTTATTTAATGAGTTGCACGATACACATTTAACATTGTGTACAAATATAAACAAATAAAAACAAATATAAAAAATACTAAAAGAATACAGTTCATTATCCACAGAAAATTCTGGGATTCAGACTCCTGATAACCATATTAACCCAAAACTGTGTCACTTTAAAGTATCTAAAACCACATAAGGAAATATGTGTCTAGAACTTTCTGGGTTGTGAGAATTTTGCAGCACTGGGTGTTACAGTTAAGTTCCTGGTCAAGTCAGGACTCCTTGAAGCATTAATATACACCTGCCACCCTCATTTTTTGGGGGAAAAAATAAAAAACACATCAACTAAACGAGAGAAAAAGCCCAACCACAGAAAGACAAATAAGTCGAAAACAGAACAAAGAAGAAATTGATAGTTGATATTCAGATATGTTGAAAATATTTAGCCAACTCTCTAACAAATTCCTTAAGGTTCTTTCGTGGATATGGAGTCCTTCAGGAAAGCTGCCTTCTGTCCAGCTGAATCAGTTGTCTTCAGGGGTATGGTTCTGATCTATCCAAACTTCAGTCATTTCTAGTGACGTGAAGAAGTGTCCACCTCTTTATTTTTAAAATGTCTAATAACTTTAAGCTGTCTGCTTTGTGCTACATTTTCCAGAAGCAAATAACAGTAGACTCCCACAAGTTAAGACATTGCTGTTTGCTCTGCTTGCTTGTCTTTCTGCATTATCCTCAAGATCAAAGTGAGATTAAGTATTTCTTAACAAACAGGTCTACTCTTGGATGAGATCTATTACTAAAGTCCCCAAAGAACAGATCTGGACATTGATGAGAACTGAGAGACAGACAGGGATCTGAAAAGTATGACTGAGTATCAGAGGTAGGTCCCCCGCATCATAGAACGTGTCAACAACAACAACAACAAAAATAAGTAGGTAATATCTTAGATCATTATGGACTTACTGGAAGTGTAGAGTAAGTGTAGAGAAATTTTACACTCCAGCTCTTCATTCAGAACATGACATGTGAAGACTTGACTTTGTGTGGTCCTGATTTTAATCCATTTGTGTTTGACACAGAACAAGAAAAATTTTTGTGTCTCGTAAAAACAAAGTACTAGGAACACAAAGCGGAAAGATTTAGGCATAGCTCTGTGTACCTCTACACAAGATATATCTCTTTAAGCTCAAGAAGAGACATGTAACCTGGAATTTCATGAATATTTTTGTCACTGATAGCACATGCAGCCTTGTATTTTGGACTGGTGAATAAATTAGTTCTAGTACTCTGATTCAAATGAATTTTAGCATACTTTTGGTTTTGTCCCTGTCACAATGGACAAAGTATAATTTAAATGTCTTTCAAATTTGTATAGCCAAGCATAGACTAGCTAGGTCTGTGCACATTACTTTTATTACTTCCATTATTTTTTCTGTAATTGAAGACTAATGAGCATGGCCTTTAGGTGCTATTTTAGCTCACATGCAACTTTATAAATATTTCAACTTAGATATAATTGGATAAATTGAGCTTGTTTAATTAGTAATGCAATCAGCCAGCATGGCTTAGGAAGTCATATCACATTAAAAATACAGTGATAATGCATGTTAATAGGGAATAAGCAGATTCTTTTAACAAAAAATTCCATGCTTTTACAAGCAATTTGTCTTATTAGAAGGTTTGATGGCTTTGTCATTATTTTACTATTGCCATTACTCAGAAATTTGCATGTCAGCTGAAATTCAGTGATCTTTATTAGCTGACTTTGAACCAGTATAGTTGCTTATTTTTTAGGTGATCATTTAGGAGGGTTAAATGGTTGTGTTCGCATTTTAAATTTTTCTTTGAATATTAATTTTCACATTTGAAGTGGGAACTTGGAAATGTAAAGTTAGTTTTATTGGAACAGTATTGCTTTTTCTGTTTCTCAAGAAATTTTCTCCAAATTGCAAAATTCTGAATGCCAGCAATCAGGTAGGCCAAGGATCTCATGTACATGCAGCATTGAGTGACTGTACGTCCGGTTTGATAAATATGATGAAGTTTGAAGCAAGAAGCCTGATGAAGTGCTGGGATATGGACTATACAGGGGAGGGCTCTGAATATGAGTCAGAATTTTTGGACTTAAGTATATGTGTGTATATGTCAGAAGAGAATTTTTTTATATTAATCCTGATAACAGGAAGCTGTTAGTACGCTTTCAAACTTCATCGTTTTAATTTTTGGAATAAGTCAAGATGAAAAGAAATAATACGGTTATGTAATTTTTTAAATATTTTTACCTCCTTGTTAGTAAATTTTTTAAAACACTAATTCTTTTTTATATTTGAAATACCTTGTTTTTAAACGAATTTATTATCTTCAGAAATATAGAAATATTAATTTGGAAGTGAGGTAATATATTGCAGTTTTTACACAAAAATACTATAAGCATTTTTAATAATTTCTTGGAAAGTAGTGTGTTTCAAGTAGGTTATCACAGAGTTTTGTCATTTATCATTAATTAAGCTTTTCATTCTCATTTGATGGTGTAAAGTATTAGTGAGTCTGTTTGCAGGATGCATAGAACAAGATGGTGAGGTATATATTTACCAAACTGAGTAGGTGTCTAAAGATTCAGATGGCTGATTTTAAAATCAGTAAGTCCTTCGAAGGATTTGCAGAAGCTCCTAAGCATCACGGGTCTCTAAGAACCTCTTAGTAGGAAAGCATAGATAAGTAGGTGCCTAATTTAAATAATCCCAGCAGACACCTATTGGCATGTTTCTATGACTTAATGCTTTCTAGGGTTTCCAGAAAAGATTGAATATCTAGTTGACCTGATTTCAGGCTTTTTGTTTTATGCCATTGCATTGCAGTATACTGAAGAAAACAGGCAAGAGCTGTAGAGGTGAACAGGAAGAAAACACTGCATGCAGGTTTTCATTTTGTCAGAAAATTGCTTTCTCTAGTTCATAACTTTATAAACAATGTATCATCAGGTCTCTTTCAACCACAAAAGGTATTCTTTGCTCAGCATCTTGGTTCAATAGACAGATTTCCTTTTGTTCTCTAGTCAGAATGCTAGTTATGGTTAATATTTTTTAAAGAGTTGTTTTCATTTTAAATAGTAGTACTTGTTTGCCGAAAAGGTTTTTACCCAAACTCCTATTGTCTAGGTAAGTAATACGCATACTTAGCAGGTTTCTGATGAGATTAAAGAGGCATCTGTAGATCTGGATGGCACTTTATAGATAGATCTGCATATAATTTTTCATTTCTAAAGCTTGACTTGGTTGGAAATTTCGTATCTTGGCATTATGTGTAGCTGGATTTAGGTTGAAATTCTTTACCTTCTTGGCTGCTTCTTTCATATTCTGTATCAAGTAATGGTCAGTGTTGAACTATACTTGGAACATACCTGATGAACACTCACTCTGTCCAGTCCCTGCTGGGTTTGGTGATGGAAGTCATCAACACAGTTAAAGATTGTAGCTTCTTTACAGATTTTACTTTAGGAGAATCAAATCTGAGGCCATAATTTCACATAACAATTTGCACTAAATACAGTAAAAGCAAATTTTGAGCAGGGGAATGTATGTCAGTTTTGTGAAGTAGGAATAAAGTGTAAAAATGAGGAATGTGGTTAGGCAAAATAGCCCAGTGAAGTCAAAAGCACACAGTACTGAGTACTGCTAATCAGCGATTGTTCAGCTGTCAGCAGGTTCTAACAACAGAAAGAAAACAGAGACCTGTATTGATGCATGAATGCTGAGCTCTATGCTTCCCATGAGACAAGATGATACTGGAAGAAACATGCATTCATGGTACTTTAGCAAAGAGCTTTTTCTCGGAGATCCTGTTGATTGCATCATACAGAAATCTGTGAAGTGTTGTTCATCTAGAAAATAGGGTAGGAAGAACTGTAAGCATGTTTTGGTAGGAACTTGTCAGTTTGGGAAGATATTCCTAATTCTTGCAGCAATTCTGTTTGTAGTATATGAACTGATAAGTATCAGGTGAATCTGAATTTAATTATTCTTCTGTATATTTTTTCTTAGAATTGGATAGCATACTCTATTTGATTTTTAAATGCACAAAAATATCAGGGGCTGTCATTGAGATAAGGAACAGTTAAAGGTGACAGATACCTTTTGAAGCTGAGACACTTTCTATAGTTGCATAAGTATTAGCTATTGATTGTCTAAAAAGTAATTTGCTAAATTCTCAGTATTAAATATAATGGTGTTCTAGAAAGCATTTCTGTAAGTGTCAGCACCTCAGCAGATGAAAATTCACTTTACATTCACACTTTTTCCAACACTGCAGTATTGTACTACAATATAAACACTGTAGTAAAGGGTTGGTGGTGTATCTGGCCAAACTTTAGTCTTGCAGTGTCAAGGGCTTGAATCACATAATGGATGCAGTATGAATGAATTCTCTGGTAACTAATTTCTGCTGACTTATATGCTGTATGGGTGTACCAGATCTGCTTCCAGCTGCCCAAGTTGTATACAATGATGGAAAAGAGGAATTGGAGGAGAATATCTGCTGATTGTATCTCAAGGCACTAGTGCATGAACTTCTGTCTCTTACTTGCCAGAGAAATCACTTGTACCCTCATTACTAGCTTGAGTTAGCTTGTTTAAAAGCCACTAGATACTTCTGGCAAGACAGTACTACTGTGGGAAGACGTTTTCTTGCAATGAGATTGTAAAAAGGAAATCGATAAAATGGAATACCAAAGTCATTGTTGCACAAACACTGTCTTTCTTTTTGGGTAGACTCATAATTCAGTCTTAATTCTATTGCTGTTTCTTCTACAGGGCTCTTCACTCACAGAACACACAAAATAGACATACTTGCCTTCCATCTACTCAGTAAATTTTCTCTGCATTGTTCAGTACAGTCATATGTCTTTTATTATATGGTAGCCATACAATTAAACTAAATCTCTCATCCACTTCGATATCTTTATTCCCCATACATTTTGAGAAGTCTGCAAAGAGTAACTAGTTTACAGTTGCCTCACATACAGTCTCTATGTGGTCTGAGTGTCTTTTTACAGATAGAAGATGGGAAAAAAATAATTTGTGAGATGTGGATATCCGATTAAAAGATTTTTTCATGTTTCACCTTGAAAAACATTTATATATCGAATTAATTTTTGGTTTTGTTTACCTGAAAATATATAGCATGTTCCCAAGTCATATATCAGGTTTTGAACAGGACAGGCAGACTCAGTGCCACACAGAATTTTGCTGAAGTGAGTTATCGAAGATCTATGGACCAGCAGAAGCATTATTTTCATTTCATGTCATCTTCCTCGTTGATTCACTACACATCTTTAAATCTCTTCAGTAAATGAAGAACATTTATGCAAGCAGTAGTCTCTTGATGCTGGTTCATTCCTAGAGCAAGTCTGTCCTAGACTTCCCAACTGAGTAAGCCTGATGACGTCTGATCTTCTCAAAGCAAGATAAACTACACAGGTGTCATTCTGACAAATTTATCTAATCCTGATTGTAAAGACAATTATTAGGATTCAATAAACTTCTCCAACGATTTGAGACGTCACTATCTTTATGAGAAAGTCTGCCTGATATCTAATCTGATACTTTTCTGCAGCAATTTAAACCAGTTATTTCTTGTAACATTCATCATGGTAATCTTTTATACATCTTTTACCTATGACAGCTGCTATTTGAATTCTCTTTTGTTAGGACCCACTCCTTGAGCCTCTTTTTGATGACTGTTTTTTAGGCCTCCCATTATTCCGGTTAATGTTTTTTCAATTAATTCTTGTCTTATTTGAAACCTTGTCGCAAAGCTGTACGAGGTGCTCTATTTTAAGTGCTGCCAGAGCTGTGTGAAAATTTTTTACATGTTTTGTAGTTTGCACTTGTGTCTATATATTGTGGTATGGTAATGATTTTAAATACTGTTCAATTGTTCTTCGTGATCACTAGATTTTTGTTTTTCTTTAGAATGGATGTCTAGCCAGTTGCTTCAGCTTGTATTATAAGCATGGTTATTTTGTCTACCTGAGAGTAGAACATACCATTTAATGTATTTAATTACATTTTAGCCTTTTTCCATAATAAGAGTATTTTTATTGTGTTCGTATCGTCTAAAGTTACTCTTCTTCTGTCTTTAATAGACTATTTATTAGCTCATCTTCTAACCCATTAGAGTCATAGAATTGTAGAATAACCTGAATAGGAAGGCACCCACGAGGAACATTGAGTCCAGCTTCTGACCCCGCAGAGAACAACACTAAGAATCACACTGTGGTCCTTAGAGTATTGTCCCAACACTTCTTGAAATCTGTCTTTGGTGTTGTGACCACTTATCTGGGGAGCCTGTTCCAGTGCCCAACCATCCTCTCTGTGAAGAAAACATATTCCTAACGCCCAGCCTGAACTTCCCCTGACACAGCTTCAGGCTATTCCCTCAGGTTCTGTCACTGGTCACTGCCTGATGTTCTGCTGTCCTTTGTGAAGAAGTTATAACTGGAATGAGGTCTCCCCTCATTCTCCTCCAGGCTGAACAAACCAAGTGACCTCAGCAGTGACTCATGCAGCTTCCTCTCTGGACCCTTCACCATCTTTCTCTCCCTTGGATGTCCTCTAAGAGCTTTGTATCCCTCATACATTCTGGTGCCCAAAACTGCACACAGTATTTGAGGTGAGACCTCAGCAGTGTAGAGTAGAGCAAGACAATCACCTTCCTTGACCAGACAGCAATGCTTTACCTGATACACCCCAGCACCTTTTGCTGTTAATATATTTTGAAAAGCCCTTTTTACTGTCCCCCACAGTACTGGCCAGCATCAACTCTAATTGAGCTTTGGCCACATGAGTTTTCTCCCTACAGTGGTGTGCAGCATCTCTGTAGTCCTCCCATGTCACTTGACCTTGCTTTCACAGGGCGTACACTTCCTTTTTTACCTTAGCTTCAGAAGATCCCGCTCAGCCCTACTGGCTTTCTGACACTTGGGAATTGACTGCTCCTGTGCCCTTAGGAGATCTTACTTAAAAAGTGAGCAGCACTGATGTACCCCAGCACCTTCAAAAGCATTTTCCTTGGGAAAATTAAACAACAGAATAGTTCCAGGGTTGTGATGTAGCCTTGCTAAAGTCCACTCAGTCAAGTAGCTACTTGATAAGCCATATGATGAAGTCATGCTATTTGTGTGCCCCTACATGAATATGATGCTCCAAGAGTAGCACTCAGCATCTCACCATTAAAATGGAAGACTTGACTGAGTGAACTTTAGCAAGGCTACATCACAACGAACTTTTCTGGGTTTGACTTCTGTAAAAGAATGTGATGGGGTACTTGCAGTGTGATATTTTTCTGTTTTCCAGGAGTTTTTCCATAGAATAAAATTATATCTATTATGATTTGTCTCATAAAATGTCATAACATGGTCCATCTCCTTTCTAGGTGCCCAGAAAGCAAATATACAAGCTGGTCTTTTACTGTACTTTTTGAGATAATTTTTCCCTCTCTTATTTCTTTCTTCATGTTTCATTCATTTCCTGCATTATCTGTGTTTCACAGTTGCTCAGCCAGTTCAAGTGTGCAAGGCTGGAAATATCAATTTCAACTAATTTGAAAACTTCTAGACCATATAAATATTCTCTAAATTTTCTTTTTCAGTCAACATAGAGATTTTACCTCTGTCTGTTAGACACATGTGCTGGCATATTACTCCTTTCTGTAGAGGTTTCCTGATTATTTGAAGGCATCATAAAGTTTTATGTAGGTATAAAAAATACGATTTTTACCTCGAGATCTCTTTACAAATACAGGGGAAATCAGGATGTTTGGAACTTTATGCGATAAATAAAATGTACCCTATCCTTGCATTCATGACAATCAAATGCACACAAAATCAGAAGCACTTTTTCCTTGTATTTTCATTTTTTTTTCATTATTTTTCCATGGAAAAGTAGGTGGGTTTTTTTCCATTTTGGAGCAAAATTTTAGGCTCTTTGTATGTACAATATATAGAGATCTGTTTGGCAGCCTTTGACAGCAACTTTGGAAAGGAAGGTGGCAGAGCTCAATGAAATATATTACTGTCATTTAATCTTTCAAACTCTATAGTAATACTTTTAAGAGCAGAGCTCATGTATATCAAAATAACATGCACTGTAGTAGTTGTTCCAGAAAGATTACTGTTCTCATCCTCACTGTGGTAACAGTAAAGCTACATGAGTCATGTCTAAAGATGACACATATTCTTAGAAGTTTTTCTCCCAGATTTTAATTGCTTGTCTCTAGTTCACTAAATATCTACTTTGTGCAAATGGTGAAGAATGTTGAGTCCATTTAAGAGTAAACAGGTTTTCAAACAGGCAGAATATGAGTGAACAAAATGCATTTTTCTATGGGACACTTGGCAGTAGACAAATATGGAATTTCTCATCCTGAAATGTATTACCAAGAGAGCCTGTGGTACAAATATCTTTGTCTGTATTGAAGTGATTTCTTTTCTTTAAGCACTGTGCAGCAGTGCTCTGAAGTTAGAAATACTCTTCTGTCTTGAAACAAAACATAGGAAAATTGATACTGTTGAAGCATCCTTAGAATCAGACATACAAATGAAACATAGGGAAACTCTAGTGTGGAAAAAAAACAAAACAACTAACATGCTCAGAGGAAAGCGGAATCAAGATTAATCTATTTAAACCATTTAGGTATTTTTTAAAAAACACATTATTAAACACAACCTCTCCTTTTTACCACTAGTTTTCATGGTGTCCTCATAGTCTGTATGTCACAGATTTCTTTTTCTATGGAGTTTTTCAGATGTGTTGGTTGTCTTAATACCAGTTTGAGAGAAACATTGAAGCAAGTCTGACCCACCTTTATTTAAGCTGAGCTGTCTTAGCATGTTTATTTGGGGAACAGTGACAAGAGGTTTAAATCAGAATGATGTTCCTGATGTCATTAGTTGCTGGTATGAAATTGTCAGAACAGGCATGATTCATTTCCCACTTCTGCAAGCACCATTATTTTGCTTTGTTTCTAGAAACAATGGGTATATCTCTACTGCTTGTCTGTGCATAAAATGAGTTCACTGAGTGTAAAATTTTGTCATACTTGCAAGTGGGAGTACTGATTTGGAAGTGTTGTGTGCTGACCTTGCAATGAGTATCTTGGATATCTGTGCCTGTGTCAGGTGTTGGGCATTAAGTTATTTTTCTTAACATTTATTTGCAAATAGGACTGAGTAGACAACTTTAAAGAAAAGCAAATCAAAAGGACTAAACTCACAACTCATGTTAGCTGAAGCAGCTATGAAGTATTTATTAGTCTCTTCAACAACATTCAGTTGAATCTAAGTAGGAGCCCTGGAGTCTGTAAAAATAATCTCTCAAAGACAGGATTAAAGAAATCTTCAGAAAGATAAAAATGAGTCCTTTTTTTCCTTCACTCTTCATAGTCTGGTTCTCAGTAAAACAAACCTGGAATGCATTTATATGTCAAGTTCTAAGTGGTGGTCTCACCAAGTGGAGTCATCAAAGCCTAAAGCACAACTATCTGTAGTTTTGACTCCTTTAACTGCTAATATTGAAAAACAAAAATTCTGAGATCTTAAAGATATCTCTTTTTAATAGAACAGAAACACATATTAAATTTGGGCTATAATCCATTCCACAAACTCCAAATACTACTTTGAGTATTAAAATATGAATTAGGTCATGTACTATCTGGAAAGAGGACTGGGGGCATCATAGCTAATGCAGGCACTCTACTGTACAGCCTGAATGTGCAGAGATACAGAAAGTATTAAGTTGTCTCAAAATCAACATTGACAAATGATTGCTTTGCGTCCATTTTCTAGTCCTTTATGAGATACTCTTGCTATATAGCTTTAAAATAGAGGAGTAGTGTTGATTTTTTGGGGGGAGGAAGGGGTTGTAGATTTAAAGGGTTCTTTTAGTGTCATTTTACTTTATCCATTCTTTTTTGGCAAAAGGTAATTCATTCAAAGTTGAAGTATAATGATGATTTTAGGTAAATACACCAAATCTGAGGTATCCTTTTCTGTCTTCTTTTTGGTACTGCCATTGGTGCAAAAAGGTATTATATTATTTCAATAAAGTGATGCATCTCAGTTCATGCTAGGTAGTGAACTGCAAGAGAGTGTGGCAGGGCTAGAAGTCTGCATGAAAGGTTGATAAAGTTCTTTGAATTCCCAGTGCTTGTATCTGCAAAGTAGTAGAAATCTCAAGTGCAACTTCTCAGGAGACTTCTTGATTCTTACATGGCTAGAGTGTTCCTACTCCTTACATATTTTTAGGAGAGAGAGAGAAACTTTGGTTCTATGGTTTGGTGGAAATCCTGATAGTTGTATAGTGGAACTCCATTTAACTGAAGTTAGATAACCCTAACAAAGGATGAGTCAGAGAATAAAAGACACAAATTCTGGTAAGATTGTTCTTCTGAAGTGTTGTGATGCATAGAAAACACATCATATTTTTATTTGTTACTTGAACTGGTTTTCTGATTCCTTTATTTCTGTGTCCTTTACCTGACTAATGCAACATCTTCCATCTTTTGTTCAAGAATGAAGTGTTCTCCATAACCATCTTTCTCATTTCAGTTTTTGAAAAAGCTCTTTGTAGATGCTGCTTTTTTTTTTTCCCCTCTCCTTTGTTTTTGACTTTGGTTTTTTCCTGGTAATACATTGACAAAACATCCCAGAGAACAATCGCTATATAAAGAACTGTTCTTTCAGAATAAGAGTTCAGCTTTCAGTAAGAATAGCAGTTCACAATGATGTTATTTTCTTTGTAGTTTTTAACTATGTTATTTTTATATGCTTGAGACAACAATTCCATTTCTCTGTTAGATATGGTTAATTTTTATATGGTTTCTGAATTGGAACTGTAAGTATACAGATCAGAACCACACAAATTACAGTCACTGTGCACATTAGGCACAGCATTCTATTTTATGTATCATGCTTTTTGCTATGATACTGTCATCTTAGTGGTAGAAATTAAGTGATAAATTCTGTAATAATTCACTGTTGATTGCTTCTTATCAATAAGAATATTATTGCTGTGTTTATTTGTGCTTATAATACAAATAAAATCAATGCAGTCTACTTCCATTTAGCATGTATATTCAAATCAGTCTCACAGCACAAGTGCATTCATGCTTGAATTGAGTCTGAAACTGTAGCCAGGTTAGGGACCAAAAGCTCTGTACCTTTATCTAACCTAATTGGTGTGAAGGTATCGTATACTGCAGAAAACTTTTCCTAGCACCTGTGTCTGCAAAACACTTCATGAAAAATGGCTCCAAAATTCTTACAACTACAATTTTCTGTTATAAAGTATGTTTATATTAATGATAGTCCTTCTCTTTCCTTACAGTGCAAATTAGAGTATCAAGCCTGTGTCTCAGGAAAACAAATCTCAGTGAAATGTGAAGGACGTTGCCCTTGCCCTTTTGACAAATCCACAAATACAGGCAGAAGTGATAGGAGAGGTGAGTGATGGTAATTCATGTAACATTTTTTACAGCTTATTTCCAAAAGGAAGTAAGGTTTTGCTCACAGAAGATTACAGTTACCAGAAACACTGATTATTCTTAAATAAAACCAGCTTTATTTTGCTCGAGGTTGTCTTTGTCAAGGGCTTTGAACTTGTAGCTATAGTAAAACAATACAGTGTTTTTCACATGAGCTATTGTAGTATGAGTTACTGCTGTTCCTTTTTTGCTCTTTAATGCTCCTTGAGATGCTTATGGCTGTAGTTAAGACAAAGCAATTCACTCCTTGATCCTTGGTGTTTCAAGGAAAAAAAGCATGATAAAAAGACAGGAAACTTAAAAGTCCTTGTTAGGAGCAAGTAGTTGGAACTATTAGTAAAGGCCTAGTTTGTTTGAAAAGTGCTTGATAGGAATAAATCCAGCTTCCTTTTGGATCATGCATGAAAAAAGGCTGCTAGAAAATGAAATTCTTTTGCGCTTAGCTATTGGTGCAATTGGAACAAACTGGAGAAAAAAAGACCTGCTGGCTATTGATATTTGTATTTCAGCAGCTCCTAGGTGACTTTGGAAGGTGGCTGTTAAATAAAACATGATACCATCTTTGGTGCTTCCAAATGAAGAGCTTTCATAAGTTGAGATTTTATGCCACCATGGACCTGAATTTGCCAGGAAAATGACTGGAGGTCTGCATTTGTTCATTTCTTTAGATTGATCTCTGTTAAATGCAATTTTTTTTCTTTCTGCATAGTAACACTTAATAAGTAAGCTGAAATCCTTATGCACAAACATCATTGAAAATGCAGCAAAATTAGCTTTTAAAAATTGTTTTCTTTCTCCTATCACAACCTTATAACAATGAAAAAAACCACCGTTGCATTCCTGCATTTTGTTAACGTTGGTATTTCACTGTAGTTTGATGTACTGTTCCAAATGTATTGTGCAAGAGTCTTACAGTTTCCATAATAATAAACTGTAGTTACTGCCAAAACTAGGTTTTTATCCTAGTTAAAAAAATGAACATCCTCTTAACAATGAATGTAGATGACTACTGTAAAAATTGGGCTGTATGTAGGCATGAAACTCAATTAAAAAACTGCTCTGAAACACTCCTTTAGGTCACTTTTTTGGTCTTTGGCAATATAATTGATTGCGTAATTAAATTAATTGAATATATCTAATTAAATGCTTCATGTGCTGTAACCTCTCTGCAAAATTATAGCCTTGATGTTTTTTAAAGCATTAATTTACAATTTCAAGTAGTACCTTTAAATAAGTAGACAAATCTGTCATCTGCTTGCGTTGTCAGATAGAATAAAAAGCACTAGAAGGCAGAGTGTTGTGTGGTTAATGTAGCCCCTTTAATGAGACATATAGCATAACCCTAATATTGTTTCAGTATTCACCAGCCATAGTTTCTGCATCTTCAGGATGGATATGGGAATATTTCCTTAACAGTGGGCATGAAGTGAAAGTAAGATAATGAGCTGAAAAACACATCTCTCTGTGAATAGCAGGAGTATGATTCTCAGGTGTTAGTCTTTTATATGGTATCATTGCCCTCAGTTTTTACCAAAACAAGATTAGCATTTTCTCTGCTGGAAATTGTTTCACCTGATGCAGGTACTTTTGTCCTTGATATGTGTTCTTGCAAGCACATTTGATTTTTTTGAACTCCTGTACGAAAGCACTGAAAAAAATCTAGAGACAATTTTTTTAATTTCAAAAAAATGGAATTGTTTTTAATTAGGAATGAACTCTTCTTGAAGATTTATGCTCTCAGGGGATCAAGATTACTTGTTCCTAGTTATGTAAAAGAGAAAGAAATAAGTTCCCATAGGTATGGGATTTACCACTAATTCCATCTTGACAGATTGTCAGTGCAAGCAAAGTATAGGGCTTTTGCAAATGGTACATTTTACTGCAACAGTGAAATTTGAATATAATTTCTTTACAAGGCCAAAGGTCAGGAGACTTGAGAAATATGAAACTGAGCTGTGTATCATTACTAAAATTTCAGTGGTTTTTTTCACAATACAAAATTTCTTACAATGGAAGTTTGTACAGAAAAAGTTAAAAGAATACAGTTTTTTTCTTTAAGTGGAAGTTCATAAAGCATTCTAATGGTTAGATTCTATGATCTTGGATATTTTCTCCAACTTAAATGATTCTATGGTTCCATGAGTCTAAGCTGTACGTCCATATGTCTTGTCAGTTGCTTACAAATTTGATGCATCCAAACAGTCAAAGTAAAATGATTGTTCCTGTTTCAGGGATAATTTAAGAGAGGGATTCCTAAAATACATTCCTATCTAAGACAATTGTTCATCATTTCTGATTAAAAAAATTCCTGAATTTCTGGTGTATCTGGAGAGCAAAGTATGTCTATTAACTTTCCCAAATTAGTCTTGGTGTGGAAACCCATACTCCTCTGGAAAGGAAAATTAAACCAGTATTCAGAAAAAACAGATTTTACTCTTAAAATGTATATGAACCTAATCATAAAATCATAGAATGCTTTTAGTTGGAAATGAACTCTGAAGTTTATCTAATGCATATCTCTTGATGAATGCATGAGGCAGGTGAAGGCATCCTGGTTTTTGTGAAAGCTGTCTCATTTGAATGTTACATTTAGAAACATTGAACTTAATCAATGTGTGACTGGTCTTAAGTTTAAACCATAAATAAAAGGGCTAAGAATTTGTTCTGTAACTAGATGTATAAGTTGTTGATAAAACAAAAGAAACAAGCAAAAAAAGGACACAATAAAATAAAGATCTTTCTTTGTCATATAATTGTTTTGAATTTAGTTTTGAGAAAGCAATGGATATCATATAAACTAGAGTACTTTTCAAGTACATGCCAAGGTTTGGGATATGCTGACTTTTGCACTGTTGTGAATGTAGGGATTTCTTCTGCAGGCCTTTATTTTCCTCAGCTTTTCTAAGGGTTTTTCCAGTGGCTATGTGGAACCAGAAACTGGAAGCAATTCTGTGCACTGCACATTTCTATAATACTGAGGAGACTTCTGTCCTCTTGGCAGTGTCTGGGCACCATTTTTTGCTCTGAATAGTAGGTATGATCCTTTTGCTCTGAGATATACTGAGTACTGTCCCGGCACTTCAGTCTGATAGATAAGAACAAATATGCATGATGCAAAGAGTAGTCTTACCAATGGTGTCCCCGGGATAAGGAAGTATGAGACCAGTCAATGGGGTAAATACAAAAGTTGCACTCGTTTTACAAGTCCTGTTAACCTTTAATACTTGCCTCTGCACAACACACCTCATCTGCTTACCTTTCATATTCAGCTATCTAAATTGATTAGGAGCTTTTAGACCTACTCCCTGTAATGCAGTTTAGCCTATTCTATGACTATCCCAGGCAAGACAGAGTGAACAAGAACCTATAGTCCATATGGCTATGGAGATTTGTTTAAGAACAGATGAGATTAGTGCTTTTACTCGACTTGATTCCATGTCTTGCACTACCTTTCTCACTGTCCCGCTCAGCACCGCCTTCACTAGACCTCAGTTTATTTTCCAGTCAGGGTGGTTACTGCCAACTTGGGAAAGTCAGGTAGAAAATCGTGTTGGTTTCTGCAGTGCAGCTGCACAGAGTTAGGTATTGGATGTTATTGACCACAGTCCCTGGGACTCTCCAGATGCTCCTCACAGTGCATTGTGCTGATTACCAGCATCTCTCCTCACTTTCAGCATCTTTCTGTCATCCAGGATCTTAAATGTCTTCTTTCAGGGAGCCAACACTTCCTTATGGGAGGCTATTTTTCTTCCAGGATCCATCCTTTGAGACCCTACCTCTCTTCTCCCATAATTGTTAATTCTCTCCCATGTCTCTTTATTAAATGGAGGTTTCAGGAAATGCTGCTTCTATTTTATCAAATTTTATACCAATCCATACCAATTAGCAAGTAACCCCTTAGCAAGTAGCAGCCTTGTGCTTGAGCATTACAAAGTTCTATTTTTGAAACTCACATGCACCCACAGACTTGCCTGCTACCTGTTAGTGTTCACATTTTGAACTATTTTTTTACCTACCGTGATAGGTTTGCATCACGTTTTGTTACATTTATTTAATAAGGTACAATTCACCATCTATTTCAGTGATTTAAAAAGCTTTTAGCTGTTGGCTCTTTTGACTTTAATAAAATCATGTTTCGTTTCAGCCAACTTGAGATTAAAATTTTATAGCAAAATGTCTTAAAAAACCCCACAGTAATAGAGAAGTTGATGAAGGAGATAAGGCTTTTTAACAAAGTGGTTTGTTGTCTTATTGACAGGTTTTCCTTTTAATTAATACAGTTTATTTCCTTAAAAAGGTGTGGGGCTTTGAACAAAATCAGGTCTTCATGTTCTTCTATTATGAAACTTGTCACTAGGTTTAATTTATTCTTTTTTTTCAGCTGTGTTTTAGCCTGACTATATTTTAGTAATAGTAAACTTCTGTTCATTTGCTTTCAGTCCAGTACTGGTCCATGTCTGATTTGTACTTGATTCATTTGAAATATGTGAATAGACATTCACATGATCAGAGATGCCTAGGATCCTGGTCTTGTGAACAGTCTCTTTCAAGGATTTGGCTGAAGTGTACTGCAGTATCTTTCTGGGTTATGTCTTTGGATATCCTCATCATAGAAATGACATTGGGATTCTGCCCTGACACAGAGTCGAGATTCAGCTGGGGCATGCAGCCGTACCCAAAAGCTCAGGATCAGCTGAAGATCTGCAGTTTAAATGGCAAAATCTGTAGCATTGTGGGTAGAATACTGAATATTCATTTTCATTAGCTACTGAAATAGAAGAATTTTCTCTCAATCATTTTTGAGGTAATTTGTAGTAAATCATGTGGTAGGAACTCACTTGATATTTTCACAGAAATAACAGAAGAAGGTTTATATTTCTGAAAGAAAAAAAGGATTTCTCTTATTTCGTCTTCTGAGGAGAGCTATATAGGTAGGACTGGAAGCTCGTATACTCTTTGAATCTTAGCTTTTGCCAGGAGGAAGTGAAAAGACAATATTGCATGCTGAAAGTATCTTCAATTAGCAGAAAGGCTTTAATCACAGAATATAGCTGCTTTCTCAGCTGTATCCTGTTTTATACTGAATACTGCTGAATTGTTAATTGCTATGGAGAGATGAGGATAAGTTGTAGGATTAGACTCTGTGGATTCTGTTTCATTCTGTGTGCATCAGTGCTTGAAAAACAAATAGAGGGACGAAGAATAAAACAGCACTCTCCCAAATCCGCTCATTTAATTTACATAGCAGCGTCTTTTCAATACATGACTGCCGCCAGTCTTCATATGGGATAGGTACAGATGCCAAAAAAGACCTTTTGTTTTGTTTGCATTCAGAGAGAACACTGAGTGGTTTCCAGACTTCACAAATGAAGAGATCGAGGGCCAAAAATCACATTTATTTTAACTCCTGAATCTCTACTTTTTATTTTTGCTTTTCAAGGACAGATAGTACTGTTTTGTATTAACGCTTTTTTTGTTTTGCAAGATGAACTACAGGACATCAATAGAATAAAATCTGTCTTTAAACCAATATATACTAGACCAATTAGGCCTGATACTGTCAGTGATCAGTTATGGGGTAG
Source organism: Formicarius rufipectus (assembly GCA_013399695.1). Lineage (NCBI taxonomy): Eukaryota > Metazoa > Chordata > Aves > Passeriformes > Formicariidae > Formicarius > Formicarius rufipectus. Next base: position 280,574 of record VXAU01003305.1, on the reverse strand, counting down.
ACAGAAGAAGCCATTTGTATGAGACAATGAGCAAACTTCGCATCTATAAGATGAGGTTCATGCTGTGTGAAAAAAGATAAAATTTAACTTTTAGACCTCAAATAAGACAAAAATAACCCACCAAAGAAAAATAATGTTATGTTGGAGTGCTGTTTGGAGTTTATTTAAAAAGCTGTTAGATCTTTCAGCATCATACTTGTTACAGAAAGTGGCTAGTCTATAAAAAGAAGTACAAGGGGAAGCATGCTTGTTTTCATCATGGGGAACCTGCTCTCAGTTAACTTTCTCTGAAGAATATGCATAGTAAATGGAAGGAAGTGGTCGCAGTAGTCTGGGAGGATAGGCAGTAGCAACATTTTATATATATGAGTTAAATTTATTATTAAATATTAAGTAATTGTCAGATTTCTAATCTGCTGTTCTTATCCATACATTTATATTCAATAAAGTATTTTATTATGTAATTGCTGCTGCGATTCTATAGAAGGCATATTAAAGGAAAATCTCTATGCTTTTAGTTTCTTAATTTTCATTAGATAATTTCGCTGGTTTTTCTCAAATTGGTCTTTAGATGAAGCCTGAAATACAAGAGCAAAACTATTAGTGGTATCAGTGGAAGCACTCAAATCTAAGAATTTGTCTTATCTGTTCTGACATATAATGTTTAAGATTGCTATCATTGTGGGCTGACAACAAAAATCGAATCTGGGCTAGTATTTGTGCTCTTGCATCATCATGAATCTTGTCATTGATTTAAATGTAAATAGACTCTAACATAGTGACTCAATTTCCTTTTAAGAGGAGAAGACATTATCCATAGGTAAGCTTTCTTACTCTGCTGATGTTTTGGAATACTACTTTATTAAAGTTTCTGAAACCTTTTATGATTTTAAAGATACTACAGAACTAAAATGTATTTCTAAATTGTAATTCTTCAGAGGGCATTGACTTAGCAGTAAATGTCCATTTTGTTTTTATTGCTTTTAATACAAGAATAGGTAGTTTTAACTTGTGAATCTTAAAGCTATTCAACTTTAGACCTATGTTTGTCCCAGCACTTAATCTAAAAATATTGGTTTTCACTTTTTTAATTCATTACATACATTTACAGTAATCGTGAGCTCTAAGTATGCATTTTTATAAATTGAAACTATTTGAAGATAAAGTGAAAATTGATGCATTGTAGATTTTTATGCTTTGAAATTTGGTCCACCTTACTCAATAAGAATATGTTTTTTTCCCCTCTGTTGTATTTAAGGTGGACAATAGACCATTTTTTACGTGATCTTTAGTAAGAAATACTATTGTTTTATTTTAGTACTTTTCTATATATTTTGTAAATGTTAGGTTATTTTTGAGGTAGAAGGCTAATAATCTTAGCAACAATTAATTTGTATCTGTAAATTATTTATGATAGGGAATTTACTAGTAGAAAAATACTGTTTTATCACATTTGTAAGACATTTATTTAAAATTAGTTACTATGTTTGTGTAATAACAGTAACACAATGGAGCTAATTTTAATGTTTTTTTCTTCAGTGTTAAGATAAATTTTCTGCATGAATCTGTTTTGGATTTTTAAACTGAATATCTTTTTTTGCTTGAGTGATGTAGAATTGCCAGCAGTATCTTCTCTCATTAATCAGACTTCATGCTAAGACTTTCTAAAAAGAGACTACTCCATCATAATTAGTAGTAATCTAATGTAGTGTGATCAGTAGCAATCTAATGTGGTATCGAATGACAGAGAATGTGCTTGGAATGAGAGTGGTCTGACCTGTATGCCCACAATCCCTGGTTCCCTTGTCATCTAAGCTATAAGCCTGAGTTTATAGCCAGAGCCCACCCACTTAGCAGGCTTCCTTCCTCTGGAACCCGGGGAAAAGTTGGGAAAGAGAGGTATAGGCCACTTGCCAGATAATGTCCATGTGTGATGTGGAAGTGTTGAAGGGCTTGTGGCAGTTTGAAGGACTGGGGAAATGGAGATGTAGCTGTGTAACCTGTTGTTAGGCTAAGTGGCTCTGTTTGTCAGTTTGGCTTCAGATGCGTGTGTTCAGATCTGTGTTCATTTTGTTTTAAGCATCTTTATCGTTTGAAAAGGATAACTAGAATTGGTTAGTCTATTGATAAGTGGTATTTTGCCTAAATTTTTTTTTTCTTTTGCTTTCTGTTCTTACAGGGATTAAAATATCTGGGAACAAGGAATAGACAAATGTGTCTTGCTGAAAAGAAGTGGTATCACAAATGAGACAGAGACGTTCTAGTAAAAAGAATGCTATTAATTCATATCAGTGGAGCTGATAGCATTAAAAAAGTGTAGAATGTGTAGTGATTTATATTTTTGTAATTGTCTGCAATGAATTCATAATTGCAGAACAAATTAAAATTCCATTGAGCTTGGGTGTTAGAAGGAAGAAGTGAAGGATTAAGGGGAGATTGTCCATTCAGTAATAATAATAGTTTATCTAAAAAGGCTAGAGTGTATATACTGTATTTATGAATAATAATCCCCATAACACTGCAGAGCATATTCAAGAATGCTTTGAAAAAGAACATTTTATTGTTGTCAGGATTAAGTGTAATCCTTAGAAAGGATTGTTAGCTGAGAGCTTGTCATCAATATTGCAAAGAGCTATAACATTAAAGGGAAAATGGGAATATTTCATATTTGTCACTGGAAACAGCTCTTTGCTCACAGTTCCAAGGTCCTTTGCAGCAGCAATATTATCTAGAACCACTTCCTCTGTGCTCTTCATTTGAGCTGATTTGTTATTTCCAAGCTCTTCCACTTTTTATGGCTGCTTTTGGAAGCCTTGGATGCTCAAATCTCCACAGCTTTTTCAAATCCAGGTATGTATATCACATCCACAAATTTACTTCCCGAGGTTTCAAAGCTGTGAGAGTTGGTTCTAGGCTACTGTGGTGGGCTGCATTTCAAGATGTTTCTTCTTACATTTCTTGTGTTACCAGCAAACGAACTGCATAACTAGCAGATCTGACTGTGTGTTAAAGTATTTGTGTAATTACAGTTCTTGATTTCTAAAATAATGTGAGTGTCACATCTTTTCTCACTGTGAGTACTTTTTACTATAGAACACCAAGGGCATGTATGTCCTGTGCTGGTTGTGGCTTAGAAAACAGGGGTGCATATTTGAGGAGATGGGCACAGCTGGGATTCCTCAGTGGCTTTGTCCATAGGAATGGACATGCATAGGAAGCAGTTTCAGAATGAACTTCCCAAACTTCATCTCAGGTAAAACTATCTGATTCATTACAAATAAGTATATGAGAGGAAGGTTACACACATGGGATGGACACTTAGAAGCATTGCCTGTTTTGTAATCCTTGATTCCTGTGGGGCTGTTCAGACTGTCAGGGCCATTTTGACTCTCTGGTTCTTTTTAAGTAAAGACACAATATACACAAGAGGAGTCGTTAGTCATTCAGAGTCTTTTCTTACTACTACAAAATAGTATATGCTTTTAGTATATACTCTTCATATACTTTGCACAAATGAGAAGATTTCTTTAAGAGTTTGCTTGAAAATCATTTATCATTAAAATTGTGATTAGCTTGGTTGACTTCTCTATTTGCTTTCCCCTTGTGTTTTAGTAGGGGGGAAATCCCAATGAACTCACATGGTGAATATGTCTTTAGAGGTGAGAACGTTATCTTAAGTGTATCAGCCTGTGGTTTTGTGATTGGTGCTGCAATTTTAAGAGAGTTAGGCAAGCCATTATAATGAAAGAAGATAATTAATGATGTTTATTTCTATGTTTTATAATTAATTTTAACTTAGGTCTTTAAACAGTTAATGAACAAATTCAGTCCTCGAGTTCTCGAAACACCCAAATTATTTAGAAAGTTCACTATGTGTAGCATAACAAACTCTATTAACAAACTATTTTATATATCCATGAGAGCATACTTTTTTAGGATATATTCATTATTTTCTTTTGCTCTCTGCCAACCAGCTTTCAAAGATTAAAAAGCTGGAAGCTTAAATATAGTCCAGACCATTAAAGTGGTGTTGCATTCGATTATAATGGCTACAATTGCCTTAATCATGTAAATGAAGAGGCCTTGTCAATCTTGTGATACATTAAAGGCTGTAATGGTAGTTGTATTGAGATAAGTAACCAAAGAGATGCAGATCATATGCTAAGTATCTGGATCAGTGTTGTCTTTCTGTTCATGCAATATAAAATATTCTAACAGGAGGCTGCTATGTTTGTGTCTCAATTACTGATGCAACGGGAATATTTTTTTACTGATGCCATTTTTATACCATCAATGTGTAGTAATGTTTAAAAGTCTCATCAAAAGGAGATAACTGCTAGCAAATTATTATTATTTTTTAATCGGGTAATTATTTTAAACTAGTTTGTTTGTCCCTCCTTCTTGTTTTTGGAAGGTAAAACATGGGGTGCTAATCGTGTAACCTAATTCTGAATTATTTTTTTCTGTAATTATGTCAGAACTTATTGGACAGTGAAACTGCTAGAGATCCTTAGGAAGCTCAGGAATGGACTGGTGGTGGCTCAGTAGTGTCCTGAAGGAGTGTTGGATTCGTGAGAATTCACTGAGTTCTCTTCAAGTAGGATATAAAACCAGTGGTATTTAAAGAACATGTGATATCCTTTTTGCAAGCACTTCTCAATAGTATTAATTCAATCTATAGTATTTTAATTTCCTATTTACTTCTTCAACTGTGCTATCTGTGCTTCCTGTTAAATAGTTACCGTATCACTTTTCTGAAGTGACAGTTCTAATAGCTGCTAGAATTTTGATGTTTTGTTTAAAATATCAAAATCCCTTAGACGACAGGGATTAACAAATCTGGGTTTGGTAGCTAGTGCTAATGTTTCTATAGTTGCTACACTGAAATGGATCTGCATAAAACATGCTAATTAGAGTCAATATCTGGTGATATGGTGGCCCTTTCTAATTTATTTCTCTTAACATGCATGTTGGATCACATTTATTCTTTGAAGGTGACCTCTTTCTTGGTAACTAATTTCTGCTTGAGCCAACTTTAAGCACATGTTCCAATAACGTATTATGCAAGGAGAAAATTTTGCTTGGTATCAGCATGTACTTTTTGTGTTATGCAATGTCCTCTTTCTCTCAATAATTAAACTATAATCAGTTCTTACACATAAAAGTACAAGTTTTCTCTAAAAAAAGACTTTCTCACCTCTCCTGAGCATACAGTCAGAAGAACAGTGCTGTTTTAGGTTTTTTGGTTTTTTTTTTTTGTTTTTTTTTTTTTTTCAAAAATAATTGAATGCTCTTTCACTATTGAGAACCATTGTTCTCTTGGTCGGTGTAATGTTTTGAGGCACTACTGGAACAGTTTAATGTGGCTAGTTTGTATTCACTGATGCTCTGAAAATATCTGTGCATTGAAAGTTCTATGACACCTAGGTCATGTTCACATCATCTGATTATCTCACTCATTTCAAGCTGTAATAATTTCTAAAAGTTTGAGATGATAGTAAAATGCTAAAAAGAGATTTTACAGTATACCTCCACTCCAGGACAATTATTACATACTTCTGAGTGTCATTGAAAATACGTCTTCCTCTTGCTTAAAAAACACCCCCATCCTTACTTTCTGTGCAAAATTGCCATTTTCCAAGTCTTGCTAGGTTTGAATCTTCATGTAGGTTACTATAGCTTTGCTCAGTCTTGCTAAGAAAATTTAAACAAATACGCACTAGTGTCAGCAGGACCTAAATCTGTTTCAGGTGATATATTTTATATCTCAACTATTTTCACTGCCCAGAAGGTAGATTTTATATTTGTAAAGAAAAAGACTTTTTGTGTTCTTGAAGAATCATCATTATTACCCCATATTAATAAAATTACTAAATAAATCCTATGTGCTTTAAATTGTCATAATTACCCAACTGTGTTACTTTGTATCTGCATCACAAAATACAATATTTATTTTATTTTCCCGTGATATCTTAATTCTATAGCCCAGATGCAGACTAGATGTCAGAAATCCTCTAAATAAAACATTAAAGTCTTCATGGAAAATGAAAAACCCAACTTCTGCCCCGAAGGCACCATGATCCATGAAATTAGCAGTGGCATCTGTTTTACTGTTGTTCCTGATGATGCTGCAAGATCAAGTGCTACAGCCACCTTGCATGCAGGCATCAGCAGTTGTTCAGTTGTGTCAAATTGTAAGCTTTGGCTCATTAGCGTGGTGGCACCTTTAGAATAGTCTGAATGCTAAATAAAAAGCATTCAGCTTTAAAACATAGCACTCCCCAAAATTTAATGACTTTCAGAATCAGGTTTCTATTGTGATTTGGTAACACTGAGATATGTTTTCGTGGGAAGGAAAAAAAAAAATCTTTGCTAAGACTACTGGGCAAATCATAAGAAATCCTACATTGATAGATCTTTAATAATAATTCTTGTCAAAACTATTTGCACTATTTATCCTCTTTAAAGGGAGGTTTCTTGTGAATTCCTGAGAACAGTAGTGGAGCATGAAACATTTAAAAAGTGAGTCCTAAAGCCATTTTTGGAGGAAACTAAGTAACTTAAGATGGTTTTGTTCTGTTTAGTCTCGTCAGCAGAGCTATCTTCTGAATTTAGATGCAGATGAAAGTTTTAAGCAGATTTATAACAGTTTACTGTATCTCAAAGGAATCTGATTTTTTTTTTGGTCTAGTTTTCTTTTCGGGTCAGTATTTGAGCTGATCATCCTCTGTAGTATATCTGTATACACAGTTTAGGAGGATTAAAAGATACCTCTAAGACAGAGGCCACTAATATTCTGATACTATTTAGTTACTTTATAAAGATTTAGCTTTGGAAGAGGAATACAGAAAGAATGTATACTTTTAACTAGGTGAACAGAGCTCTGCTGCAGCTCAGAAAATAAAAAACAAAACGGAGAAATTAGTAATATTCTTCCTGTTTGTGTTTCATCCTGTTTGGATCTGTCAAGGAGAGAAAAAACTGTTTGTGCAAGTATAAGTCAAGTCAGTTGGGATGTTTCTGACAGTTTAATTGCTCATCATAACTAGACTTTGTAGAAAATAGGATACATAACATTAAGAAAGCAAGTCTAAAAGAAAATTACTACAGATTGGAATAATTTAGGAAGTGTTGTCCACGAGCTCTAAAGACTACTGATAGTTTACAAGTACTTTTTCTAAGTCAAAAGCTGAAAATAGCCAACAGTATAAAGTGTGTCAGGGCTAAAGGATGCATGCAGGTGTCAGAGACAGACATCTGTGACTGTTTGCTACTTAGAAAAAGAAAGCTGAAGATAATTCAGTTATACATGAGATTATTGTGCACGTTTATTTCTTGACATCTCTAGAATTTTATTCTCTGCGGTTAAAGGTAGATTTTGTAATACAAGCATTGATTTACCATGTCCATAGTTCATGCAGGTAGTAATTTAGTGAGAGCTCTCAGTGACTGTGAGGATTTGCTGCCTGGACCTGTTACAGCAAGCACCTCTGTAGTGTTTGGTTGTGGGCAGCATGAATCTTGTCATGTAAGATGCAGTGGTCACTTTAACCTGTTCAACTGACTGTCTTGATGTTGTTAACTTATAGCATGAAGGAGTTCTTAGAAGTTCATTGACATGAGTGAGTGATGCTATAGGATTGATTTCTTTAGCTTGTTGAAACAGTCTTAGCATTGGCAAGCATTTCGCACTCAGTATTGAGTAAATACAGTAAATCTGCTTTCTAACTGAAGTATATCCCCTTACCGGACAACATCCTAATCTTCTTATGTTGCAGAACTATATGTTACTCCTTTCTTTGCCTTTGTCCTTTCTGTAGTCTACTTTGTACTGTTTTGCATATACTGTGAAACACTTCACTCTGCAAATGATTAAGTCGAAGGTATTAGTCCTTGTAGTTAGAGTGGGTTAGAGTGGATGATGAGCATTAAGTTACTCATTTATCTTAGACTGTTTACTTTTCTCTTTTTGTTTGTTGTTATTATTTGCAGTTACTTCAGTCTTTCACATAAAGATTTGTAGTAAGTGATACCCAGTGTCATAAGCATTTTTCTTTTTTCTTTTTTTTTTTTTTTTGGTTGATTTTCAAACTGTTTCCATATTTCTCCAATATATTGGGAGAGGTTTGGAAGCAGTTGTGTCTTGTGTCACCAGACTTCGATGTGACCAGGGCATCAGGCTTCTGATTTGCTATATTTCTCTTTTCTGAACCAGAAACAAGTATAGAAATAAGCTTGGTGGCATGGAGTGGTGAGGTGGAAAACTTCACTTAGTGTAAGAGGAGCAAGAAGACTGGAATACCTTTTTTCCTCAAAATAGCCTGTGCAGCTAACACAGAAAATCTGAACAAAGATCCAGTAGATGAAGATCTAAACTATACCATCACTTGAGTTGATCTTTGAGATGTTGGAAATTATCAGTAAAATACTTTTGCTATCAAAATTTCACCAGGCTACCTACCAATATTACAGAATCACAGACTTGCAGAATGGTTGAGATTGGAAGTGACCTCTGCAGATCATCTTGTCCAACACCCCTGCCCATGAAAGTGAGATATTTAACCCAAAATATATTTCTCACAAAAAATTCTTAGTCATTTTAGAGTAGTGATGTAAATCCATAAATTTCCTAGAAAATTCCATGCAACTTACAGTTAGGTTATGTCAGAGTTCCTATTTGAGAAAAATGTCTTAAAAAAAATACTGTTTGCTAACATACACACACAATGCCAAAGTCTATGATACTATATATATGAAACATCTGGAACATTGAAAATATTTTGTGAAATTGAGCACTGTGATTTATTTTGGAGAATAACATAGTAATGTACAAACCATACAGAAGACTACAATTGGTAGTAGTAGTCTAGAAACTTAACCTATTTTACAGAACATGAGCTTATAAAAAGTCTTGCAGATCATAAAGCCTACAAAACAGCCTTTGCTTTCCATGTGCTTTGGGCACAGTGATGTAACATTCAATTTAATCTGACATAAGCTTTTTAATAGGGTAATGATTTTTTCTTGACATTTGGACAAAGGACACGAGGAGCCTTGGAAGTAATTTTTAAATTCCTAGCTATATATATTTATATGTAGAAGCAGGTTGACTATACACAGTGTAAGGATAAAATTATACTGAATTTCATTCCTGCAGAGGTCATCCAATAATTGCACAATCTACTGTTCCTTTTTTCTATTGCTGTGCCTCTAAGCAAGATTTCTTCAGACTGGAAGACTGTCTCTTTTGCTGTTTAGGGCTTCCATAATGGAAATAGAGATGCAGATATCCATTAAGAAGCCATTTTCAAAGAGACTGATGGTGTTGGCCTGCATTTAAGCACTAGGCAGATAGCCAGGCCGTGTGAGCACATCACCTGCATCATATATACCGTGAGTCTGGTGTATCCCAGGGGCTTGCAGCTTGAGGACTTAAGACTTGTATACCCTTCTGGGAGAGCTGAAAATGAAATGGTCTGGTCAGAACTCCTGCTCTTGTTCTGATATAGTCTGAAATTCCTTTTTATTTCCAGAGTTTTGGGGTAGATAAAGAACAGCATTCTAAAAAATTGAGGTATGTGAACTCTTTTCCTATATTGTTGAGCAGTTTGTTCCACTGTATCATATGGACATGGATCATTATGTTACATAAAATAAAGAGTGAATATTAAGTCCTTATCTAGCATTTTAAATGGTCATCAGCTTTATTCTGAACCATGAAAAATTCCTCTTGCAGTGAAAGCCAACCAGTAACTGTGAATATGAAGTGTATCTGCCTGGTCTGTTCTTCATAGATATCCTATATTTTGCTGTTAGGTTGTGTTATTTAATTTTTTTAAACTTTGAATTTGCTTAACCTGTGAAATATCAGGCCATACCAAAAAAAAGGACATTTTCCTCAAGATTATTTTCTTACTTTTTTCAATACAATAAGAGAAGTTATATGTTGACTCAAACATTACACATAACTGTTTTCTTTGTAGAAAACCTAAATATCAATTAATTAATTATATTACAATATGTAGCATCTTACCTTTCTATAAAATGTTTTGCATTTTAGTATTTTTTTAAAAAAAGAATACATATTATTTTGGTCCAGAAGAAAAATCACTCAGTTAACAGTACAATAATGATGAAAGGTGTTCTGTTGCAGCAACATGTGCTGAGTGAGAAATACTTCTTTTCACAGAAAACTTTTCAAGACCAAAGTGATTAAATGGGACACCTGGATTATGTGTTGTACAAGAAAATATAAATAATGTGTGGCTCATTAGCTCTTGACACTTCAAAATGTGATGGATTAAAGAAACAGCCTAGAAAGGGAAGAAAGGTAAAAAAAGAAAATGTGAATAGCAACATGATGATTCCTTATTATGCCTTAGGTTTGGGAATTTTATCCATGGTTTTGTTCCCACTGGGCACATACTTGGCTGCCTTGTTTAGGTAGAAAGGAGGAGAGGACTTCACTATTTCTTTATGTCTAGATTGAACTATATATTTATGTTTCTATTTTCTGCTGAATGGATGACCTGTTGTTTGTTTTTGGGGGGGAAGGGTCTTTTGTTTGTGGGGTTTTTTTGTGGTGTGTTTTTTGTTCTTGTGTTTGTTTTGTTCGTTTTTTGTGTGTGTGTAGTAAATCAGAAACGAATGAAATCTAGATGGCTGATGTACCTAGTTGACTACCTTCCAGAGAGATTTTGAAGAGTTCGGGTAAATTACTTCCCTTTGGGACATTATCACTGCCTGTATCCTCAGGAAGTTTCGTCTAATCATCAGCACTGTTGAGTGACTGAATAATCAGAGGAGCTGTTGCCTACATCTTCACAGGTGATTGATGTCAGTGTCTTTTGAAAATGTCAGGGTTTCTATTCATTGATCTAATACTGCAATTCATAGGATTGTAGGATCATAGAAACAGAATGTTAAGGGTCAGAAGGGATCTTAGAGATCATCTCAGCCCTCCTGCCAGGGGCAGGGACACCTCCCACCAGACCAGGTTGCTCAGGACCTTATCCAAGCTGACCTTGAACACTTCCAGGGTTGGAACAGCCAGAGTCTCCCTGGGCGACTTGTTCCAGTATCTCACCACCCTCACAGTAAAGAATGTCTTCCTACTATCTAGCCTAAATTTCCCCTCTTTCAGTTTGTACCCATTACGCCTTGTCCTATCACTACAGTTCCTGATGAAGGATCCCTCTCTGGCTTCTCTGTGACCCCCTTCAGACACTGGAAGGTTGCTATGAGCTCTCCGTGCAACCCAGGCTGAACAGCCCGAACTTTCTCAGCCTGTCTTTGTAGGGGAGCTGCTTCCTCTTACCGACTTTGTGGCCCTCCTCTGCACTTGCTCCAGCAATATATATGCAGACAGCAGCAATTGTATAAAATGCCAAGTGCATTCAGATGTTCAAGCAGTAGGCACACTGTAGCCTTCAAATTACAACTGTGAAACCTGGAGGAAGGGTGGGGTTTGTGCAATAGCAATTAGGGCTTTTTTTATTTATTGAAGGGAAAACTGGTCTTACTGAACTCAATGACAAAACTGCCACTAAACAGAACCAGAGCTTATGTTTGTTTTAGGAAATAAGAGCTGTGGAGAAACTCTTAAACTTGGACCTGCTACTCTACAAGTTAGGTTTTTTGGTGATGGTACCTCCTATTGAATCCAGTAATGTCTGCACACGTTTCTGTGCCTCATCTTCACCTTGCTAAACAGGAATCTGCTGTTGTCTGCAAGTCATTGAGGAGCAATGTCAACATTTTGAAATCGAGACAATGAGCCATGCAGACAGGAAAGCAACACCATTCTGAGCTCATTGCAGTGATAGCAAAATGTGGGTGTTTGATCGCAGTGGGCTCACGAGTGACTGTCAGGGCCTGTATCTTTAGAAGCTACCTGAATAGCCCAGAGGTGCAGCTGGCCCTATAGAATATAATAGTCTTGCAGGACTCTGTAGTGCCATGTTGCTATTAATGGTAATCATTGTGGAGGGAATGAGGTACTTTCCTACTTTTGTGTGACCGCTGAAGTTCAGATATCACTGTCATGTATTTCTGCGTGTTTCTCTGTAGTTAATGATGTGTTTTCAAAAATACAAAATCCTTCTAAGAGCACGGTCCGAAAAGGACAGAAGAGAAACACATCTGAAATTGAATTTCAATAACAAAATGAGTAATAGATAGTAAAATTATGTTAAAAGTATTTTGACAGAGAACAGAAGAATCTGTGGAAAAAATAGACAGAATTTCACATTATAAATATTTCTTACTGCTCTTACTAGGATGTCTTCAAAACCATTATCAGTAGGTGTTTGATTATTTCTTAAAAGATCTTAAATACTGCTTTTGTTTTTCACTTTTAAGTCTCAGCTACTGATACATTATTTTCAGACTCTTGCTGATGTCACCAACAGTTTAAACACTTTCACAGATTTTCCAAATGGTCCAGAACAGTGATGCCATTATTAGGGCAAATAGTTTTGAAGTCTCAGATGCTGTAGTAAAGAGATTCACAGTTGATGGCGTTTGGCAGTTCTTTTCATCTGTAGGCAATGATGCTGATAATCAGCACATCTAGTTAGTTTAAATACCTTTCATGGTTTATGACTAACATGTAAAACCATAACTGAATAGATTACTGCCTGGCATCTCTAATTGCCCATACTCTTTTTGTCTTGACAGATTCTTAATCACCATGTGGAAAAACAATGTGCATTTTAATTATATAGATTTTGTCTAAAATACAATGTATTTTCTTGAATAGATTTTTTTCAAAATAATTATGTCATATTTCTTTAACATAAATGTTATATTTTTCTTTAATAATCTGTAAAACTTAGGAAATGTAATTTTTCATTGTGAAAATGTCAACAAAATTGTTAAAGCAACCATCACTGTTTCAATCACTGTTAGTATTCCCTTTGTCTTCAAAGAACCAAGTAGCTGGTCTAGACAACACCAAAGTGGGATGCAATTCTGGCAGACTGAAATCAGCAAGAATGTATTACTGCTTTGAATATGATAAGGATTTTAGGGTAGGGTTTTTTTCCTGCTCTGCATACACATGGTGTTGATTTGTGCCTGCTGTAAGCAGTCCCTTTCAAAAACTTCTGCACTTACAAAGTAACCATGCAGACAGATTGCATGCAGATAGACAGCAGTCTCATGCAGAAAGACTGCCACTGGAGAAGAAGCATTTCCTGAAACCTGTCATGGCTAGTATGTTTCTTCTTATACTAAATGTGACATGGTCTCCATTTCTGGGCCACAAATTTGAGGCTGAAGGAATACAGCAGGGACATAAAGATATATTCCCACTTCAAATAATGTGTCTCATTGTATTGCTCCTTGACTTTGTGCTAGGTTATCTACACTGTTCACTGCCAGATTCTCTGCTGAGGTAAAGTAGGTGTTCCCCTTTCAACTGTTCTTCTAGGACTAGTTTTGTCCATGCACTTCTTCCTGCAAACTGTATGAATAAGAAAGCAATAGATTTATAGTCCTTTAACTTGAAAATAAATGGTGTTCTGTTGGACACTGTATGCTCCAACATTTTCACACATTCACATGCCTCACCAGTGCTAGTTTCTTATGTCTTTATTACTTATTTATAAAAGAGCACTTTGAACAAGTTTCCTCTTCCTCTCCATAAATAGCAATCGTTATTCAGTAGCATCACTGTTGATAATATAAGATTTTTGGATTTAAAAGGCATATAAGAAGCAACCACATTAAAAATTACCATTGCTAAATAAATTCCTATCCCTATGAATATTGATATACAAGTCATAAAAATTTCATGATCTACATAAGACATTCATGAACAATCCATTTAGTGTTCAGTGCATAGACTAGCAAAGCATAATTGCACTTTGCTAACATATTTCATATATGCATTTGTAAACATGATGGGTATTTGTAGCCTAATCATATCTTTTTAATCTTTTAAATTTACTTTCTGCATTTCTCCTTCTACTTTTGATTAGTGAATTTGTGTGGAGACACAGCTGCAGATTAAATTTACTTAACTAGCATTCTGATTTCATTGAAGTGGTGGTACAGTGTAGTAGACTTTGCATCCCACTGCATGTGATTGCTGTGCCAGGGGAATTGGGTCCTGCTGTTGCATTGCTGTATAATGGATTAACTTTTATAAGTTTCTTCAGTACCTGAGAAAGAACTTGTTGGCCTCACTTTAGGGTAAACACAAATAATTGGTGTGATTCTACCCTCAGGTCTTCACTGAAAGGTCTACAGGCAACTGTGCTCTTCAATGAACAATTAAGTGATTAAGAGCAATTTTAGTGATTAAACATTCAAGAAGAGCACACAAGCAAATGGTTAGAGTAAGTGCAAAGTATTTTAAAGCATCACTTCACAATCTAAATACAAAAAGAGGTAAGTTGCTGCAGTACAGCCTTGGGTCTGTTGGACTTAACTGGGATCCAGTATGTTGTAAAATTCCTTTCTGCCAGACATTTGCAGAACCAAGTGTAGTTAATTTATATTAATCGGAGATTGTTCAACACAGTGTTCAATTCTGCTGTCCTTCCCTGCCACAGTAAAGGTGCAAACCAGTGGACATTCATATTGGGGCACAGTGATAATCTTCTCTCATGATAGAAAAAAGGTTTTTCAGTCCCTTCCAGGTTCTGTGCACAGTTACCTGATATGGTAGACTTTTAAAGTCTCTTATCAGCACAGAACATTAATGATTTCAGAAAATATTTATTTTTAAATAGTGAAATAATACATACATATTTTTAAGTCTTCTTTATAGAGAGCATGGTTCAGTGATCTTTTTATCTTTGTCTACCATGATTCTAAGGGCTGTATGCCAAATGCACGAAGTCTCTGCAGCACTCTGTCAGTCACAATCTTGAAGGGAAGAAAATGTCCAGACTTTGTAACACAGCCATATAATGCTTTCAGGAATCCTTAAGACTGAATTTGGAAAACTACAACACTTTTAGGATATGTTTTTCTGGAAAGCTTTCACTACTGAGAAGCTTGGTGACTGTTCCTATTTTGATACTTTCCTTATCTTCTATTATGTGAAATACTGGATTCAATTGAATATATAGAAATACTTGAAAGTAAAAAAATCTTGAATTATAGCATATTATGGTGGAGTGTCTCTTTACTATCTTTTTTTTTTTTTTTTTTTTGCCGACTATCTTCATAACTATGCAGTTTACAGATTAATAGCTTCATTTTCCTCCTCAGAAATTAATAGTTCAGAATAACAGAGCATGATGAGAAATGATAACCAACACTAAAGATTAGGAGCAGTTAGCAAAGAAAGCCATATATGTATAGACTATCCTCCAGAAAATAAATTAGCAAATTCCACAACATGTCTATGAGACTTCTGACAGACTAAAGAATTAGAGTTGGTTTATTTAGTTATAGTGGATTTTTTTTCATTTCATATATTTAAGTTGAAGGTAGTATCTTGGCACATAAATTCTGCATGTTGGAGTTACTAACATTTTTCCTGCACTCAGGGATCATCATTATATTTGAATGTCAAAACTTAACTGTGAGGACACAAGAAAATCAGATTTATTTTATGAAAATGTGATTTATTTGAAATAATTTTGGATTTTATGAAACATTAATCATGAGCAGCATGTCTGTATGGAACATTAATTTGAGGCAGTAAGAATAAGCAGCTGCACTTCCCTGATACAGTATCTGCAGCATTTGTATTAATAATCTCATAACATAGGCTAAGTGAAGTAGAAAATTCATTATGTTTAGTTAAATGGTAGGGAAATCAGAATGCTTTTATTTGTTAATTTCAAGGTATCTTCCAAAAATCACTGGCCCTAGAGGTAACAGATGGCTAATAAATGCCAACTTTTAAAAATAGAAATATACATAAGAAAATTTTCAGTTTTCTGCCTCTTAAAAAAAACAAACAAACAAAAAAAAACGGCCTGAAACTGAATAAAACTATTCTAACTGTACATACGGAACAGTAAAAACGTAACTGAAGTTACTGTCCCATCCTTAGCTACAGGTTTGAAGGGATTTTTGTCATTCTGCCCAATTTATTAGTTTTCACTACCATATTTCTCTTTGCTTTATGTTACCCTTCCCATTTGTGACAGATGATGCAGAGCTCAAAATGGTGCCCTGTATTGGGCATATAAAGTCACTTGCTTACAATTTTGAGATGTTTTGAGTTAGCCAAATTGGTACTAGGCCTTTTTCTGGAGCCATCAGTTTTCAGTTCAAGCAATTAGTTCCTCTGGGCTAAATTCATTAACCTAGACAGACTGGCAGCCTTCCAGGATACTGATGCTGAGTAGGTATGCTTGTTGTAACATTCCAGTTTACTGCAGTAGATACTGTCTTTAAAGATAGCCCTGAGTTCTAATGTCAATATTAGGGTTACTGCATTTTCAGAAGTATGTTTAAATATAGGTGCTGGACTTGCAGTTAATCAGTGCATCTCAGATGTTTAACATTTACTGTGCAGCCATACGATAGTACATGAATGGCAGGTAATGCATTGGAATGATACTGGACTACAGAAGCATCTGCTGTGGACTGCTCTAAATATTCCTGCTCACAGTTGATTCAGAACTGATGCTGTAACCAAGTTTCTGGACGTCTAGCAATTCCAGACAGATGGATGCAATCCTCAAGTTACAGCATGAGAAAATGCTCTTGTACTTTTCAGGTAGAACAATATAGAGTTGCAAGATAGGTGAGAGTAGTATATTGTTCCTTTCTAAGAGTGGGGTAGTCTTTCATACGGTGAGGAGCCTTCATGTGAATTGCATGGTGGTGGTCACAGGATGTGAATGACACTGCCCTGAGCAACCTGATGTAATTAGATCTGCTTTTAACAGGGAGTAGGACTGAGCAACTTCTGGAGTTCCCTTTCAGCATGAATTATTCTGTGGTCATATGCAGTGATTCCAATATGTAGGAAAAGTTTGAATGGTAAGAAGTCTTGCTTTAGCACACAGTAATTGCTAAGCTGAGTAATTTCTGTTTTACTCTAGAAGATGGTTGACGTGTACCATGTTCTTCAAGTTGTCCATATACTCTCTTTATATTTACTCCTTACACATGAATTTATGAGTATAGTTCTACCTGATTGTATGTGCTGGGGATGGTCGTCTGTAGTTCTGGTTGTAGGGGCTATGTATCTTCAAACATGGCATGGAGTTGTGTGACAAGCACAACCACGTGTGTGATAGTGGAGTACCACATTGTCTTGGAAGTGTCCCTTCTGGCAGGGTAGGGTACTTCATATCTCACACAGAAACAAAGCCTCTACCTTTCTCTAACAGCTTAATCCCACTGATCATATTGTCAGTAAATCATAGTTTTCAGGCAAACTGGATTCAGGAATGGAAGTGTCATATTAGATTAGGTTATATGAAAACTTCACAAATATTCTGACAGCAGGTTGCAAAAGAAGACAGATCAATGTCTGTGTTTTATATGTAAGTTACTGCTTTGAGCTAATAATTTCTTGACGTTTATATAGCTTCCTTCCCAGTTTTCACACCTTCTGCTCATAGAATAGAAGATTGAATTCCGATCTGCTGCTGAAAAAGTAGCTAAAAGTATCATTTTGCAAAGGAAACAGAAACACTGATTCTGTCTACAACCTTGCCGTTCCATGTGGTATTATAAATGATGCTACATAGTGTGGGGTGTGATTATTGCTTTTTTTTTTTTTTCCTAAGTCACTTTTTTGACTCTTCACTTAGCAAAAGCTAATCCTTGATACAACAGTACTTCAGTATGCTTATGTCAATGTCCATTCAATACTTGTTAATCTACAGGTAATTTTATATATGTCTCTGTTTACATAAAAAGTAAACACTATTAAAATAACTTTCTGTTATGTCAGGAAGCTAAGACTGGTTTAAATATGTTAGGGAATTCAGTCTGTTATGGTGGTCCTAAAATACATTCTGCATGTCTTTACAGCTTTTAGTAATGCTATTTTTGCTTCATTAATTAGCTCAAGTTGAAAGGCATTAAAAGAACACAGACTGATACAGAATGTTCAAATATTTTACTTTCAATCAGTAAATTATATTCAAATGCCAACTCAAATCATAACATTTACTGTATGTGAAAACAGAGTGAACAGTTGGTTCCACCTAACATTTAAATAATATTTATCATGAAGATATTTCTTTATTAAGTACCTGTATGTTTTTACATTCCTTCAATTTTTCCGTAGACATAGATGTTGGTTTTAGAAAACAGTCTGATGGCTTGAAATGACAGGAGACTCCAGTAACCTTTGAGCTACTGACTTCGTAATACCTCGAACTAATTCTCTTAGTGGCTACTAGAATTGATTGTAATTGCAGGATTGCCTTGCATTGGCATTATACAGAAACAAAAATACTTCTTGGCAGATTCCTGAGTGCATTCATGTGATTTAATATGTATTTTTTGATTACTGTCTAACCTTCTACAACCTTTACTGTCTCAGTTTCGCCATTAAAAATTCATCTCCCAGTCTATCAGGTGAAATAAGTCTGAATAATCTGAATTACCTCATCTTGACCTATGTTAAATCAGTACAGACCAATTAGTACAATAATTTCAGCATCATGTATCTTTACAAGCTCATCACTGGGATGAGAAACCCCTAAACGTATTCTAGAATGTATCAACCCATTAATTAATATAATTTTTCATCCTACTGCATAACCCTGAGCAAGCATGTTTCAGTGGCAAATATTATCTTAGTGAACGCGTTGTTAGGGTCATCATCTCTGGTACAGAATATGAAGTTTATTCACATAAATCCGTGTGAGTTATGGTGGAGTGCTGAGGCAGGTACTGTACTGAGACAAGATTGAAACAAACCCAAATGTATACATAATCAGGAAATATACCTGATGTTGTTTTTACCTTAAAGGCTTTACTTAAGCGTAACTTACAGCTATATTCTTCAGCCCGGTTTTTCTGAAAAACTGTTGTGTTTTGTAACTGTGATAATGACTGGATACTGTTTCTGCTTCTTACAACTTTCTAAAAGCTGCTTTTGAGACAGGAGTCTTTTACATTTTTTACATGTTCTGATTGTTTTTGAAAAGTTGAACAAAACTTACTGATAATTTTCTGTGTGAAAGGAGATTGTTTATTTTACTATTTTAAAGGCTATTTTGCTGCTTCTTTCCTTTTTACATGTCAAAATAGGAACAAAAATCTGAAGTGTAATAAGTGCTTTTAGAAGAAAAAATTGATATAGTTGAAATTACTCAACATTCAAAGTCATATCTTTAACATGTGGAAGTTGTTAGAAAGGATTTTATAACTTTTCAATAACTTGTTAGCCTGTAGTTTTGCTTTGTATGCATGACTGACTTCATAGATGGAACTTTAAATGAGACTCTTTGTCTAGTCTGAGTCCCTCACATTGTTCAGAGTATACATGTATTGCTTTAGTCGTTTTGACCACAGTATAGAAGTAGAAACTTATTAAAAAAAAAAACAAAAAGGAATGGAAAATTCCATAGTAGCATTATTATTATTACGTTGGGAAGTAATACAGTATCTGTGTACTAATTTGATACAGAAGTGCTCAAACAGCTGATAATAAACAAAGCTAATATTTAAGCATTATCATTTTTATACTTTGAATTACCAAAAAAATTCTGTTATCTTCCAGAAATTATAGTCATATATATTCATAGACAGTGATATATGTGGCAAAAATCATTGCGCTTTTTAGCACTACTTTTGTATATGTGGGATTCTTTTTTTGCTGGAATAAGTGTGTGAACATTTAATCTATACTCTTATTTTCTATGGGCAGAGCTATTTCTTGTTACCAAAAAATTACCTGTCCTTTAGTGACTTGGATACAATTGCTGACTATCCTCTAAGTATGTATTTTTTTTCATAAATTAATTTACTCACTAAAAACCTATGTACAAAAACGAAGTAGGTTTCTTGAGGTCATTCCTGCTTCTTAAATAAGGCAATGACATATTTATGCCATCTGTTCTTTTTATACCTGTTAAATTATCTGAACTTTGTGTATTTTTATTTAGTATCTATTCTTTCTTTTTTGATATGAAAGTTAGATGCTTCCTGCCTTTTAAAGTTTGAGCAGAGAATACTTTAATTTCCAAATCATTTTCAAATCATTTCAGACATGAATTTTATTACCTGCTGTCTGGTTCACTGAAACTAAGATATTTTGTCAAGGAAGTAACCTTACCCTAGGCTGATGCACAGTGTCACACCATTGTGCTCTCATCAGTCAACTGCTGTACCAGCTCAGTTCGAGGTAGGGATGAAAGAAGGAAGCGATGGGGCAGCAGGCTCTTCTGGGAGCAGGATCTTAGCTCACATAGCCCATCCCACAGTTTCTGTGGAGGAATCTCTGCTACTCCCATGCAAGGGATAAGGTATCATACCAGAAGTAGTGACAGTGACAGCTATTTTTTTTGATACATTCATGTGTGTATACCTGAGACAGAGCTGGGAATGATGAACAGAAAGCCTGCTACATCCTGGAAACGGGGTTTTACAGACAGTTCGTCCCAGGTTGTTTCTGCTGCTTTCCTCTGCTCTAGCTTGGGGTCCCTCCCACGGGATAGAGCCCTCCACAAACTTTTCCAACATGAGTCCATCCCACAGGCAACAGCTCTGCGCGAAGTTCTCCACAAACTACTGCAAAATGGGTCAGTTTTCCATGGGGTGCAGTCCTTCAGGCACAGGTTGCTCCTGTGTGGGTATTCACAGGGTCACAAGACCAGGAAACCTGCCCCAGCATAGGCTTATCTTTCTAAGGGTCTGCAGATCCTGCCAGAAGCCTGCCCCATAACAGGGAGGGAAATTTAAAGAAGAGCAGCGTGGCCCAAGTTAATAGCTGACCTGTCATCTGATTGGAAAGGTTGGTAAAGGAAGATGTCATTCTGGCTAACAGAAATCTCACAAATTTTCTCTGAAAGTATCAGAAAAGAATTTTTTCCATTACAAAAGAGAAAAGTACAAATACAAATTTTAGTTCACAAATTTCAGTTCGCAATATATGCAAATTTATGTATAGAATAGAATCAAAGTGTCAAGAGAGACATCAGCAAAGACTAAATAATCAAATGCTTAGATGCTTGCAGTTGTACGGACATTGATAGTTGTTCACATGATAATGTTTCAATCTTAATCTAAAATACAAATACGTGTTTCACAGTGTTGTTCAAACTAGTGAAATGCTGAAGGCTCTATCACCAAATATATTGGATTGCTGCATAATACAAGAAAAGTAAGCTGAACTGGAAATCTGTTTTCAAGAGTGGCACTGTGAAGCCCTGCCAACTTAGGTATGAACTCTTCAGGTTGTCCCTTAGTCAGTTACTGGAAGTGATAGTTGTTGGCAATCACAGTGGAAGCTATTTTGTTACCTTTGGAGGGATCCACTCAGTGCCTTTTCTGCTCTTGTCCTCTCCCAGACACTCTTATTTCTCCTATTCTCCTAGCTTTTCTCAAGCACAGGAGAAAATGGGGTTCCATCCAGGAGGGATATCTTCCATTACCAGTCAGCTGTACAGTTGCTAGTTTGCAGTTAGGTGCTCACATATTTGGCTTGTGAAACTCAAATGAATCAAACTTCCAGCACACTCTTTGGGCACTTTTGCTGTCAACCCTATTTCCCCTTTTTCTACTTCAGCACAGGGGAAAGCAAGTTTGGTTTTCCTGAATTATCTGACTAAATTACATCTCTGACCTGTTCTGGTAGGGCTTTTGTTAGTATTACCTTAATGAACTTGGAAATGAAATGCCAGAAGACTGTCGTGCCCGTCTCTGACATACAGCCTCATCTATAGTAAGATGTGAAAATATCTGTGCTAGAACTGTTTATGATAGTTTGCAAATGAAGTTTTTAATTTCTGGGTATATAGAATTTCATAATTCTTTTATACATCAGTCATTTATTTCTGAGAACCTTAATTGGGTTTTGAAACCATACCTAAGAAATGCAACTGAATTTCAATTAAGAAATCTGTGGAACATATATGTTTATATTCTGTGGTTTGATTTTTGTGGGTTCCCCCCCCCATTTTTTTTTTTTTGGCATAGTTTTTAAAATTCTATTTAGCACCTTGAAGAATAACATTAAACAGCTCTGCATTTTGTTTTTCAGTGTGCAGTGACCTGGAATTCAGGGAAGTTGCAAACAGGTTGAGAGACTGGTTTAAGGCACTTCACGAAAGTGGAATTCAGAATAAGAAGACTAGGATTGTTCAAAGGCCTGAAAGAACCAGTAAGTTTTCTGCTTATCTTATTTGATGTTTTCTTCGATTCTTTTCTGTACTTTTGTATTTCCATTGCTAGGACTTGCCTTTTTCTCATATGCTTTAAATAGTCATGTGTACAAAATCATACCTTTGGACTTTTCTAATGTTAATTTTTTACTTATGGCTTAGTGCTAACAGGCAATGTTCACTTTAAACTTCCAATGTTGTTTGGCAGGACAGCTTTCATTCACAATGCTTTCATTTGTGAATGCTGTTGAAGTGAAAGAAATAATATAAAGGAGCTGTAATTATGTGTAAGCACCTGTTAGTTGATGACACGGTAGGTACTGGTACAGGAAAACACATGAAAAAGAAGTGTGCAGGTAAAAAGGAATTTTCAAGGATAAACTTGACATTGGCAAAGACTTATGAGTACTAATGAAGTGGAAACAGTAGGGGGCATGATTCAGTTTTAGCCCCCTAAAATATTTAAATAGGTTTTTCTGATGTGCAAAACAGTAAAACTTTAAAATGTAATTATCAAAAAGCTTATTTTAAATAGCAGTTGAAGTGTGCATTAATAGTTTCAGGAGTGATATCTTACTGTGAAGGAGAGTCAAATTAGATTTCATAAGCTCTAAAGCTGTGCCTTTGGATAATATGAAGAGCAAACTATGAATTCTTCCAGAGTATGTTTCACAGAACTACAACTGACTTCTTGCCTTACTTATTTTTTTATTAGCTTTATTGAGTATTTGATTATTTTTTTTTAGCTTTTGTTTGATTGCAATTTGTAGCATTGCTTTTTCTTTTTTTCAAGAAATCCATTAATTTAATTTAATTGGAAATGTCATTGTGTGATTTGTTCATGCTAAGGAAATATTAATAATTCTGTAAAACACAATTAAAGGTGATTCTGTGTTATCTGGGAATACTTAACATTGAGAAGAAATGTTTCTGAGGTAAGGCGATAATACAGTAGTGTCCCTTTTTATTGATATTGGAAAAAAACCCACATTTAAAAAGATATATTTCCAATTTACATTCTGGTTGGTGCCGATAACTGTCATGTGATCCGCTTCTCATGCAGTAGCAAAACCAATAGAAATACAAAGTTTGCAGCCTTTAAGTAACTATTAACTGTATAGTAAAAAAAGTGTATCTAATAGTATAGCTAGTGTTAGCAGCTTGCACAGTTAAAGGTCAGCTGAAATGTTATGTAGGGTCCTGTTTCATGCTGAATGCTCACTTTGAAATTTGGACAGTGATAAAGGAAGCAACTATAGAGCTATTAAGTACATGCATAAATAACAAATCAGTAATTACTTTCTATGTAATACAAGGAAGTAAATTTCATAATTATCACTTTGAATACATTGAAATGTAGTACGAGAGCAAAATTCTTAAGCATGTAAGATTTTTCCCTTAGACATCTTCCTTGGCCTTTTTTCCTTAAGCGTGAGTGGTATTGATAAGGCCTACAAGCTATACTTGGGACAGACATTTGTATTATGATGTGAATGTGCGTATAATATACCCACATTTATTTTGTCACTTGGTTGTTTGCAGATTTTTACTTTATAATAGCAATCAAAGGCTCTATTTAGACTTAAGATCTAAGATTTTAATATAAGTGTCTAATAATGTAAGAGTCTTGTGGATTTTTGGACCTTCTCGATTTTGGACGCCTTCAAAGTCATGAAGTTCTCTCTTTGGCAGTGTAAAGAATCTGCACGTACTTTAGGAGTTATCTGAAATGTAAGACCCAAGTTAGATTGGGTCCTATTCTATTGTTTGCTTGAGAGATAGAATCAAGATTTGATTTGGATGGCTAAGAATAGTCTTTGCAGGGCTCTATTTCATCAACAGGTAAGAATGTGGAAAAATTTGTTTCCTGTGCACTGCTGACTGTAAATTATCTGTCAACATCATACTGTCACAAATGTTTGACTTACGTTTGTGTCATGGTACCAGAAATTAGGATGCTGTACAAAATAATAATTTATTACTATCCTGATTCTAAATTGGATGGAAGCGTCATGATAAGTTTTGGCATGTTAATTTTCTTTTTTTTAAACAAAGCAAATCAAATTCTAGAAAATGGTTTCATGTGAGACATTGTTTGTCTTACATTTTCTTCTTTTTCTTTTTAAAATGAAAAGCCCACAGTGTTTCACAGATACATTTGAACAATAACTGTTTAGAGAGTAATGTTTTAGTACTGTGGTCAGTTACTCAAATTGATGTAGCTAATTGTGAAAAAATATTGCTTTCAGATATGAAAGATTATATTTATGGGGTATTTACTTGATTCTATAAATAGGCAATATTTTCATGTTTGTATTAATTTGACAGGCTACTACAGAAAGGCAGTTCATCTACAGACAGCAAGCAAACGAAGGAATATATGTTCAGTAGTAGGTTGTTTTTTTTCATTTACAGATTTGGGAATGCACAAATTATTTCAAAACTGGTTTCATTACTGCAACTCTGTTTTTTCTGGCATGTACATTTCTGTACTTCAAAATTTGTCATTTGAAGCAACAAAATATATACTGCATCTTTTGAGAAATTAATATGTGGCTTCATATAATACCATATAATTCACATAATTGACATAATACAATATAATACCATAGCCATTCAACGTGGTAATGCTCTTTCTAATAGCATGAAACAATTCTTAAAATTGTTCTTCAAGAGCTAAGCTCTTGAGTAATATCCCTCAAAATGTCTTTCCAAAGTCCTAGGAAGTTGAAGATATCAGGTCTGTTGATACCTAAATAGACCAGGGCCGTCCAACCCCTATTTTGGGGATGCCAGAAAGCTACACCTACAAAGAAATCTTGCAAAGAACTTATCATGTGTAGTGAATTTATACTTAGCACATGAGACTCAGTGGTCTGTATAGAACAAATATGACAAAAACCCACCTGAAGGCACCTTCCTCTTTCAGAGTCCTAGTTCTAGCAAATCCTGGAATTGTTCATTACCCTTGGGGAGTTAAAGATCTGCTTTGGCACCCTTTCCCCCAGGCTGTCCTTTATTCTTGTCATAAAGTTCCTTCCTTGCTGAAAAACAATTCTGCATTTAAGAAAGCAATTTATGACATCCTTTCTGATTGTCTGTTTGTATTTGGGATTTTTCATATTTCAGTCGCTCTGGTGGCACTTGGGACAGGATTTATTAAATGGCTTGGGCATAGCCCTTCTGACCAAGTCAGATGTGGTGCAGATTTACATTGTCTTGCTGGTGTTTTTCAGAGTTGTTCCACCTATTAAATAGTCCACATTGATCCACAAAATCATTAATATTACTTCTAAGCAAACCAAGCAATAGTGTTTAAGTTGCTAGAGCCATCAGTATGCTGATAAAAAGTTAAACATGTAATGTGCCCACGTTGTTGTGTTTTTATGAGAATAAAGTGATTCTGGTTTACAAATACTTATGTTTTTTCCAAAGTTGGACCTTATTAGTAATTCAGACTAGAATATTTTGAAAAAATGTAGGATATTATTTCCAAAATCTCTTTTGTCTCCATATGTGATCAAATGATATCTAGAGGTATCATTAATATCAATGCTGTATAAACACTTAAATATTTTCCTCAGGCCACTCAAGGTCTACACAGATGACACAAAGAGGAAGAAGATACTTTAGCACCATATTGCAATAATATCCCCATTATTTTTTCTATGCAGGTGGGAAAATACGGAGTTGAAAAATAAAGTGACTTTTTATGTACCTATTTAAACTCTAATAAAGTATTGTTCTATTTCTATATCAGTTTTATGTGATAAAGCACAGGATTAGTGCATTGTATGCACAAGCACAAAAAATACCATAGTCCCACATCATCATCGTCATGGCTAGACTTCGCGAATAAAGATTTGGTA
>VXAU01003305.1:227192-247773 GCA_013399695.1 Formicarius rufipectus | reverse complement strand
AAAAAAAAAAAAAAAACCAAAACCAAAAAAAAACAACGAATGGACTCCAACAAGTTAACTGGAATTTATTGTCTTCTTTGTTTGGTAAATTTTAGAAACCACTTAGGTTTCAATCTCCTGATTTATAATATCACTTAAATTCCTCAACAGAATTATTTTCTAGGAAATTACCGTATATCTTTATTAGCATACGTAACATGTGTGCTATATGTGTAATATTTGACAAGAAAACTTGTCTTTCTACATGCTTTGAGACTGATGATGGGATTAATTTTTTTTTACCAGATTAATTTAGTGACTTTTAAATTGAATCTGACATATAATTTGTATTTAATATTTCAAGAGCCTACACTGTTTATGTACTGTATCTGTGTAGCACCGGAGCAGTTTCTGTGATGCAGCATTCATTTATGGTGGCTGAGCTCAGCAGCTGCCCTATCTTTCCTGCTACATAGTTTTTATTACTTTTGTTTTTCCTCTTAGGATTTGATACCAGCATTTTGCCAATTTGCAAAGACTCGCTTGGCTGGATGTTTAATAGGCTTGATACGAACTATGACCTGTTGTTGGACCAGTCGGAACTTGGAAGCATTTACCTCGACAAGAATGAGCCATGCACCAGGGCGTTCTTCAATTCCTGTGACACATACAGAGACAGTTTGATATCTAACAATGAGTGGTGCTACTGCTTCCAAAGACAGCAAGGTAAAAGATGAGAACAAGCTGCATATGTATATGACTGACCTTTTTGTTGGGCTTTAACTTTTTTTGACATATTATGATTACAGTGAACTACAAGCTCATCAAATGCTGTGCAATGAATTTGTGTTAAGGTTTTTGACCTAGGGTGAATACCTAAAAGTCCTAAACAAACAAACAAAAAAAACTCAACCCAAGCTAAATGGAAAAGGCTTGCTAAAGACTCAAAGATTCTAAATAAAGTGCAAAAAGGTAACTAATGTTTTCACAACTATATTGTTCCTCATGCCAACGTCCAGTATGTATGGAGAAGAAAGATATCTAAATAAAGAACATAATTACTTAAATTATTTCGTTCCTAGTCTACTTTGCCTACATTATAACATAAGCTTTTTTATTGCTAATGTAGAGTATCTTATTATTCTGTGAACCTAATAAAATAGCTGAATGAACATTATGGATAAAGTTATTTCCAGTCATTTGGACTTAAGAACACTTGATTTTTATTGCCTAGTTGAATATCTTGTTAATGTTCTGATGTGATTTGGTTAGACAAATAATCACAACCTGTAAGCACTACTTTTCTGAGGAGTATATAACAATTTTAGACATAGGTGAGACATCACATAAATTATCTAATCAAACTAGTTTTAATATATCAAGGAATTTGCTTTTTAAATATTGTCTCAAACTGATCAGAATTGCCACTTCATTTTCCTTACAAACTCCTTATGAAGGAGTTTTTCTAAGGTATAAATAGCAAGCAGAGTCCAAATTTTTACTACCAGTAGAGGAGATAAAGTTGATGTGGTGTAAAGTTTGCAGAGTCAATTCAGCCTTTCTGAAAGTTTTAGTATCAGTTTTTATCACTTGTGCCCTTAAGACTGTCATGATACATGAGAGTCCCATTAGCACTCAACATGATTCTGATTTCTGTGGAAATAAAGGTTTTTATCATGTCGCTTTTACCAATTGTAAATCTAAATAACAATAAAACTGTACTTCTGTAGTTAAGTACTAAATAGCAGATCTCTTTTCTTTGATAACTTTCTAGTTAAAAAGTTAACATTTAAACTTTCAAAACACCTGGTTTGTTTTATAGTAGAACAGTAATTTTGTCTTTTATTTTTATAAGCATGTATGTAGTGCTAATAAAATTAACAAAAATAACCCATCCTAGAACTAAAGTAGTTTGCAAAGTAAAAAACATAACGTGTTTTATTCAGTTGTCTTTAAAACAAACCAAAAAACACCACCATAATAATTTCAGCTTTATATATAAACACCCTTACTGTATGGAGGACAGCCTAATTCTTTTCAGCTGCCAGAGAAAGTACAGCACATAACATCTAGCCTAGTATGGTCCAAGGTTTTCAACCAGTTTTACATAATGCATGTCCAGCATAGCCAGGGCATTAAGAAAACAATTCCACAGATTAGTTTCAAGTAGTTTTGCATTCTATAGCCTATAAATACATTTTGTCTAAAATATTTGTTCAGCATACCGCTAGAACATGAGAATGGTATTGCAAAGACTGATCTAAAAGCTATGCAATTTTACTAGTGGTACCTCAACAGACCCAGCTTTCAGTTGCACTGATTCTCCACAGCGCAGAATGCATTACCCAGCTTTTCTTCCCCTTTTTACCAATTTCCTCACTGTCTCAGTAATGGTGTTGAGATAAGGTACTGATTTCAAACAGATTAGGTAGCTTTTGATACCACAGTGTGTTTGAGCATATAATAAAAAATGTGTCCTCAATATTGTAAATGAAGTGAAATCTCAATTTCAGCAATCCTTGCAGATTAGACATGCATTTTATGCTTCCAAATTAGCATTGTCATCAAAATCTCTATTCTCCTTCTTCAGTGTAAGGAGAAAAAAGAAGCTTATAGTCTTCTTTGGTCATGTCTTGTTATTAGGTCTGGCACAACTGTCTGAATCCTAACTCCTAGTATTAGAGACCTACTTAATTCTCTATTTGTAATTTGCAGCATTACACTGAACCTTGGAATATGTTCATGTTTGGTTATGTTTTACTTGATTGAGCGATCGAAATAAGGCCTTTACCTTGCTATTAATAGCAAAGAGAAGGCAAAGTAGAAAAATTCAGTGGCTTCTTTCTGATGTTTATTGAGATAAGTTGATATTAACAGAATGATTCAAGCCATGTAGAGCAGCTCCCTGTATTCACTGAGCTTAGTAGCAGCCTTCTGGGCAGACCAGTAGTTTTACAGTGTTGTTCTTGATTAATGATGTTCAAAAGTGAATACAAAATGTAGTCAACAGTATTTCTCATACTAGGATAGAAATTTCATTGTGCTTTTTTAATGCACACAGTATTTGCTTGCGTCATTACCTGAGAAGCCCACATGGTCTTTGATCTTAACTTCATGGTGCAAGACTGTCAGGATCAGAGAAGTACTTGCAACTCTTCTCTGTTCTTTCTTTCTGCTTGAGATCTGTCAGCATACATTACACTACACTAGACCCATTAGTGCACGTTGCTCACAACTTCTAGTCAATGTAAACAACTTCTTATGAATACTGAAGTCAGATCTTTCTTCAGATGATGATCTTCCTGTGGTAGCTGTCCGACCTTGACTAATGCTTAAACACATCTCAGGATGCTTATTGTGATTTTTCTTCCCTTATTCTACTTTAAATGTAGTTTAGTATTTCTGAGTTATATCCAAGATACTATGATGCATTTCTGCAACACTTCAAAATCTGCACTTTGCCAGTGCTCTTGGTAAGGCTTCTTGTATGCTTTGGTTGCTATTGCCCTCAAGTTTCAACAACAATTAATTTAAGTGCTTTAGTGCCCATCTTGAGAACTTGTCTTCTTAGTTGCTTGATGTGAACTTGACACTTTGGTGCTTGCCTAAGTGCAGAGGCCTTTGCAATGTTGACCTTTTTATAGGCTGACATTTTTTCTGCCAGTAATTAATCATTATTGCAGCCTTGTTTTGTTGCATCACTGATTCAGAGTAGAACACTACCAAATTTTGCTGGGAATAATAATGCTTAGAACCTAAATATTCACTGTAGGCCTCTGCATGGATCTATTAGTCCAGCACTTCTCTAGATGCATTTTCTTACAGGCTCTTCTGTCTGTCATGCCTGGAAGACATCTTGACTTAAAAAACAGTCCATCTTACAGAAGTATAATAATTATCATGATTCTTATTTTTCAGTCTTCACTTTGCAAGGACTTCAGATATATTTGTAGGTGGTTATACAAGAAGGTGTATCAAATTAAATGATGATCACAAATGAGATTCCCTGAAAGAATTCTTGAAGTGTAGTGTTGATATTTCAGATCTCTAAAGTAAAAGCCATGGATGTCCAAGAACAGTTACAATACTTGACCCCAAACATAGGCAACACATAACAAGGCTACCAAATCTGCAGTGGACTGTGTTGCAGAACCTAAGGACTTGGCCAAATATTAGCTACTTCATAGGTGGAAAATCACTCTCTTGTATTTGAGTAAGATGGAAAACCTCTGGAAACGGAGGCAAAACTGTGTGGGTAACAACTCCTTAAGACATGTCTGTAAAAAAATCATAGACATTCTTTATCAAATCTACCTGTTTTGCTCCAAATGCTCTGTTAATGTGCTGTTTTGGTAAATCAAAGCTTAATTGTGATAGGCTTGAAGCACCCCTTGGCACGACTGGATATTGGTGTCTCAAGGGCCAATATTAATTGCATGAGATACTCTGGTATGCATAAGTACTTGGAGCGCTGAGGAACTGTGGATGGTTCTTGAATCACTTGTAGCAATGCAGTGATATCAGAAAGATGATTCTGCCACTTCTGTGAAAGTAGATTAAGGATGAAGATGGTCAGGTAAATTATTTATATTCAGATTATCGGAAAGACTGATGCCAGATTAATTGCTATTCCAAAGGAAGCCTGATTTTTGTAAAGGAATTTTTTCTCCTTGTCCAGTGACTCTTCTTTTTTTATTGAAGTATGTTCAGAAATCTAAAAGAAAGCTTTTCAAACTTAGGAACTAACTGGAAAATAAAGAGAGAAACATTATGATTTGGGGAGAGAGGAAAAAGGATATGCTGTGGGCCAAAAAGAAATGGTTGAACTTCTAGCCTACCATTCTCTTTGACAGTTTTTAGCACCAGAGTGATTTAGTATTGTTAAGAATTTTTGCTGCTTTTATCCTGAGAAGCAAAGCTTAAATGTGAATCTTGAAGACCTAGCTTCTGAAGAGAGTTAGGGGTAAGTAACTTTCTCATGTTGCCTTGTTACCTCTTGGTTAGTGGTATTCCTTTTTGTAATCATGTCACCAAAGATTTTTAGGTATAAATGAAGATTTTTTTTTTTTCTTTACGCATAGTCCATAATTTTTACTTTTCTCCATGTCAGTGCTCGTGTGTTTCTTATTGAGGATTTTTGCTCCATGGAAAAAACACATGTATTTTTCCCATTTGACTAGTTCTTCTGCTTCAGCGTATTTCCCATTGCTTTTGGAGGACAGAAGAAGATAAACTAGACTAGGTGGGAAAGATTCTGTTACATAATCCAACTGATAATCTAACACTGCCAAATCCATCCCAACCCTAGATCCCTCTGGCCTTGTGTGATAAATGGCTGTCATTTACTAGATTAATGATTAATTAAAAATACCTTTGGTTTAAGAAATAAGTGATCCTCAGAGTGTTGTAGAATTAAGAGTTTAACTCTTGAAATATCAGGAAAGACAGAAACCATGGTTTTGAAAAGTAGTGAACATCTCTGGGCGCGTAGTGAGCATGATCATCATCAAAGCATTTATTACAACAAAGAAAGTAAAACTTTATGTAGCCTCAGCAAATACTCAAAGACTAAATTCTTAAAACCCAATACCCACAAAATTAAATCCTTGATTGTTCAAGAGCACATGCAGAAAATTGATTGGTCATCTGGAGATGCAACTCCTGAAAATTTGTTCTGGTACTGAGACTATTGTGAACAGTATTTTGAAAGTGAAGCCTACTTTTAAGACCTTCACTAAAAAGCATCATTATAGATTTAGTGTGAAAAACCTGGCCCACCAGAGTTGAGTCCACTGGAAATGTTTACAAGCTTCTTTAAATGTATTTGATATATAAATGATATTTAAAATGTAAAGCCAAGAGAAATTAACAGTCTGCTGTCAGTAAGGGGTTATTGTTTTAGATAAGAGCTCATGAATAATACCAAAGGCCTATTGGTATAGGCAATGACTATGACAGCCAAGAGGTTCTGTGTTTATCAGAAATATACTTTTGATCCCCAGCTCATCTAGGCATTATTCACCAAAGTACCCTACAGTGATTGGTTTCTGGTCTTATTTGTGTTCTTCACCAATAAACTAGGCCGGTCTTACTCATATTTAAACTAGCTCAGAAGACTTTTCTGTTTGCATGAAGAAAAAAGGAACCTACATGGCAAAGTTTTATTATAAATTATCAGAGTCTGCTAAAATGGAAAATATATTTAATATCATGGCATGTAAGATTTTGTCTGGAAACAGTATAAGCTAAAGACACATGAGTAAATTCAGTAATACTGGTATGGATTCAGAATGGGAAATGCCATTGTACTAATGGTCTAATGGAGTATGCAGTGGAGTAATCTTTAACTGAGGAACGGAAAACTGAATTTTAGTACCTAATCTGCCTCTTAGAGCCACCCAAAGTTTGGCCAACATTTTAAAATTAGTTTAATGAACTTGGGAGTTTGTATCCATGGGATTCAGTCTAAAATTGTTGCCATGGAATCACAATCTTGCACACTTCAGTGAAGAAAAAAATCTTATTTTTGTAGTGTAGTATGTGAAATAGAAACCTTGTACATCACTTCTAACAAGGATAAAATGTTTCTAACCAGTACATAAGCAAGCTTTATAGTTGAATTCTGATTTTTGTAAACTGATAAAATAGCGTGTGGTGGAGTTATTCCCTTGGCCTGCATCCTCCAGACTAGTGAGTAGAAGCTCACTTAGAGATGAGTTATCTGGGAATTGCCTTCTGCACAAATCCATGGTGGTGTGCAGATTCATAATTCTGGAGCAGTAACAAGGTGCAGTAATTCTTTCAATTTCAGATATGTGTGTTTCTTAAGATCAGTAGTTAGAGTGACCTTAAAATGTAGCAAACTGTGAAAACTTAGTCTTACACTTCCTAAACTAGATACAGTGTAACCTGTATAACTTCTTTATGTCATTTTAGATCCACCTTGCCAGACAGAACTCAGCAACATTCAGAAGGAGCAAGGAGGAAAGAAGCTCCTAGGTGAGCCATAGATCATTCTTTTGAAGGTTTTATTGCTTACATAAATAATCCTAGTGAAACGGCAACATAAAATCAATATTAATCCAATGAAGATGGACCACAGTAAATTTCAGCAACAAAATTTATGAAATTTTTGAAAGCTATTAAACTTAGTTTTATTACCTTCCCTACCAAAAGATCTTACATCTGTTTTATTACCCTGATAGAAGGTACGTTTTTACAGTTATAGAGGGGACGGTCTAAGACATTCCTAAATTAGTATCTTTGGTGATCCTTTGACCGTAATATTCTTTAAGTAATTGAAATCTTTGTTGTGAATCAGTTTATACTGTGTCAATATCACTGATGTGTAAAATCTTCCTTTTACTGTTAGCCACTGTGTAAAAGCTGCAATAAAAGGCTTGGCCCAGAGCAGTCAAAACTGTCTTTCTACTAAGGATGGTTTCTAACAAGAACTATAGACTTCAAATACAAATACGAGTGTTTTGTTCATTGTGGTCTCTGTTTAGTCCAAATAAAAAACAGTGGATTATTCAGCCTTAAGCAAGTCACTGTGTCACAAAATATGTCCCTTTTGTACATCTAAATGCAAATTTAACATTCATTTTTTACAGTTCATGGTGGTGTGTTACACTGTGTTTTTCTTCTGTGGTGAAATAATTTAGTAACTAATGCTTTGTGAAATACATATTAAATGCATTTAACTCCTTGGAGCAGATAGTTTGTTAGTCCAGGAAGCCTGACCCTTACTATTCAGACTTGTTTGTACTCTGCAGATGATAGAACTTCCCATTCAGGAGTGGTTACTACATTTGATCCTTTTCCTGAGAATACAGTGAAGATCTCGACTGAGACATTCACGAAGAAAGGAATATGTATCACCAGATCAACAAAAAATTTAAAGGAAGATTGCTCACTTAATTTCTTGAAACCAATCCAAGATTGATTTGTGTTATTTTGCCTGTCACATTTGATCTATTGAGTCACTTTCTGCTAACTGAATTTAGTTTTAGTAAACCATTCAGTGTAGGCTCTGGAATGATGAAAGAGCAAAAGGTAGTTGCTTCCTGCTGTAATTGTTACATTGGCCAAGAGGCAGACTTCAATATACTTATTCACTATGTATATCACAGGGCAGTACATCCCCTTCTGTGATGAAGATGGGTATTACAAACCAAGTCAGTGCCATGAAGGCACAGGGCAGTGCTGGTGTGTTGACAGATATGGTAATGAGGTGACAGGATCCAGAACAAATGGCGCAGCAGAATGTGGTAAGTTAAAAACCTTTTGTGGTACTTGGTTTAGAGGTTTTACTCCCTTTGATTGCCAACCACATTAAATTTCTTCAGCAAGAACAGGTGAGGGAACCAACTACATGGATTTTGATTCGAGAAAAAAATAACAATTGTAAAATTTTGTTATTACTTCATATTTTTTTGGAACTCCTATAACTGTCAGCTATTAGCAGATCCCTTATGTGTGCTTGGCATAACATATATAAACCCAGGAAAAATTAATTTTCTAGCACAGCATTAGTTAAGCCCTAGAATGTTTGATGAAATTCCTTTGGGTAATGAGCATGCTAG
The DNA here is from genome assembly GCA_013399695.1 of Formicarius rufipectus. NCBI lineage: Eukaryota > Metazoa > Chordata > Aves > Passeriformes > Formicariidae > Formicarius > Formicarius rufipectus. The sequence continues at coordinate 239,209 of VXAU01003305.1, read as the reverse complement.
TGAATTCAATTTGACATTTTTTTTCAGCTTATATTTGAGGGACTTGCCAAAGGTTTTTAGTACACTAAATCTTCCCTTATTTGTCCCTTCCCTTCAGGACTGTGCAGCTTCTTCCAAGAATTCCCATGTCACCTTTATTTGCCGGTTATTTGATTAAAAGATGGAAAAAAAGTTGTGGTTTTTTGTTTGTTTGTTTTTGTTTTGTTTTGTGTTTTTGTTTTTTTGTTTGTGTTTTTTTTTTCAAATAGTCATATATGACTCCTTCTCACTACTTCTCCATCAAAAGAACATAGACTGAAGCAGAAAATAAATTAAACACAGTATTTGAGATACAAGCTAAGACCTGTTGTCCATCTGATCCAGGATCCATTCTAGATAAATGGACAGTTTGATATAGTTCAAGATACTATGTAAGAACTGAACAATAGTTAGTGTACATTAACAGTAGTCCTTATTATCATTTTTCAGTTGAATTTGAAGTTTTCACTCATGGTTCTACAAATCCATAAAATTTGTCTCCTTTGGTTAACATTGAGAAATTCATACGCTACTGAAATGGATTTCTCATATGACAAAAAAAAATCTTCATGTTATTTCTATTTTATTTTTAGGTCACACACTGTAGTTGTCCTGAAAGTAAATGTGCTGGTGTGCCTTTTGTATGCTCATGCAAAATAATGCTATAAATATGTATTGTATCTTCTGAATCTTTTCTCTAACTATCATACTTTTTTAGCTATCGATCTAGAGACTTCAGGTGATTTTGCTTCTGGTGATTTCCATGAATGGACAGATGAGGAAGATGATGAGGATGAAATAATGAATGATGAGGATGAAATTGAAGATGATGATGAAGACGAAGGAGATGATGATGTAGATGATGATGATGATCATGATGGATATATTTGATTATATTAGGGGGTCCATGTGTTGTACCTTTCTAAGTTTCACAAGATGACGTTTCATAAAATCCCTTTGCTCTCCAAGATCAAAAGGGTTCTAACAAATATGTATATTTTGTATGATTATTTCAAACATTGCAGCTGGAGTCATAGACTTTTTTTGTCTAAATAAGAATAATTATATTATGTGCTTTTGAGTTTTAAATGCAGTTGAGCTGAAGAAAACACATTGGAAGTCTAGCCTGAAGCAAAAATGGTTATGTGCTACTGAAAATATAAATGTGCAAAACAAGATACAAAGACAACCAGTTTCTTTAAAACTCTGGTGAAAATATGTTTGCCCTTACGTGGAACTGTGCATGTCCTCTTCAGAACACATACTGTAACTTAGTTTCAGTTCTATCAGTGTTTCAGGCCTTGCAATCTTTGCGAGTTGTCCATTTTATAAATCAGAAATGTATTGCAGTAGAAAAACATTGGTGCACAAGTAGCATCTCACCAGCCTTTAAAGACCGAAAGGTATGAAGAAAAATGATCAGGGGAAAAAAATTAAAGCAAAGTCCTCCTTTGAGTTTGCATTTGTAGCTACATTTTTCTTAGGAAATGGCTACTGAAAGGATTGTTCAAAAGCAGTAGCAGGACAAGCACCAATACTGTAATTCTAAAATTCTAAAATTTTCTTGTCCTTCATTATTTTTTTTTCTTTCATATCAAGGCAGTATAAGCTTTATCATTTTTTTACTCAACACTGTTTCACCCTTCGTTATTTCGCTGTATTTCTCTCTAATCAGATTAGTGTAAAATATTTACATGGGGAAAAAGAATTTATACATGACTGTATTTCAGAGTATTGTCACTTGACCCAAGGTAGTTTTTAATTAATGTATAATGATACTTCTTATTTTCTTAATTCAGGAAATAGTTTTTCTCTTTTATCTTAGTTCATGTCATTTTCTGTTACTAGTGGAGAAACTTAGAGAACGTATTGTAAAGGTGCCTTGCAAAATAGAAATAGAGAGGTTTTAGCATGCATACCAGTATAGGATGTTAGGCAGTAGGTAAACACACCCAATTACCAAATTAATACCAGTATAGGTACTGCTGCTGGAATGAAGAAAATTGATTCATTTTTTTCCCTATTATTATGTAATTACCATGTGAACTAGATTATACTTATTGTGTAGAGTAGCACTTAAGATTTGACTGTAGAGAAGATTGCTTTAATCACTGTATTTATGTTAGCATGTTAATTAATTGTGTAGACATTTTAAGACTCATCATCTTCATTCATACCCTATCTATTATTTTCTGACCACAATAAAAATTGAGATAACCTGTACAATGTATTATGAAAGGCTGAATAATTTCAGAAATGGATCATTGGTTTCCCATTGTTAATTAAAAGTAAAATCAGTTTCTTATTTGAGCTAATTTCTAGACATTAAATACTAAATCTAATGTTTATTCTATGTAATATTGAAAAGTATAACACATTTTCTTTTTTACTGTTTCTGTATAGTTTGCAAAATAAAGACTCTTGTAACCAACCCAGTATAGCCACTCATTTTGACTTTTTGTGTAGTCTAAAATTTTGAGTCAGGAAGAATTCATGTTTCAGATTAATTTTACCTATTAAAATATGTATTTATTTGAATAAAGCCATTTATTAATGTCTTATTTCTCTTAAAGAATATCTGACTAGGGCAAAACCCATAGCAAACTTTGGTTTTTCTGTAATTTTCCTAATTTTTCTATAGCTTTATTATGTACTTTTATGGCATTGTGTTCATTATATAGTAAAGAAAGAGATGCTTCTTTTCAAGCTCTGTCATAATTTGTGGGGCATAGTTGTATTATTTTCTTAAAAATAGTTAAGCGTTTACAATTCTGATAGTGGGGTTTTGTCAGAGAATGGTTTCTTATGACTGAAATTAACTGATATAAAAATTGATTTTAAATAAAGAAGCTAAAGAAAAAGTCTTGTCATTATTGACTGATACAGTAAGTACTGTTATGCAAGGGGTTTTTTATGTGACAAATGGTCATTAGATGACAAACTGAAAATGCATTTCATTAAAACTTGTTATATTAGAAGAATTAAAGTGTGGAAAGAGATTTCATATTGTGTTTAGTCTGAAAGGATTACAGTAAGAGGACCTTTCTGAAAACGACTGTCATGCAGAAAAGCATGAAAGAAGTTTATAAGCTTTCTTCCCTGAAAATTCCCCACTGAACTGGAAGGGGAGGGAATATACATTCATTTTAGCTTCTGAGCATCAAACTGCCTATCATAAATTCAGAAGTAAGTTAAGATAGCTAAATTTACTAAAGAACAATGACATTGGAGATTTGGGTTAGTTTTTGTGGTCCAAAAATAAAACAACAACCACAAATTCACAGGGAAAAGCCAGAGAAGAGGTTGATGGCGTAAGTCTTCCTTTGTAAACATCCTTTCTTTTTTTTTAAAAAAAAAAAAAAAAGTAACTGTCTGTGGATTAATGCTATGGTGTTGCTTATCTTTCATGATATCAGATGAACTGGAAACCACTAAAGCATTAAAAAGATGCAGGAAAAAGTCAAAGGCTGATAACAAACTTACTAAACCTACTTTTCCTTCTTTCAGTAAAATGCAAAAATTTGCACAGTCTGTCCTCATGACTACTGTCATTCAGGAAGCAGTAGGGAGCCCTTGACTATTTTTACAGTGTTGCTATCATTTGTTGTTTTTTTTTCCTTGATCTTGTAGTTCTGCATATGTATTTATAGATATGCAAAGACAGTGATATAATTTTGGAGATTTTTCAGATGCAGTGATTAATCCTTGTGCTCTTCTGATAATGTGTGGAATTATAATTCTCTGTTTCATTCTAAAGTAAGGAAATGCCAAGCTCAGTGCAATAAAGTACTACATCGTTTTTGAAAGGAATATTTCAGGTCATGCAAGTGAATTAGTTCCATTATTTTGCTTATGCAAAAATTTGATTATTTTACAAGAGTGAGGAAGATGGACCATGACAGTTGGGAAATCTTTACATGTTTTGTGCACATGGACAAGAACTGAATTTCCTCTCTTTTTTTCTTTTCTTTTTGTTTTTTTTTTTTTTTAAATGCAGTGTCCAAGTGGAATAATAAAAGTTTTTTGGAGACTGGATTAATGTTATACCTCATAGGAAATTAAAAAATACCAGTATTTACAGATTCTTCATTAAAGCAGTATATATATTTCTAATTAATAAAAGCTTTTCAAAATTTGATTTAAATAAAGCTGTGGCAGCACGAATTTATTTGAAATACAGTAATCCTTTCTACTGGTTTTCCACTAATCTTAATATATTTTAGTTGCAAATGACTCACAACTTAATTTCAGCTAGTGTAGTGGGCATTAGTTTGTTCAGCAAGTTTCTTTTTTTTGAAGTTAAAGAACCAGAGCAAGAATGGGAAAGAAAGAGAGTTGCCTAGCCTAAAAGATGATGCCTCTGCTTGAATTTTTTGTTGTTTTTCAGATGCTAATTGAACCAAATCCTGAAAAAAGTCTTCTGCATGGTATCTGTCCTCTTGAAGGTGAGTTTTAAAAGTGAAATGTGTATGCCTCTTTTTAAAAAGAATCTCCTTACTATAATGTTAAAAAAAATGGAAGACATTCTACATCTTTTCACGAGTTTTCCACACAACTCCATACAAAAATTTGATTATAACTTCAGACAGGTTTTTGTTTTACTCCTACTCATGCCTTACTCATGTAACCATTTTTAACCAAGATGGTTGACATCAGTTAAACCCAAAATGGACAGGAAGGTTGCCTGTTCTCCTTCTTTGCCCATAACATTCACAGCTGCTTTCTAAACTCATGGAGCATTCTGCAGAATTAAAAAAAAATAAACGATTAAAACACATCTTTCTAACTCAAGTCATCATATCATTGTACTGCTCCTTAGGCAAATGCAGTTTTGAAAGAGCCAACTGTACCAAGCACAAGGCACTCAGGTTCTGCTCTATAGGCCTAGCTGTTGGCATCAGATACCCATTTTTAGGAAGACTCTCAAATTCCTTTCCCTTTTCATAGTTTATTCACACACTTAAATAGTGATGTGTTTTGATGAGATTAAGTTGCCTGCTGGACTTGGGTCTCTGTGAAGAAGAGAAGATTGGATCTCTTCTGATGTAAATGTAATGCTTCTGATGGTTTTACATGTGCCTGAGGTGGGTGGAGGGCACAAGAAGATTTATAGAGTTTGGGGTGTTAAGAGTATCATTATCAAAAAACTTCCTTTATTTTATTTGAAAGCTAGCAAAGATAAGTGAGCTTTCTTTTTCAAAAAATACCCAGCAATAGCAATCTATAGGAAGAGTACAATTTTGCAGCCATAATGCCATGATTCCTCATTTCTCAAAAATAATGTAGTTCTTTGAAAGTATACTGTAATTCAAATTTGATTGGTTTTGTGTGTTACTCAAAACTTCTTCAAGGCTTGTTCAGTTTTATTACATTTCTATGATAAATTCCATGACTACACATTAATTCCATTGTGCTGCATTGGTGTTAAGGAACTGAAATATGCTTTAATTCAAAATCTGTTGGGTGAATTTTTTTTATTTTTCTTTGGTATAAGCATTCATTATTGAAGAAAATAAAACTTAAGAGACAATTTTACAGATGCCACCAGTATAAATCCCAAAGCAAATCCCCCCAAAGTAAAAGACTACTATAACAAATGTACTTCATTCCTAGGAGGCATACACTTTAAAATTGAGGTTGAAATGGTTAAAATTGCTTTAAGAATTCTTACTGCTCTAAGATCTGTAGCAGCTACATGAGAAATACAGTTGTGTCTGTTGGGAAGTTTCTGTATTTATATTGCATTGAGAAGTTTTCATGTTAGCTTAGTGTGATGATGATTTATGCCATGTCTTTGGGCTGTGTCATTGTGATATAATTGCCACAGAATGGATATCACAAGTTTCTAGGTTAGTGTAACTCAAATAAGAGTGTGTGCAATGTGAAATGACATGGTTACAGCACAAGACGATGGTACCAGTCTGTGTCTCATAATGTGTAAGTGAACTCGCTTCCCTCAATTCTCCCTATGGTTGGAAACATAGATTAGATTCCAATGAAAGCAGGAAATCAAATATTGAACAGGACTGCTACTTCAGCAGTAAGAGCTCTAGAATCTGTCCCTAGAAATCCTGCCAAAATATAGGAAGGAGACTCCTTTGAAGGCACAGCAAAGTAAGTTAAGAAGGCAGGAGAAAAATTAGGATGTGGCAACATCAGGGCAGCATCTATATATTGGAGTAGCTGACTGATCCTCTCATTGAATAGAAAAGTGTGAGCATTTTGTTCATTGTTCATGCTCCTCTTTTGCCTTATTATATCACCACACATGTTTTTATTAGGTTGTGTAACCTTATAACATATCATTCATATCAGAAATTATATGTGAGTACTGAGATGAGTTCAGTTCCCATAGTGGCATCATGGCACAATACATCTGTAGGAATTACACCACTGACCCACCCAGAAGCTGGGAACATGCTACTGGCACATTAAATAGTTCTTCAGAAGTAGTTTTATGTGCTGCCCATGGGGTTATCCTGAGACCTGCCTGCAAAGGGTTCTGCTGCACCATACACTGAATATTTGCTGGAGGGGAACTGTGTATGCTCGAGGGCTTTGTGGTAGTGCTGCCACTGATGCCGAGTGTGATGGAAGAAGGAAATATTTGTCTCATTTTGCATAGCAAGGTTATGCCAACTGGATAGTCCTACAACAGTGGCCTCTCTAGGCTCTGTACTTCATAAAAGACATTTGCTCTCTCAGGTCTGTCAACTTTCCATTTCTCCTGACTGGAATATAAATCCAGAATAGCTAGCTGCATTTCCCCCTACCATTTTGTCTATCTCAAAAAGAAATAAATACTGTGCTTGTGAGGTTAATTTCTAGTTTTTCTTAACTTCACTTTCAAAATGTTCTTGGTCCAGCTATAGTTAAAAAGAAAATAAAGGAACTACTGTAAAGGGAGAAAAACCAAGGCAGAAGTGTAAAAAATAGTAAACTACCAAGGGGAAATTATGGAAAATAGGAAGCTAGTGAGGGTGAGAAAGCCCCACACTGCCCTTGCTCCTCCTTGCTTTATCTAAAGGCTCTGTTAGTTTTGTGATCTTTATCTGTCTTAGTATGTAGCCAACATTTTGTCCCATACTTCTGGGATTATACCTGCTCAAATATCTGTAAATTGCCAAAGGTACATTTTTCTCTTGGGAAGAAATTCCAATCTCTCTCCCTCTTAAGACAGTGATTGCAATACATAACTCTCTACATGTGAAATTTTTTGAGTGTTTAATTTCTGTGTTAACATGCTGCTGCATCATTTCTTCCATGAGTTCTGTATGACCAATTTCACATGCCACGAAAGGTAATCAACTCAGTTTAAGAATACCTAAACATCTAAGATGGGAGGCATTGAACCAAAGGTGCTGATGTCGACTGAGCTTTGCCTTTACCCTTTAGAACACTGTAACAGCTGTGATTTAGTAGGAGAGTTTATGCCTAAGCAGTGCTATCTAGCAGATGCTATCTGGCAAAAACTAAAAAGGGGCAAAAATGTAAACGGTTAAGGATTAAGTAATAGCTACTGTTTTTGTTTGTCCATTATAACATGTTCTTCAGTGTATGGTCTATTGGTAGTGGTAATCTGAGCTCTTCTCTCTGAATATGACCAAACTAGATACTGTTTTAGACAAGGTACTGTCATTTCTTATCTAAAATGAATTCAGAACACGTGGATGATACACATACACTAGAAAACCCCAACAACCATTAATGACAACTGTAAGACTGACCTTTTTTCCTGTAAATTTCTATAGCTATGCTTTTAGACATTGCTCAGGTATCTTGATCCAAAAAGTGACTTCCAGTCTTTTCTGAAGTAAGAAAGCATATAGCAGATCCTGACTTTCTGTACTGAAGCTGTTGAAAAGGACTTGGAACTTTTTTACGTGTCCTTCCTGTGCTACCGCTCATCCTTCAAGTTGCATCTTTTTAGCAGACTCATGAGGTGATCAACACATCCTCTGAAGAACTGGTCATGACTACAAAGGGAGCAGGTATCACTTTGAATTGTATATCTTCTTACTTAGCTAAACTGTAATATTTTGTTCCTATTTTTCAATGCAAATTTAGTGGCAAGATTTCTTTTTCATTGTGAAGACTCTGTTCATTGTTTTTCTACTCTCTTAGGCTATTATCTATTGAAAATCATTATAGCTAATATCTAATCTGCTGCACAAATCAATTCTCCATTCATCTGTATCTATGGTACACCTTAATTTTATCTATTTTGCCCCTAAATAATTCCACTCTTCTAAGAATTACTGCAGCAGTCAGGAGGCTCCAAGGTTGTTCTTGATCTCAGTATTTCATGTGTTTAACAGTTCTCTTTCAGCAGAAGACCCTTCATATATGATTTGTACAGCAGCAGATGGTCAACTTCATATTCCTTGGGAATTAGCAATAGACTCAGAAAAGTTCACACAACTGTTTTCCTCTTACACTACCTTTTCTTTGCTATCACACTTGTTTCTCTGGCTTGTTCCTTGAAAGAAGACTTGTCTAGTGGAAATTTGTCAAATGCTTTATAGAAGTCCAAATAGTAAGGCCATATGTCTTGCCATTGTTGACCTTCGCAGTAAATTCTTCCAAGGGAAACTCAGTGGTAGGCAAGAGCTCTGGGGGACTTATTGCCCTTTCCTTTTACTCGTTGAATGTAAGAACTGGGAAAGCCACATCTAGATGCTCATGGAAAAAGGTACTGCATGACCTATTGGCTGGAATTGGTATTCTGTGTAACAGAATCACAGAATGGGTCAGGTTGGAAGGGAGCACAGTGGGCCATCTGATCCAACCTCCTTGCTCTTGCAGGGTTGCTCCAGAGCACACAGCACAGGATTGTGTCCAAACAGCTCTTGCATATCTCCAGTGAGAGAGGCTCCACAACCTCCCTGGACAATCTGTTCCAGTCCTTGATCACCTGCACAGTTAAAGAAGTTTCTCCTCATATTCAGGTGGAACTTTCTGTGCTTCAGATTCTGCCTGCTGCCTCATGTCCTGTTGCTTGACTCATCCTATTTAAGGATCTCATCCAGCAGTACTTAAAAAACTGGATGTAAAAATTTGAAGAGATTTTATTGTCTTTTTTTCTCCCTCTTTGTTTTTTGTGATTGTTTTTTCCCTTGTAGAGGGTTGTATGTACATACATACAAAAACTGTGTCTCATACTTAACATTTAACTTAAAACTGCACTTGCCATCATCTGCCAGATCCCATAATGGAAGTAGTATAATGCTATAGTGACTCTGCTGGCAATGCTGTAACTAACTGGAATTTATTGTTAACCTTGCTAACACTAGAAAACCCTGCTAATCTCATCTGGAAAGCTTCTCATACATTTTTCAGAACTAAATTTTTTTAATAGCTGCCAACTTCTTTGCTTCTCAGGGTCAAACCTCAGAATTTCCTGGTTTGGCACTTGCCCATTTGGCACTTTCATTTCTTCAGTGTGCACATGTATCTAGGGACAAGGCCAAATTCAGCTAGGGTGAAGTTCTGTTTATGTTCCCACACAGACCTTGCAGAGAAAGGGAGCAGATCTTTCCCTATAGGTTTTAAGAGTTAATTGGTTTTAGGTAGTTCATTTGTACTCCTTATTGTCTTTGAGGAGTAAGTTATAAATAAGGCCAAATGTGGGTCCCAGTACATGAAAGAGAAGAAACATTAGTACTACCATCAGATGTGCACTTTTGTATGCATTTTTAAGCAACTGTTTGATACAATACTCTACCCATAAAATAATTTTAAAATTCCACTTAAACATGGGTTTTGTTTGTTTTGGTTTTATTTTTTTTCCCCCTGATCCTGTGTCTTCCCTTTTCACATTTGCTTGTTAGCTTGGAGTGGAATGACAAAAGTTGTTTCACATGATTTGTACTTAGGATTTGTTCTTTATCATAGGCCACCAGAAAATACTGATTTGGCATGTAGATATATAGAAATGTTTATGAAGTGTCATTCCACAAAAGTGTCGCTAAATGTCTTCCTGCACTTTGCAGATTTAGGTATTTTGATTATGCTACCTCTGGGACACCAAAATTTATCTTCTTTGTTTTGGGAGGGTAAAGTCTGAAACTTTTCAATGTAGTTAAAAGATTTTAATTTTATTTGATATTGCAAGGTTAGGACCAGGGCTATATTTAATCCTATTTGTGAAGTTAGTGTCTAATGAAAATTTTCAATAGACAAAGGTATTTCCATGGTTACTGCTTCAAAATGGGATTAATTCTATGGAGAGTTGATTCAAGAAAGGCTGTGATAGTCACTAGTCTGGGATGAACACTAGATGACAGAATAAACAGAATATTACATCCTGTGTGTGCCACATAGAAGATTAATTCTAACTTCTTTTCCTTAGAAATGAGTGATCACAAATTCTCCATTGCAGGACAGAAACCGGAAGGCCGTGTTTCTAAACAAAAATAAATACATAAAAAATAATTACTGCAGTAATTAATTTTTTTATTATGTAGCATATGTTCCAGATTTTGGTTAAATTGAATTGTTACATAATTGCCCATTTTGCTTTTTAAATGTGTAAAATGCGACATAAGTTATTGTATTAAATATTAAGTATGTGTTGTGCAGTAACTTAGAAAAACCTATCAGTGTTCTATTTGTATTTGAGTTCTGCTCCCGATCATATAGACCACTAATCTTGTTAAAATCCTGACCATCAGCAAATGACCTAAAAACAATTCTAAAAAACCATCAAAATTATTTGGGGAGAAAAATTAGTTTTATATTTCAATAGAAATTAAAAACCTCCACAAATTATTTTCTTTATTTTGCATTATTTTAAAGTGAGTTTCATAATTTGTCTGAACAGAACTCTGAAAGGAACCCAGAGGAATGTATAATCTCTATCCTTGAACACATTCAAAAGCCAGCTGGACATCATCCTGGGCAACCTGTTCAAGGTGCTCCTGCTTAAACAGATTGGACAAGATGATGTCCAGAGGTCCCTTCCAACCTCAGCCATTCTGCGATTCTGTGAAATAGAAATAAGAAAACCATTTTCTATTTACTGTTTCTGTTGATCTTAGGTGGATTTTAGCACGTCAACCCTTCTTCCTGATCTATTTCCTGCTAGAGAGTGCTAGAAATGAGCATGCATTATTTAAAGCTCACATTATTTAGGTACCACTTACTGAAATGGAGCCAAGATCTTTCTGAGGCATCCATGTGTTCCTCTAATACAAATCAGAGTAACCAACTGTTTTTTATGTAAACCAGACACATGCTCCTGTTTGGTGTGAATTTCTGCTTGCCCTTAGTGAATTCCAGAGAATTTATTTTTTTTCTTAATTGTGGGGAGGGGGCATAGTGATGGAGGAGGGGAGTACTGAGAATTATAGAAAAAAGTTTGAAAGAATTGATATCCAGAATTGGGTATGAATAAATTCAAAAGACTTCCCTCTCCCAAAAATAGAACTGTTCTGTATAACACACGCCATTTCTAATTTTTAACTCAAGAATACAAACAAACTGTTGTACTTATCAAAGATTACTACAGGCCATGCATCATACTGTCCAACAAAACTTTATTCTAAATAATGATTGTTACTATATTGATAGTTCTCGTTGATCTGTCTTTTCATTCTTTTACATAAAAAGGTGTGGGTTTTTATCATTTCCATATTAGTGAAAATTACAGCAAAGTTTTCCATATCATTATGTCTTTATCTATGTATCCTGTCTGTTAATGGCTTTAGTAATCAGTTTTTCTCCTGCTACTTGGTTTATTTCACTACCAAACTTGCCTTAAATCTGGGATTAAAAGCTTCATTTTATTTCACCATTCAGAAACAGATGGCCATAGGTTTGTTGGACTACTTGCAAAAGTAATTTGGATTTCATCCAGAAATATTGAAGCAAATGTCTCTAGGAAGCCCAGGGACAGGGGAGAGCAATTCTCTTTCCATTTCCTTGACACCAAGACTCTCAGTAACACAATTTTAACCAGTAAAAATGAAAGCACTAGAGAAATCTTTTGAATTATTTCC
>VXAU01003305.1:152002-227183 GCA_013399695.1 Formicarius rufipectus | reverse complement strand
TAAAATTTTTTTATTATTCCCCCCCCCCCCCCCCCCTGCTGTCTGTCTTTATGGGGGTACCTAAAATATTTATTGTATGTTAGCTCTCTGGAAAGAAGAGTTATTGTGGCTAAGCAATAGAGTGAGGATTTGAGTAACTCCCCACTCATGACAGAAAAAAAACATGTTTTCCAGTGATATCAGGGACTGGGATGGAGTGACAGCATGCTGCGAGATCTCTGATTAAGTGAGTGGTTACAATGTGATGTGGCAGCTAAGGATTAAAGAAGAAACTCTTGATATTATTCCCATGGAAAAGGATGATTGATGGGATGCCAGATTTTTTTGCCTGTTCTCTGCAAATTTCTGTAATTCAGAAGCAGAATGCAGAACCCTTTACACAGTTTGCAAGTAATTCCTCATCATCTGGGAAATAATCTGAAGAAGAACAGAAAAATCAGTCCTGAGTAAAATTTAGTCTTGCCTTATTGTCTAAATATTGCAGGATGTATTGAATAAATTCCTTGTAATGTAAGTGCTGCAGCTCATGTTTACTCTAAAGTCATCTTCTTTTAGCTTAGATGTTTTTAATGCCGATTTTGAAACTTCAGTCTTCCCCATAGTAACTTCCTGAGTTACCATTGGACTGGTAGGAGAGCTAATTTCTAAATTCTTCTACCATACTGAAATAAAAGTCCCTAATGGGTCCAAGAAACTTTCACTTTTTTAGCAGTCAAATAAAAAACAAATTAATGATAGCATACAGAGGAACGTTTTATCACTGAAGACTTCACAGCCTCGCAGAGCTGATTTGTCTGTCAAATATAAGAACAAGAAGTCTAACTAATACCCTAAATGCATAATAATTAGCAAGTTCTCACATTTTTACACCTGAATTGCTGTAAAAAAAATATGTGACGTGGCCTAAAAAAAAGCTTTAAAAAGTCTTCCTTTTCTCTGTTAATTTGGAAATGCCCTATAATGAAGTTACTGGCAAATGAGTCTATAAGGTGTCTAGATCATATATGCAAAGAAGCAATGAATATCCATTACAGGAGGATTTATTTTCCACCTTGCTGTGACAAGGTGGTTGTGCTGTAAAATCAGATTAAAAATGGGCATTAAAAAGTGTGATCCACATTTAGTATCACATACCACTTCTGGAGTCCATAGGCAGCATGTGTCCCTTCAGCTATAGATCGGCACTACAGTCATTCTCTGCTGTCAACACCTAATGGGTTTCAGAGGTCTTTTTATCCCCTAGGCTGCTCTGCTGCAGGGTGATGGAAGTTTGATCCTACTCCTCTTTGGAGTCAGTAGAAGGTTTAGAAAATATCTGTCATTCCAGACTTCCAACTTAAGCTTATGAAAATATACTATGAATGGCAGAGGAACTACTATAGGTCAGTAATTTGAGGACTGCACAGTGATATGCCAGGATAGAAATGCAGAACAATGGTGTAATGACATTTTTGTTTGCCTAGAGAAAAGTTTCAGGTGGATTGGTCTAATTTTAGTTAAATACCACATGCGAGTGGGAAGTCATTTAAATTCCCTAAGCCAGATGGTCTAATTCATCTCTCATTTAAAGCACTTTGATTTGAAAATTTTGAAAGGGTTTAGTGCTCGATTTTAGCACGTTTAGTTCTAAAGAAAGGTGGGAGAGCAATGCATTTCCAGGTAGGATGTTATGGTCTGGGTGTATTCAATGAGAACTTTACCACAAAGAACTGCCAGCATCTTGCTGTTATAGTAATAATCTAGACATGTATTCCTGCTTGTGCATTTCTAGCTCTAGATGAAAACCATTAGGGAAGCAAAATCTCCTTAGCTGCTCTCTTTCTAAAATGTGCAGATTTACACTTTTTTTTTTTCTCCCTGCAACGTGAAGCAGGTGTGGGTACTGCAGTGTCCTGACTAGTTTGGTTTTCAGGTTTTAAAACAAACACAGAAGAAAGCCTCAGTAAGTCCGACAATACATAGCTGAACTCTTGAGACTGATTTATGACTTTATTTAATGACTATGGGAGATCTGAAATGGATTACCTCTGAACATCTACCAGACATACACTTGCTGGGGAACTGGACATTCTTCCGTTAGCATGCTAACTGGCCTTTTCTCCAATTGTTTTATATTGAATGAAATTTGAAGCCTAGGGAAACAAAGGGATTAAATCTATTGTCTGAGGCCTGTTTTCTGCAAATACATGTCATGTATAAATGTATTTATCTAGAAAAAATTGCCATCAGAGTAAAAGGATTTTGTGTTCTCTACAGTTATAAGGATTTTGAAAGGTTTACTGAAGCCATCAGCAAAACGATTGCTTGAAAAGAGATTTCTATGATTGTTGCACTAGTGTAACATGAAACATTTAATGGTGCTGTAGTTTAGGAATGGTGTTCTCCAATTTAGTACTCCCACTAAAAAAACCACATGCTGTTCACCCTCCTCCCTCCAACTGGAGGGATAAAAGACAAAGATCTCAGGTTGAGATAAGAAAAATTTACTGCAAACAGCAGTGAGATAAGAAAACGAACTGTAATGGCAACAGTTTTAATCAAAAAAGTGTGCAAAAGAGTGATTCATATACCATCGTGGAGTCTGCACCAATAAACAATAGCAGGTGACTCTCCCCTCCACGTGTCTCAAACAAAAGGAACCTGTTGTCCCCACCCCAGCAATGATGTGAGGTGGTATGGTATAACTTCAATGCCCTAGCCATGCTCCCTCCCTGCTCCTGCAATAAATTATCATTGTCCTATCTGCAACCAGGAAAAACAGGTAATAAGCCCACAATAAAAAAATTATCATCAGTAAGAATTAATGTATTACCTGAAAGAGAGTGGATATTCAGATACATGTCCTGAAGAAAAAAATCCCAGATGTTTTATGCCCTCTTGTTCAGCTACTCATGCTCAAACTTTAGTACTGAATATTTCCATGAACTCAAAGCCCTGGCTTCTCAGATACTTTTCAAAGTGGAGTCGCTGTGCAGCTTTAAATTTTGTGCTATTTCAGCAAATTTATAAAGGCTCAGGGAGAATTTTACTGGAAGTTTTTTCAAAATAATTACCTGGCCTTGATATTTTTCAGCTTACCATGTAATAATTTCTCAATTAGTCTCAATAAAAAGTTTCTAAACTTTTTTCCTGGTGGAAAGTCAATACTCCACACTCAGATTTACTGTGGAGTTCAAGAAAAGTGCTGCTTTTTGCTTAACTTTCTTATGTGACTGACTTGCTAGGTAGCTGCATTCATAACATTCCGCTGTCTCAGCTTAACAGGCTTAGCACCTTTTTCTCTTCCTCTGAACTTCCTTAGCTGCCATTCTAGCATATTTCAGGCTTAGATACTTATAACTCATTTTAAAACCGAACTTATAATGATATACTGGGAAAAGTAGTTCTCAGCAAAATTCTCAGAGTTGGTGGTTGGAATAATGTATGGATTCCTTTAGTAACAGGAAAGATGGCATCTATCTGAATGGAGTTGACGGCGAGAAAAATTAATTTTGCGAAGCAAGTTCTGTCCCAGTGTTCAAAAGCTGTTTCCACTGAAACCATGTTTTAAGTAATTGATTTGTTACTTATAAGAACCACTTACTATTGATGGCCCTGATCCTCAAGGGCTTTGCCTTAGCTCAAATTATACTTTTTCCTGGTGTATGTAGGCAGTACTTACCTGGAAGGCCTAAAGGAAACCATGGAGAAATACACAGGTATGTCATACTAAACTCTAGTGTTTGTGGTCTCTGTCACTGCAGATTATTGTATTGTTGATGCCACTTCTGTAAAACCATATTGTAGAGAAACGAGCCATCAAAGTAATTGCCAAGCTGACATTAAGGCTGTCGTCTATCGTAGATGCCAGCTGAGGGGTGTATGATGAAAACAGAATCTCTACCAGAAACTTTTTTCACCAGCTTATTATCTTAGTTAAGACAATAAAACAGTGTCTGTCTGTTTTGTCACTATCACATTGCCTCATAGATTAAAATTTATCCATAACATAAAAGATGCAGGAAGCCTTCAAGCCTGGTTTGTATCTCCATCTGTGGCTGGTGATTAAGTTACAGGGTGCTCTTCTCATCATGCTCATGCTGAATGGTGTTGATGAGCCTCCTTGTAAAGATGTCATAGGATGGGGGCAAACATGTTCCTTCTCCAATACTAATGACCAACCCAGATAATAATTACTCTCACTCTTGTGCCAGATCAGAACAGTCCTACCTATCTTGAGCCTGTCACAGCAGGTTTCATCTGCTGCTTCTAGCTTGGTAGTGTTTTAATATGGTACAGGCTTTGGGGTTTATATGGGAAGAAAAAAGGTGGATTCTTACCAAAGCCCAGGTACATCTTTCAATTTTATTACTTTTTTTTTTGTTTTTAAGACCAGTGAGTGTAATGCACCAGTGATTTTTCACATGTAATTTTGAGTGTAGTCAGGCAACAAAATCTATGCTTAGCTGAAAGACTGTTTCACTGAATTTGGTAGCTATGTCAGCTGCAGATTTCCTAATGTTAAAATACCTACTGCTACATGCATTCATACAAAAAATAAAGTCCTGCTTTTGTGCTCCAGAACAATTCTTGCCTTTGGGCACAGGTCAGTAACTGAGGGCAACCAAAATGTCCTCAAGAAGTACTCGAGGTCTGAACATAGATCCACTTCATCTCTTGTTCTCATTATTCTTTTGTCTGACATAGTGCCTCAAAGTAGTTTCTGAGGCATCTGTGTGCACAGCAAGTTTGGTTTTTTTTCCCTAAATGCAGGTGAGCTATTTATAATAGTTACTGGACTGTGCTATTCATTCACCAACAATCTTCCCAAAATGAGATCTCAGCTGAAGGAAAAACAAAAAAGAAGGCTTTTTATGTGAGAGTGTCTGAAGAAGGAGCGTGATTTTCCTTTGGTTAATTTTTTTTAATAGTTGCTAGCATAAACACACAAGCTGTAAAGAATTCACAGTGGTGACAGCAGAATAGGGTGCTTGTTGAAGTTATTGATGCTGAAGGTACATTCTTCTTCTGAAGTTCAATAACACTTCTTAAATAGGATCAGTTTGAAAAATTCTTCACTGTGGAAAATGGTTTATCTCTGAGCAGTCTGAATTGCAACAGGTTAGAGTTTACACTTAATCCAGAATGAAAAAAAAATAAAATATATATTTCTGATCACGCAAGGAAGTGGACTTTCCGAAAGTCAGAGATGTGCTCAAAAGAGAGAATTATTAGGAATTTATGGAAAGTGCTCCCTTTTTATGGTATATCAAATACTTCTTTTGTAGTCAGCAGCTGACATCTGTTTCTGTGTCCTGGTGTATAATAAGTAGCTTTTCCTGCTTTCACCTAAAGATTAAAAGATAATGCTCTAGGGTCAAAGCCTATTCTAACTTAAACCACTGAAGTTAATAAGCAAAACTCTCCTCTGTCACATTTGTGTACCTGCTGCCCTAAAGTGTGTTTCAAAGATGAAACATGAACCATTGAATGTACTACTGGTTTGTTGTTTGTTTGTTTTTGTTTTGATGTTTTTGTTTGTTTTGGTTGTTGTTGTTGGTTTTTGTTTGTTTGTGTTTTGTTTTGGGTTTTGTTGCTGTTGGTTTTGTTTTTGTTTTTCTCTGAGGAGCACGGCTAAAGGTTTAGAAAAATAAGTGAGGATGATCCATGAGGTTATACAGGGTGTAAATTCAGCAGACAGTTTTTTCTTTGAAGTTGCCACAACACATTTGAACTAACCTTCAGACAACTCATCTTCTCACTATACTTTTTTTTTTTAATAATGTCATAGGCATAAAAAAAGTCCAAAGCGGTAACATGGAAACATACAAAGATGGAGAGAAAGACATCTTTATAAAAGATACTGAATACTTTTCCTTGAACCCTGAGAGACAAATTATGCATTTTAAAGGATTCTATGCTCAAAAAGAATTGTGACAATATCTATATGAGTTAATAATAAATTGTTTGCAGAACTTCAAGAAAACAGACTCATAAACTTTAGACAACTAATGACATCTTACTAGAAGAAAGAAGTGTTGAATCTATATTCCAGAAAGATATTGTAACCCGATTATAGGTGGGTCAGTCAAATATGGATTTCTGTGGAGGGGAATGTCAGGAATTGTGTGAGTGATAATGTGTCTCTCTTAATAAAGCATTCATAATTTCTGATGAGATTAGGAATAGTTAATAGGGATTATTGAAGTATATTTGGTAGAGACTCAAACTGTTGAGCATCTATTATTTTACCTCCCATTAATTCTGTGCTATTGGAGACCAGTATCAATGGTTTGGTGAGGGTGGGGTGGGGGAGTGGTGTCTCATTTATTGTGTTTTTTTGTCAAAAGCCCTGAAATTCTGCAAATGACACAAAAACTGGTCATAAATAGGGAAGAAGAAAGGCCACAGTATCCTGGCTGGGTAGACCCAAACTGCTTGAAATAATTTTGATATAGACAAAGATTCAGCCATGCACCTGTGAAACAAATAAGGAAGGCTGTGATATACACTGTGGGCTCTTCTCTCTGAGGCAGAAATGTTTCTGAAAAGGACTTGTGAAGAATAATTAGTATATCACAGTCACAGAGTGACATTTTGGTTGAATATCACATGGATGTAAATAGGATTGTACAAATAACGAAATTAAGACAACTATGGCAACATGTCCATGGTGTCTAGCCATGAACTCGGGACATTGTGGAACCTTACTGTACTGTCAGCCAAAGCATACCATGATCTATAGGATGAAGGAATCTGGACTCCCCCATAATATGTGCAATCAGCACTTGCTCATGGTTTTAGAAGGCCCACACTTCGTGAGTTTGGCCTGGGGAACACCAGTGTTAAGTTCTGTAAATAATGACTTAAAACTAAATGGATCGATAACTAGAAGCTCAAGCAATACAAACTCTGTCTTGCTTAATGTTGACAGTGAGACGAGATAGCTGCAGATTGCCACGGGCAATGGAGTCCCTTCACATGGCTACTGCGGTTGAAGGAAGCTGCTGCCTGCTTGAAGAGTTCAGGTCACCTAGATTTGGACTCGAGGCAGAAATCTGAGGAAGCTTCGACATATGTTTTATTCAGGTCAGACTACAGGTTTATACACACACCTTTACACTTAAAAATCTTCAAGTGAGTTCTGCTCTGTTTTTTTCTAATAACCATCATCATCTGGGAAATTCAGGAAATATGAACATGCATAAATTTTAATATTAAATATTGTTCCTGGAAAAGATAAGCACAAATACTTTTATACAATCATCATGTTTCAATTTGCTGATAACTTACAAAATGTGTAGTGATGAGACCTGTTAAACATAAGCTTGATGAGGTAAACAAAATTTCTTTGGCTACCACTAAATGCCTAATGAGAGTTTCAGTGAGAATAAAATGCCTATGGGAGTTTACTGTGTCATGACTTTTATCCGGTAGATACAGAGCACCAGTTAGAAATTAGCATATGGACGTCAAGGACCAAGGCTGCAATAATGAGCACAGTTTTGTTTTTTCCCCACACTATAAGGATGGCATAAATCCCAAGTTAAATGCAGTGCTCTTTCCAAATTGCTGTTGTACCCCAATATCAAGTGACATAAAACACCAACCTTGATCATGATTCAACTTTGAAATACATGGTCTGTTCTCAGCCATGTCTGCCTGGTCATCTGCTCTGCCCCAGGATTTTTGCCTTTGAAATAACAGGTAGACTAGTGGCTCTTGGGTTAGTCTTCTTGGGGAGTGTTGCTGTTTGTAATTAAAAAGGAAGAGAAGTAATAGAAGAAGGAAGGAAAAGAAGCACAAAAACAATAACCAGTATTATCCCATAAGCAGAGTGCTCAGACCTTTGCTTGGTGCTCATCATAACATGACATACAGGGAACACCGGGTACCACAGAAACTTGGATACAGTTCTGTATTTCTCAGAGCTGTTAAGGTGCTCTGCCTTTACAGCTCTGAAGAGGCTAGGATGGGATGGTGCTACTTTGGAATAGAAATAATTTCAGTGCTTTCTTGAAGGTTGTGTTGTCACTGCTACTTAAACCCATTCAATAGGGAACACTTAATCTCTTGTAATTTGATTTACTAGAGAACAATAGTCTCAAATGAATTCTGGATGCATAAATTAATCTAGTTCATGATCTGATGATATGGATCCTTGTTTAATATCAGCAGGCATTTTTTTACTTCATCTGAGTAAGAGAAGGCAGGGTTGATACAGAAAAATGAGACATATTTGCTTACCTGCTCTTTGGTATGAAAGCATTCATATGAAAGATGGGAGACAAGAAAGAAGGGAAGAAAAGAAACTCTTGTGTGCTTAGAATTGGGGTACATTACTCTTTTTAAATGATTTGTCCAATATTTGGCTTTTCTAAAATACTATTCACCTTATGGTTTTCAAAATTATGCACATACAGTAATTATGGAACGGACTTACTATTACCAGTGTTTCCTTCTGTGTGATAGTAGCGAATGAAGAAACTAAGTCAGCAAATCTAAATCCAGAGAAAAAGTAAACTAAAACCTGTGGAGCACAGAATAGCGAACATATGGGGGAAAGGCAATTAACTCTGAAAAGCTGAAATGGATTCTGAAGACAACTAGACTATTTTCCTTAGAAACTGAGCACTGAAACAGTCTGGCAACACATAAGTGAGTGAATGTAAACATAGAAAGAGAGCAGTCATTTTAGCCAGATGTTCACATACACACCCTAAAATGATTTGCAATCTGCAATACAGTGCATGCTTTGAGTAAGAAGTGATGGGGAGAGAAGGAAGAAAATAATTGGTAAACATCTTAAATTTGTGTTTCAGTTAATAATATGCCTCCTGTCATTTTATATGTATAGAACCAATTGTCTCTGCAGACTGAAGTCAGCTGCTGCACTTCTCTAGCAAAATCAGCCTACCTTTCTTCAAGTAGATGAGGCATGTAATTGGTGATGCGTTATATTGCCAGCCATGGTCAATTGAGAATAGACTCCAAATTTTATTTACATGGCAGGCCCAAGGCAGGACGGTGTCTGAATGTCAAATCAAGGAGTTTCCTATGTTATTTTCAGATTTTTAACTTTTTGTATCCAGGCAGAAAAAGAAAGGGGACAAGGGAGGCTCACATCTCTGGCAATATTTAGTACTCAAAAGAAGGCAAGAAAAAGCTGTGCTTTCAATGCTAGAAATATGAACATTTTGGTTAAGGATTTGCTCATCCAACGTAAATTCAGCTACATGATAAACTCAATTCCTTTTACCACTGTGTTTGCTGCAACCATTTGGAATTTGTATTTTTAAAGTATTTACAGAATCATATGTATTGAGAGCACTACCAAGTCCAGACTTAGCAATCTAGGAACCAGTTTCTTTCCAGTTTTGTCCTTCTTACTTTTACTTGATGATCATGCAAGTTACAATTCTCTTCCACTTAGTTTGTCTCATAGTTGCATGTCTGGAAAAGAAGCACAATGTTCCTGCTACTTGTATGGCTGAGGCACCCTTGTCTCTTTTCTCTAATGTGAGTGGGACTTTCACATCTTCAGGCTAAACATTTGTGTTTAGTACCTATGTTTCTATCATGGAATAAGTTTTCTTGCATATAAATCTATCAGGTAGGAGACTTAAGTGAAGATATTTTATTATCAAGTCAGACTGCTAATGTCAGTCTGTTTACTATGGAAACGTAAAGATGTTGAAAGAGAAAAGGGCAAAGAAAATATACTCTTCACCTACTGAACACACTTCCTATAAGATAGGTTGGATGGGTTTTCTTCTATAGTTCATTTCCATGATATTGTTTTTTTTTAGTAAGACCGGTAATTGACAACCAGGGGAATAAATGTCATCTGATTAGTAGCTAATATATTGGTGACTGAAGCATGATGAAAAACTTACTGGAGGACTACAGAAGTAGAAATTTCATCTGTTTTCATTGATTCATATACTAATTATTGTGGTCTGTTGCTAACACAATTTCACTAACCCTAAATTACTTTATTTCCTCAGGAACACTTAAGGTTTTTGCTGATAGCCTGTGAAATTTGCTCTTTTTTTGGATTTCCACTGGCCTTCCATGCCACACTGCCCAACCATTTCATGAAGTGTTGGAAAGTAGCCACAATGCTGATGAAGAACTGAGGCAGAGAAAAGAGAATATATAAGGTCATAACATGTTCACAGTAAAATGAAAGCAAACCATCTCTATTCATCCTCAGCTAAAGGTTATCCTACTTTCCCGTGGAAAATGTATCATGTCAAAATTTCTATGAAACTTAGGAAAGGTTCCCTGTGGTGTTTCTGACACCACATTTCTGGCAAAGCAGTGTAAGCTACAGCAAGTATTCTGACACAAAATATCTATTTTCAGGTACTTCACTATCCCCCTGTCTTTCCTCCAGTTTGACAGGTTAGACTGGAAAAAATACAGTTTCCTTTCCTTTGCTTTCCTAAAATCGTGGAAGTGACAATGATGCCCACTTGTCACTGCACTTTTGGTCTGAATGTTTCTTTACCGTGAAAGATGTTCTTCTGTTTTTAAATAAGGAAGGCAATTTCTTAGTTAAACATTGTTCTTCCTTGGTTAAGGAATTCAGTTTTAGTATAACAAATGCATTTTTATCTAAGAAACAGTCTCTAAATGCCCTGAAGAATGCACTATTTTTATTCTCCAAATATCCCATTGTGAGAGATCACAGTAATCTCTAATGAATTCTTTTATTTTCTTGGCACAGTTGTAATTTGTTGTAGAAGAATTTTAGGGGGAAGAAAAGCAAAAACGTGTATCTGCACTCGTGTATTTTTGTGTGTGTATGTATGATGAAATTTGGGTCTTACTGAAGGCAGAAGGTGTTTTGTCTTGTCTAGAGAAACTACTCAGGACCTTAAAAATCTAGTATGTCCTTAGGGGTCTTGCAACATATCACAGCAATCCATCATGACTGAATCCATGTTAGGAGGCTGATCTGCATAAGCACATTAATGTATTTTGAAGGTATGTTTTTGACTTGGTCAAGCCATAAATTCTGTAGTGGAGTTAGAAATTTTCTTTCTTCCTGTTATCTCTTTTACCGAGGAGTGAACTGTATCTCTGTATACTTTAGCTTTTCAGATACTTGTAGAAATCCTGCTGCCTTTTTTTCCCTATTCTTGTATTGCTGTTTTTGAGTGTTTAAAGCTGGTAAGAGAGATGACTTTTAGTCTATTATGTGGTTGACCTTTCTGCCAAAGAAATACAAGGTTTATAACAGATTTTGCGTGTATGCTTTTGAATTATAGTAACAAAGCTCAAAATAATGTGTGATAGATACACTGTAGTGTAAAGGGTAAGGTTATGTTTCAGTGTATACCAGCAACATTGATAATTGCATTATCCTCTGTAAATGTGTTATTTCTGTTGACATTTTGCCATTTAAAACTTTATTCATTTCCCTATGGTGTTTTGCATTTGTTTTATAAATGGCAAGTGCACATAGCTATGCCATGGTCTAGAAGAAAGCAGAAAAAAATTCTGATGTTAAAGCCTACAGGCATCTGTTCAGTAACCTGTATCTGAGAGTAAGGCAACAATGCTGCCATCTGTTATATTTTCTGTTTGATGGCTATTGCCCTCATTGTAGGTTATTGCAGGTCTCAAAGGGTTATGCTCACTCTGCCTTTGAGCCATTTTTCTAGAAAATAAAAAATATTTTGCATTTTCTCCTGTCACTGCACAAGCTATATTGAAAAGATTGCTTCAATTACTATATCACTTACGTTATTTTTAAGCAGAATTGATTTTGTTTTCATGTAGTATAGATGAAAGTGAACACTTTAAAAGGCTTTTAAAGTGTGACATTGTTGCTTTGCATGACTTTGCATAATAACATGACATAATTTACTATTTTTTTCAGATATTTAGTCAAAATAAGACTCTCTGAGGAACTGTCATCTGCATACAACAAACGGAAGGCATTCCTTAGAGCTGAACGTTACGAAACAAAAAGATAAAACAACATGTATAGCAGGTTTGGTTTTTTCAGTCTCATTCCAGCCACTTATATGCCAGAGCAAGTCAGATGGTTTATGAAGAAAAAAGTCACTCTCTCTCGTCACTACATTCATCCCTCTGCTAAGTGTTAAAGGTGCAATACACTGCTGTGATTCTTCACAGATAGTGATTTAATTTCTTTGCCAAGACTAATAAATATGAAAGTAAAAGTCCCACCTTTTCAACTGACAATACTTTCATTTAAAGTGCAGTAGAATTTTCCTCACTTCTCTGGGTGGGGGGGAAAAAAAAAAAAAAAAAAGGTATAAACCCCCAAAACATTACTCTGGGAGGATGAAACACTATTTTTGAGGAAAGAGTCCAGAATTTTCAGAGCCCTTTTATGACCATTAGTTCACAAAATGGCAAATGAACAGCAAAAATGGCAACAAATGTCAGTCTCTCCAACATGAATGGCTTATTAAAGCTAGCAATATTTGGGGAGGAAAGTATTCCTAGAATAAATAATAGCATTTAAAGAGACGAGGGTAGGGGTATTTATAGTCCCTTATTAAAATTCCTTCCAGGAAAGTCTGTTCTATTGTAATTGAATGCTTTGGAAGGTACCATTGTAAATTCAGAACTTATAATTCAGTGCTGTTGAGACAGTAGGAGGGATGAGGAAAAACAGACCTTTTCATCCAGACCTACTACAATGGCAATGTCCTGAGCCTACCCTGTTGCTCACCACCAAATGAATTTCCATAGCAATTACGTAGTAATTTAAAGTATAATATTATGAAAGGCTTCATTACATCATTTGACATTTTTTATATACATGTAGTGACTGAACAAGGGGGAATGGCTTTAAACTGTAAGGCAGTAGGTTTAGATTGGATATTAGGAAGAAATTCTTACTATGAGGCTGAGGAGGCTGCCAAGAGAAGTTGTGGATGCCCCACCCCTGCAAGTTGTCAAGGCCATGTTGGATGTGACTTCGAGCTACCTGATCTGCTGGAAGGTGTCCCTGCACATGGCAGGGGGCTTAGAACTATGATCTTTAATGTTCTTTCCAACTCAAACCATTCTATGATTCTACAATATCATTTAACAGCTGTAAACAAGGATGAAAATCAGCATCCTATCAGGCAGTGTTTGGGAAACTAGATTTAGGAATAAAATTAGCAAACACATTTTGAGTTGCATTATACCAACAAGTAATATAGGCCATCTCCCTGCGTATTTTACCTTATGGTCTTCCACATGAAGAAATGAGTTGTAAATATGTGAGATATTTCCAATTTCTTTTGTGTGTTTAAATGAAAGGGATTGCAGCAGTATTGGCCATTTCTTTAACCAAGATATGCAGTTCCTGTGAGGTAAGGAGTAAATTAGGTTAACCAATGTCTCGTTTCCGATAGAACTGTTATATCTCTCCATTTCATCTGTTGTAAATGTTTTCCTCTAATTTAAAAAGGTATGTAGGGGTTCAGATCAGTAACTTATGTATCCAGAAGAGTGAAGGAGAAGACAGTCTTGTTAGGAGGGTGAAGAGAAAGCACATGATCTTGCAGCCAGGCCTTGAAAAGGGAAATGAAGATAATAGCACCTGTTTGAGATGGACCAGGCACCTATTTGTTACGTGTTTAGTCCCTGTGAACCTACTAGAGGAGAAATATCAAGTATTGGGTGTTTACGTTGAGTTAGAGTGCATTTAGAGGCTGATCTCTTCTGAGCCAAAATGAGACAAACCTGTGCTAATGTAGATTGTTGAGAAAAAAAAAATAGATGAGAGTCTAAATCACTTGAACATATGAAGTATGGACTCAGTTTCTGAGTATTCCTTGTATTTTCCCACAAACAATAGTACATCTGGATTCCACATCTACCTTACCAAATGGTTCAAGTGAATCTTAGTATATCCAACTTTTCTTCATAACATCTGTAAATTTTTACACTTTGGTGGGAAGATGAAAGGCTATAAACAAAGATAACTATTTTCCCCTGTGGTGGTGCAATATGTCTATTTTGAACTTTCACCACTTTCAGCTGCAGGAAAGCTTACTGGGTAACTTTTTCTCCTTCAGACACACAGGCTGAGGAACAGTGCCAGTTCAGAAAACAGCAGCTTGTTTCATATCGGATTATCTTTTATTTTTATCCGTCATAGCAATAGAGTCTCAATATGGATTTGATGAATATAAAAAGAACCTGAAATGTGAATGAGGTTATTCTTTTCTTGATTTCTTTAGTATTGAGAGGTAACTTAGGTGAAGTGCTTTCAAGACGAAGAATTGTGTCATTACATAAAACTGGAATTTTTTTCTAGACGTAATGATGAACCTGGTTTAGAAGTGATAGAAAACACCCCTTAAATAATTTAGTCTGTCTCCTCAAAGAGGACACTTTGTAGAAAGCTGTCGTAAGAAAAGGAGGCAAAAGACACCTAAAGAAGTATATTGTGTTGCTCAGAATAGTTTTGTTCATATTTTGTTCATATTCATTCATTTTGTTCATAAGCAAATGTAAGGGAACATGATATAAAAATTCCCTCACCTCAATCACTTTATCAGTGCCCAGGTTTACAAAATGGAGTTGAAAGTAAGAGGTGAGTAAAAGAGAAACAGCTGCTTTTATACAGTGTTTCTTATTCGGGTGTTTTTTTCTTTGTTTGGGTGTGGGGTTTTTGTTGTTGTTGTTGTTGTCATTTTTGGTTTTGTTTTTTATTTGATTGGGCTTTTTTGTTATCCAAATGTTTTGTTATCTTGTTCTGTCTTGTTATCACGTGAGGAATCTAGGCTCATGGGGCAGTCTTTGGAAATATGAATGGAAATACAGCGGTGTGGTGGTACAGTAGTAAGTTTCTGTTTTCAAAAGGGCTCTTGTGGTCTTTTTGCCTGTTGGTCATTGAGGCTATGGCTTTAAAGAAGAACTTTGAAATTTATTAAGGAAAACTCTAATCTGTTACATAGCATCTTCCAAATCCGTGACTGGTAATTAATTAATTGTAATTATCCATCTCTGTATCCCTAAATTACCTTTTTACACATTCAATCTTCTTTAGCCTTTTACCATTTATTTCTTAATGTTTTCTACTAAACCTAGGCTGCTTGGAAATCACTTCTTGCCACTTTCCTCTCTTTATCTACTTACTGTGCTTTCCTAGCTGTGTGGACATATCCAAGTGTCATAGGTTTCTGTAGCTGTATTAAGAATCACAGTCACGCCTCTGTGANCTGCAGCCCATGGAGGAGTAGGTGGATGCAGGAAGGAGCTGTTGCCCTGTGGGAGGCCCAGGATGGAGCGAGATCCTGGAAGAGACTTGTGGCCATGACTAGTGGAGAAGGAGACCCACGCTGGAAGCAGGTTTTTTCCCTGACAGAAGTGTTGCCCGGGGGGTGGACTCACATTGGAGAGGTCTATCGAGGACTGTCTCCTGTGGGAGGGACCCCATGGGAGCAGGGGAAGGACTCAGAGCTGTGGCCCCCCTGCAGCTAGTGGTGAAGACCGTGGTGGAGTAGCTGTCCCCCTGCAGCCCACGGAGGACCATTGGGGTGCAGAGACCCAACTACACCCCATGGAGTGACCCACAGGACAAGAGCAATGGCAGCAAAAACAACTGCCTGCAAAACCCTCATTCCCTGCTCTGTTGGACTGCTGGAAAGAGGGAAGAGAGGGAGGAGCAAGGTGTTCTTAAGACTGATTTATTTCTTGCTTTTTAGTTTTATTACTTTTAGTTTCAGTTCTTATCTTATTAGTAATAAATTTAAGTATTTAGCTACTCTGAGTTTGCTTTGCCATTATCCCTCAGCTGTTTTTTTGCCTTTTCTCCTTTTCCTTTCCCTCTGGGAAAGAGAGGGGCTGGAGTTTTGGGTGGACACGGGTGAAAATCGCCCCACCAAGGAAGAAGCTGTTGATCTGAGGATATGGCATTGAAACTGATAATGGCAATCACAGGAAGCAGAGAAAGAGAGCCTGAAGAGTCATCATAATTGTACTCAGGAAAGTGAGACAGAGCTAGGTGCTTGTGCATTCTGTTCTTCCTCCAAGTTTATAAAAGAAGCCTTCTTGGTAAGTCACTGCTCCTTCTGTTCTGTGTCACTGAGAAGGAAACTTTCCTCTGAGAGACTTCACAAATCATGGACATTTGAAATGGGCTATGTCAAGTTGTTCTCTTAGCAGCTCAGAAACAATGAAGAAGAGGTGATTATAGATAAATGGTTGTATAACAGTGCATTGACTCAGTCAACACTGCTGTGAGTGTGCCCTGGAGTACCAGCTGCCAGGACTATGACACCATTAGAACTTTGCCACATTTATTATCCAAACCATCCGTCACTGTAAGATAAACCTGGGAATTTTTTTCTTGAGACAACAGAAAGCTTCCAAAAATCAACAAGACCTGATTACTTACTGTGGTAAAACCAACATAAATGCCCTTGGAATAGCTTCCTCTTTGGCATATTTAAATATCACATACAGGATTCAAAACACAAAATGAAAAAAAAAAATATTATTAATCCTACCCAGAAAAATTTTTGTGGCATTAAAAGCTTTTCAAATTGTTGCAGGTAGGAGAATAAAATCCTTCTCAAAGGAAGCCATTTTTTGCCCCAACATTGTCAAAATTTCAGATCAAGAAAGTTAAATCTCATGAGCTGAAAATACTGAATGACAGTATCTGATACATCAGTTGATGTGACCAGTGCTGGATGATGAGTGTCTTTATTGAATTACTGTTCTGTAAAGCTGTTCCAGGGCTCTCATCAGGCTAATTCTTATTTCAGATATTTTAGAAGGAAATCAAAGATAGCCATTTACAGTGAGTATAGCATACAGTGATCTGACCAAAGAGTGACAAGTCAGTGACAGGAAAGAATAGCATGGTCCTTCAAAAACATTACATAATTCCTTATAGATTGCCTACCTTAACATCACCTTCTTTTTGAAGCTAAGAAAATACCTAAAATACAGTATCAGGTTCCCTCTGGAGCCCATAATACCATATGCTTAATTTGAACCTGCTGAATGTCCTGAGTGTTTAGAATTACTTTGTTACTGTACATGTTCTTAAGATGTTCCTGACTGGACATGTTTGTGGTAATTGAAAGACTTAGATGAAGAGCAGAGGTAGGGAGGTTTCCTGATAAGCCAGTAGTCTGCCCTTGGTGATGTCTTCAGTGACTCACTATTGTAATGTATTTGAGCTGCTTTGCTGACTCACTCGTCAGATAACTGAATAGCACTGTTCCCTTAGTGACTGAAATATGTATGGCAGGGTAGAAGTGAATGGCTTTCTTTAGGTCAAAGGAAACCTGCAGTAAGTTCTCACCTCTGACCCTACTAGAGGAACTGCTAAACTCTTCAGAAAGTTGCAATTAGCCCATAAAAAAATAATCTTCTGATATGCAGGACTGTTTCCCTCGTAAACCATGGAAACCATCACTAGACCAAACATCTCTGATCATCCCTGATAAGGCTAAGAGTTAAAAAACCCCCCAAAAAACAACAAAAAAACCCCCAAACAAACAAACAAAAAAAAACGAACGAAAAACCAAACCAAACAAAAACAAACACAAACAAAACAAACAAAAAAACACCAAAAAAAACAAAACCAAACAAAAAAAAGTTGTTAAAAGTTTAGGGGAGAAATGTGAATGAAGACAGTTTTCTTGCATAGGAAAAATATTTACTACTTTAGACAACCAGCAAAATTAGGCCTTGGGCATAACCTTTTCTTTGTGAAACAAGACATTGCCAGAATTATCTCTTCTCTGTTGTTCATATTCTGAACATGCCTTTTTTTTTTTTTTATCTTTTCTTCATAGTAACTGCTTATTAGACATCTGAATTAAATAATTTCTAAATCTTTCAGGTCCAAGAAAGATATCAGCTTTCATTTGCATGTCTACAGTCGGGTGCTGACATACATTTCTATATAGTCTTTCATTTCTATATGTCTTTCTTGCTCCTAGCTCTGCCAGTAATCTTGGTTACCCTGCTTTTCATCTCTTGCCTTTTCATCTTGAGAAAACAAGGAGTTCTCTTCGTTGGCTCCCCTCTCCTAGGCTGAGGTGCTACATTCCCATCTTACAGTAGAAGGCTTGTCTTGGACATAAATAGGCACTGTATGTACACAGTTCCTGGGATTCAATTCATCCCATAAAATTCAGTAGCTATTGAGTAAAATGATGTTCTCAGGTCAGAAAATACAGCATCACCTTCAGCCTTTCTCCTGTTCTTGAAGCATGGCACAGCAATTCATAGTGATTTGTTATTATTAATCCTATATGTGCATATATACACATATCAGAGAGAGAGTTTAAGACAAAAAAAGGAAAAAAAAAGAGAGAGGGCAAACTTATGAAATTAAATCTTTAATTAATAAAATGTGACATGGTGAGATATTGCCTGAACCAGATACATAACCAAGGGATAAAGTAAAAATTTCCATTGAATCATATATAAATATAAGATCTCACATTGGTGAACGTCTTGTTTACAAAGTTAGGGAAAAGATCTCTGCCCTACTGATGTAAGAGTTAGGAAATATCAGATGCATTCTTTGGAAGTAGTCTATAAAATGTCACATTGTTTGGACCATCCTTTTTCCTGCTTCCCACAAACTATATAGGTGCTCTATTCAGAACTTCTCAGCTAGTTTTCCAATGAGTGCATAAATGGATATAACTAAAGGTGAGTCTATATAAGGAAAGTGACCTTTAGTTGGATTTTATGCCAGACATGTCATCATGTGTATCTCTTATCTCAGCTTTGTGTCCTGAGTACTTTTATCCTATGCCTCTAAATATTTATACTTTTGCCCAACAGACTTACTAGCTTTCAGATGCAAACCTCATTCATTTTTATATGTGAACATTTTTCAATTTTAAATTATTCTCTACAACATGGCTCTGTCACCACTTGGAAGCTCCAGAGCTCTGAAATAATTGATTCATCAGCCAAAATGACATTGGCCTCTAACAAGTTTCTGTACTTTCTCTTGCATGATAAAGAACTCTAGAAATACATGTAAGGAAAACCTTGTTGTTCAGAGGAGAGATTTCAAATAAAGTTGTGATTGAGTAAGGACAAAAGATTCCTTGTTTTCTAATATTACAAAAATGAGAAAATGGTAGAAAGAGGACCTTGAATTTGGGACATTACTTCGAGGTGCTCTGGCTTCATTTGTTGCTGAGGATTCACCTTTCTTCAAATGCTATTTTGAAACAGATAGTGATGGGTTTTTTTTTTTCTTTTTTCTTTTTTTTTTTTCCCCAAAGAGGCAAGTTTATATGAAACTCCTGTTTCAAGAACTGAGCATGATTTTACATGTGCAAAATGACAGGTGGTAAAGACTCAATGAAATATTACATGCATCTGCAGATCAGATACTTCATTAAAGCAAGGACAACAGTACCACTGCTAAGATTGTGCTCCTATATTCTCGGTTTACTACTGATGTTCTTCATCTCTCTTTCCCATATGTCTCCCTTTTGCAACATTTAAGTCACACCTGCCTTCAGAAAAGTGATGGAGAAAATCTCTCTCAAAGGGCAGCTGATGCTCAGAAACCAATACTTCGAAATTTGAAGATTGTTTGGAGGCTAGCAAGGTGTTCGCTACATCTCTTTACAGCTTCTCTGTGCAATATCTACACAGACCATATGATAAAAAGGTTTTCATTCATGAGCAAGGGTCTGATACTAATAAGCAAATTTTGTGGTTATCACTAGTGATATTTTTCTGTAGGATGTCATTTAAAATAATGCATCCTTGCACACGTTATAAATAAAACGCAATACAAATATTACGATGACAATAGTTTTAGTAATTAGAATGGAAAGATGTCCTTGATGCTTTCTTGGTTCTTTTTTACAAATCTTTCTGCTCTTGTTTTATGTTCACTGACTCTTTTCTGAGGTAGTACATTCAGAAAGCATTTGATTCTTCATCAATAACTTTGAAACTTAAGAAACAGTAACTGCCCCTAAAGGTTATCCAGAGAGCTTATACTAGGAGGAATGAAGTAATAATTCTTTTGGCAACAGCATCATGCTTATAAGATATTGAAAACTACTCTAAATACCCCTGAAATAGGTGGAAAGATTTACACTGACTTCAGTGAATTTAGAATCAAGCCAGTTAAAAGTTGATAGCCTCAAACTCTCTCCCTACTAGTAATAATATTTAATACCTATTACAGTGGTAACTACCCATGTTTCTCTGTTCTCCTTGCTTTTCTCCAGATGTTATGACAAGCACATGCTGTGTTTCTTTCCTCTGGCCTTGAAATAGATTTCTACATGATACGTGCTTTGACTCGAAAACACTACAGGTGATGCAGGAAAACAAGCAATCTCTATTTTTCTGAATGCTTTAAGGTTATTTGTCATTAATTAAAATTAATTTGCTCATCTTTTTCTCAGTCCATTAGTGTGGCTATAAAACCCACTTACAAAAATGAAAGTATTAATATGATCTGCTTTTTCCTGTTTGGTTACCAGATTCTTTATTTAATCACCTTTTATTGTCTCTGCTCCATGAGGAAGAGATTGCCTTGTGATAGGACTTCATTGTTAGAAAGCAAAGATTAACCTTTAACAATATAAGCAGGGAAACATCAAGGATTTTTTCACAATGATAATACATTCCACTGTGCATGTCCATAGTTATTTTTTTTTTAGAATATGATTAGTCAAAAATAAGTTGGCTGAACTAGTTTTTAAAAGAATTAATAAATTAAAAGTACTTTGATCCTCAGCTTTTCTGCTGAAGCATACTTTAACCTTTCTAAGTGACAGCACTTAATGCTGAGTGACTGATAAAATGTTCTGGTCTTTTTCCCAGTTTGCATTTAGTCTTCCATACTTTAAAAAAAAAAATAAAATTAGAGAGAGAGAAACTAATTCAATATTTTTAATTCAAACTATTTAAAAGTGAAATAAATGGCAAATCCAAGTACATCTTGAAATGGGAAGTAAAAGTTCTAATTAACTATTCTGCAAAGGATTTTTTTACTAATCAACTAGGTAATCCAAAAGAATGCAGATTCAGAAAATTCTTCACTGCTTCATAAAGCATATTTTTTGATGATAAAGGACACGTTTTCATTGAGGTTTTTTTTTTCACTCAGCTGTACTGAAACAAGGGATGCTGCTGTAGTACAATTTCAAGGGGCTCCACCAGGTTTTTCAATGGACTGCAACATGTGTACAAGCCACATCATAGCTCAAAATTAGCAGGACACTTCAAAAGGAAGGCATGTGAAAGTTTTTTGCAGAATAATTTTCAGAATGGTTTAAAAGAAAACTTTGAAAAAGTGGGGGGGAAAACTCTTGTCTTAGTCATTCAATAGAAGCTTTTTTTTTCTTTCTTTCTTAGAAAATCACCATTTTAGCAAATTCAAAGCTGTAACAAACAACTTGAGTGATTGCACAGCACTCGAAGAGCTCTTAAAGTGTGGTGCACAGCAAAGCAGTACATGAAATGAACTTGAGACAGAGGAAAACCAGCAATTTTCATAACTTTATTTCTTGGAGTGGAAGAGGGAAGAAAGTCACTGAGGTATATGAGGGGAGAGATGGAAGGTTTGTTATTTTCAGTTTGGTTTTTTTGTTTGGTTGATTGGTTGGGTTTTTTGTTGTTTTTGTTTGTTTGTTTGGGGTTTTGTTTTGGTTTTTGTTTGGTTTTGGTTTTTTTTTTTTTGTTGTTGTTTTGTTTTGTTTTTGACGTTCAGGTAAGAACCTGAAAAATCGAGTTTTTAAATATTGCCAAGATGACCAACTTTCAGATTCTTGTTCTCATCATAGAGAGGACATGCACTTTAGCAATAATTTCAAATCTTCATGGCATCAAATTGTTTCAAGATGAATTTTCTCTGACCTACTTAATTTTGCCTTTAGGAAATGTTGGGTGTGCCTGCTACAATGAGGCCATATTTTAGCAAGCTTTATATACCACAAACTGAAGAAAAAATATATCCCTACATTCTGTATTATTTCACTTTGTTTTGCAGGCTGGATGCAGAGGCAAAACATTATTAACCTCAGTATTGATTAAACTGCTATGATTACCATTGCTTTCAGTTCTTAGCTTTGTTAACTGATACTGAGCATTCCTTAATGCTACTAGTAGAAAACTTTAAGGCTGCTTTGAAGGAGAATCAATTATGGATCTTCAGTGTAGGGACAAAAGAAAATCCTCTGTGGACACCAGAACTAGTGTGTGAGTATTGATTTGTAAGTACATTGCCACAATGTTTCTTTGCTCTTCATTTCACAAACTCATTTTAAAATCCTACCAAACATGTAAACATTCAGATTTCTTCATGTATCGAGTAAGTATAAGCAAACCAACGAAAGCAGCTTCATCTGTGTGGAAAGCAGCAAGCTGTGAGTGCATAAATTCTGCTGGCTAAAGAAAAATTATCTTGGTAGTTAGGGGATTGCTTCTGATGGTGTCCCCTTTCAGCAATCACACCTCTGCACCCACAGACTCTGGGTAGAATTCCAAACATGGAAGACATATCTCTATGGCTGTGACAGGAGTCATGTTTGCAGTGGCAGTCACAAATGATTCAGAATTTTCTAAAGGGCAAAGTGTCAATTCTGGTCCTGCTGGAGCCAGTGAGACTCCACCAGAGAAGTAATTTTGGAAACCCCACCTGTACCTTGCTGTCAGTGTGAAATGCACATTTTGGAGTCTGTCTGCCATAATAGACCTCTCAAGAGTGCAGTCAGAAAGAAATACCCACAAGAAAATAAAGCCTACAAAAGTCACTCTTGAAATAATGGTGAGCTAAAAGTCAACTCACACACCCCACTGCATAATGAGGAAGGCAGCAATGCTTTGAAATTAAAGTTGAATATTAAAAGAGAAGAAATGCTACTGTGACCATCACTGTATAGCTCTTTGAGATCCATCACCATGGCCATTGCTTAGTTTTTGACAGCAGCACACTTGCTTTGATCTCAGTTAATCAAGGCAAATAAATACTTTCTTCCTCCTAATTAAACATTTTTCTCCAACAGGCACCACATAAGTCTGCAGATTTGCAGTCCTATCAGTAGGATAATTTTGCTTAATAAAGACTAACAAAAGCTTTCAACAAAACCAGGGAGTTCAGCCCCCAGTTCTCCCTCTGCAGAGGCTCCGAGGTAGTGAAACCAGGTGAGGGTATTCTGACTGATTAGAAAAAGATCCCAGAAATACAGAAGAGGGCAAATGTCACCAAGAAAAGCACGTACTAGTGTAATGGGCTAGTGCATAGGACAAATTTCTTCATGAGTCCATTAATCACATCAAGGAACACTTCCATCCGTAATGACATTATAATTAGGAAAAGCTTAGTATTTAACTAGCTTCAGCAATTGATTATGCTTGTGGAGAATTTTAATGTATTACTAATGCAATACAAATTGTTGAAAATATACATGTACAGGAACCAACTGTGGTTTGATTATTGGTTTCTATTTTTGGTAGCAACAAAGTTTTCAACTACAGTAATACCAAAGTCAGACATTAATATGGCACATTAAAAGGCACATTAAAACAAAAATTTCACTAACATTCCTTAATTTGCTTCCAATGTGATGAAAAAATAATGAATTAACATAATCCAGATTTTACTGCTTCAGTAATTTGAATGAAACAGTGACTTAAAAAGTTATCTCAAGTTTTTCCACTTTAATAGGATGCTGCAAGCAACATCACATGTTGCTTTCCTAGTCAGCCTACGAGATGACACAGTTACAGAAATTGGGAAATATGAGCAACCTGAGAGGGTCTTGTGGGCAAGGTATTGCCTGTGAGTCATAACTTGGGCATCCCAGATCTGCATGCTGGCAATTGTATTAATATGGTTTTGAGCTGCTGCTCTGAATTAATCTACATCTTTGATTGCAGCTTGAGTGATTTCTGATTACTGAAAGTGTGAAAGAGAGGAAGCTGAGAAATGTTCTGACATCTCCTTTTCATTTATAAAGCTGGTTAAAATACCTGCATGATTTTATTAAAATGATTTTGCTGAAAATTTTGGAAAATTAATTGCTTAGATAATCTAGAAAATAGCCTGGTTTGCTTTTTACAATGTGACTTCTTTTGTCAAGAATTAGTCTTTGGCAAAGACCTAGTGGTGAAAGTATTATAGACAATACTATTTGAAGTCCATGTACAAGAGGAGTCACGTAGTTTTCTGTGTCAGAGCCTATTATTGCAGTTTAATAAGAATATCTATATCAAAAGAAGCTCCTTAGTCATCACATTTCAGGTGATGAGTTTTTAAATTTATTTTGGTTATTGTTTTGATAAATGTCACAATAGTGTGACATTTTTTTCCATCCCACTATATGTCAAAATCAGTGAATATGTAATGGTAGTAGACATATTTATTTTGCATCAGAGATGAATGTGCTTGTAAAATTAGCCCTTTTATGCCTGTCTTCCTCGTATTCCCAGTCCTTACCTTCTCCTGCCATTAGTATACAGCAAAAATGAAAACTGTCATTCCTCCCTTCAGACTACTGCATAGTCACATATAATGGTGTTGACCATCAAATCATACTGGTTTTAGCTATGATGTAATATTTTAATCAATTCAGCCATGAACTATTATACTGAAAACCTAAGGTTGATTCAAATAAAATCCAGGAGAGATGTGTCATCACTGACTGGAGTAACTATGACTCTCTTAAGTGGGAGAATAGTTACTAATTGGACTCAGTAGCAGAGGCCACACGGCCCCGAAGGAGGTATGGTTACAGTTGCTCTCTCCCTGTGGCTTGGACTAACCAACCAGCGATAGTACCAAATGCAGTGAAACAAACACATGGTAACAGCTTTACTGAGTTTGTTACCCACAGCCTGGCCTACAGGTTTTAGTTGGGCACAGCTCCGAAGTTATTGAGGGGACTCAGTTGGTTTATTCAGCCCTCACATTGACTGATTTTACCAAATTTGACAAAATGCTCCAGTTGATGCACATATCAACAGCCACACAGACCAGTAAAGTGCAAGATGGTATATGGAATCTAATAATTATGTGTCATATACCATCAGTCTGGGACAAAATATTACTGGTTTTGACCAAGGTTCACGGGCCACCAATACTTACCCTGGAAAAGCAGCATATGTAAATTATACGTGTTGAATAGATAATTGAGGGATCAAATGTTTGATAGCATTCTGTTTCTTCTTGAATAATCACAACCGTCTTGATATGGAAAAAATAAGTTAGCCAACATATGTAAATGATGACATGTTGTGAATCAAACTGCTTAAATCCCTTAAAAATGCCTCTTTTTAACTTAAAGCATCTAATGAATGAATGTTTCCCAATACATTGTATTTTATGCCTCTAATTAAATACCTATTATACTTATGCTTTCATTGTTGATGTGATCCTAGTTATCTTACAAGTATTTTAGAAAATTGCTTAGTGTGACAAACCACTTGAATTAGAATTCTAACAAACCAGAAGTTGTTTTGTTGTTGGGTTTTCGGTTTGTTTTGGTTTGTTTTGGTTTTTGTTGTGGTTGTTGTTTTTGTTGTTCAGTGGGTGGGTGGGTTTTTTGGCTGGTGGTTTTTTTGTTTGCTTGTTTGCTTGTACTTTGACTGCTCACAGTTTCCCAACAGCAAGGCGTCTGTGGATACGTATTTAGATACTGTATTATTTTATAGTATTTAAGACTAAGAGAAAGCTATTCTGGCAAGACTGTAGCATACAGTTGACTATGAAAATAGAGGACTAAATTAAGGAGTTCCCTCAGTTTGCTGGTATTTTGATAGTCTGTTCCTTAAGACAGCTTAACTGACATATGAATCCTATCTATGATGACTGCATATGAAGCACTGTTTGGAACACATTGTGTCTTTCATCATGGACAGACTTTTTCTCCATATGTAGGGAGGAAGGTTGTATGACTAGTTCTCACTCTAATAGTGAATGTAGAAACAGCTGGTAATAAAAAACAAAATCATTTGTTTATATCTGTTGTACTTAATGAAATAAATATAATTAGTGGTAATGATTATTATATTTTTTTGAATTTTCTTTTGTAGAAAGCAATTATGAAACCAATTTTTCTGGAGTAAGTGGTAGTTTTAAAACATTTGAGGACTCAGAAATGGTAGATACTTCAAAGTTTCTGAAATTCTGAATGGTTAGAGCCTTCAAAAGTGAGTGTACTATTGCTCATGTTATAAAGTTGCTTCCACCTGAAGTCTGACAATAACTCTTCCAGCAGAATGGTCCTTTGCTGTCAGTGGAAAGATTTCCTTCAGTCCACATCCCTTTGTGAATGGCTACTTTCACCTTAAAAATGTTGGGTTCATGTATTTTTTTTTTTCTGTTGTTTTCAGCATTAGAGCGAGGAGATAAGGTTATTTTCTGCAGCTTCACACAGGGCTGTTCTCCTGCAGCTGAGATTCATTTCACTGAAGGTGGCATGAGGCATACATGAAGTAGGGCAGAATGTAAAGGTTTGTGATCTGCCTTCCCCTGATGTAGATAAATGTAGGCTTTTGTGTTGGTTTTGTTGAGCCAGAACATTTCTCAACTGCCAAAATCACACAAAAAATCAAAATTCACAACTGGCTTAACACTATGTATGACATACAAACTAACATTTTCACAGCATGTCATCAATTTTAAAGTCTTATCTTTCTCAGTAAGTCTTGCATGGAACAGGCTTTCTTGAATGAGAAATCACCAACAATGTGAGATTATTTATGGGATTGGTCACACACTATGTGCTATGGAAATAAAGGTATTCCTTATATTGGTGTATGCAGTATGATTTTTAATAATGTGTGTTATTTTAAACTTCCAGAGTAGGGTTCAGAAACACCTCTATCAGTTTTTCAAATCTAAAAGTTTCATATTTACTTGTTAAATGTAAGTTTCCTCCTAGTTTTATGAAGAGGGGAGTGTGTTTATGGTTCAACTTGTTCTTAAGAGAAATACTTTACATTTATTCCGGCAGTTTGTATACCTGACTTGTCTGAGTATTTCTTCAAAAAGAAGACTGTATGGCAAGTTTGTAAGTAAAATATTGATTTAAGAATAAATGTTTTCTTCAGTCCCTTAAACAATTTTATAATGGAAATGTGTAACTAAATCGTACTTTTAAAATTTTGGGTAGTAGAAAACCCAGGGAATGCTACAATGGAAATGGCAAAATACTTTTTCATGTGCTAACATTTTATTTGAAGGGGAGACAAATTCTACATTTATAGAGGCTGTCATAAGAAATGAGAACTATTACATGTAGTTTAGTACAGGATATACTTTTCCAATAGGACATGTTTCAGGAGATGGAATTTTTACAAGGTACCTGTACACCAAAGCCAGAAGCTTGAAATTGCCTTGTGTTGCAGAACTCAGAAAGGATGTCTCATTGTAAGATAATAAGCTAAGAAACATGTGCCTGTTTTATCTATGCACCATGTAAACTATGAATTTTCATAAGTTACCATCAATATTCATCAACTCGTTTAAGTCTACTGTATTTACATGCAATAAAATATATTCTTGTCTATATAGGGCTAAAATTAGCACTGCTTGTTTTCCCAGTAGATAGTCCACAATATGTAATAATTTTTTGTGCAACTTTTAGTTGATATTTATATATATGCAGAGATTATTTATTTTGAAAGGAATGCAGAGTGGCATCCCTGGGTGCATGGTACCATGAATCAGTGTGTCAGGGCAGGCTTTTCAATGGTCTAGTGCAGCAGTTTGTGACCAAGCAAAGCTGTGCTGAGTTGGAGGCAGTTCCAATCTTCATCTTTGCTTTTGCCCTATGTTTGCTTTTCTCTCCAAGGATAAATCCATCAAAGGTGCTGACAAGCAGCGCTAATCAATGTATATCTGTTGGGTTCATGTATTAGTTCTACTATGACGCCTATGATGCTTGGAGTAGCTGTGTTATGGGAGATGCTTGAGGTTAACATTTAGAGCTGAATTGATACATCCAGGGAGGAAGACTATGAGATCTGCACTGTCTGTCTTTTTGGTGAATTAAGATGTTTTTTTTTTTTTTTTTTTTTTTTTTCTTTTTTCTTTTTTTTTTCTTTTTTCTTTTTTCTTTTTTTTTTCTTTTTTCTTTTTTCTTTTTTTTTTCTTTTTTTTTTCTTTTTTCCCCCCCAGTGAATGGGAGTCAGTTTCAGGGGTTTTTATATTACTGTGATTTCTAGACTGCAGAAAAATACATCATGATATTTGAATAGCAAATGATGCAGTGATAGAAAGCTCTTGATCATTTGTTACTCCTCAGCACAAAAGGAAGCTAGCAAGGTGACATTTGGACTTAATGACTTGTCCAGACTCCAAAGCACTGTGAAGTAGTAAAAACTTCAAGTTGCACTTTCTATCTGAAAACTGTAATGACAAAAAAGAAATATAAATGCTACTTGAAATAATTTTTTTACATCTTCGTCCTAAAAAGAACAATATTCTTTAAAGACAGTAATTAAAACCTTTTATTTATTTGTGCTTCTAGTGACTTTCATCCTTAAAATTGACATCCACTAAGTGATCTATAAGCAGGCTTCTGCACTAGGAATTTATTATAGACCTGCCTGTTCAGTCTTTTTGAAAAGAAAAATCAGAACATTTAACACAATGCTACAGATATTTTATTATTTTTGTTGGGGGTGTATGTGTTTTTGTTTCCAACAAATAATAGAGGTTATGGGTGTTTAGTCATTTTATCAGTGTTGTATATACTGTTTAAAATTTTGATTTATATATTTTTCATAGTATTTTGTAAAATACAGATTTTAAAACTAGATTTTTAATTTTTACTTTTTTATAGGCATGATAACTTCTGTGCTTCATTTGTATGACTGTTGTGATAAGAAATATATAAGTATGTGTGGCTTGTCGTGTTTGGAACCTTTATCTCTTGCCCCTCGTCAAGATAAAGGAACAATTAGAGGTATGAATAATTAAATGTGTATTTCTTTGCATCATTTTTACCTGCTTTAGTATAATACATAGTTATTTCCATTTTCCAGTAATTTTGATATCTCATGCTTGTATCATAGCCTGTATGTACAAAACCTCTGTATAACTGGATGATCTGAGACTGTTCTCTGTGAAGTTCTTTCACAGGTTGAAGAAAGTAGTTGCTCACAATGTCACTGAAAACCAACTCTATTTTCCTATAAGTTTCATTGAAGTTCACAGTTTTCATGTGAGGAAATAGAGTCAGAATGTAAGGTGAGGAGCTTCTCTTCCTTTTTCTGCTCCATTGCTGTCTGTATGAGACCTTGGCTTTGGTGTCATGACTTGAAATGTTTCTGCTCCTGTGTAGTGCTGTGAACAGTTCTGCCCTGGACAGAGTTCACAGCTGCGCAGAGAGATGTGCGAAATGACGACAACTCAGTGGTTCATCTTTTGCACAGTTGTCATTTTGCTTCATACTTCTGAACATAAAGTTTAGTGGGTATGCTGGTGTTTGGACAAAGGTTGGACTTCATGATCTTGGAGGTCTTGCCAACCTTGATAGATTTTAATGATATGTTGCGGTGTTCAGGGCTGAGGTGACAGAGATGGCACATCTTTCCCTTAGTATCTTCTTGTCTTGCTTATAATTTACGTGTTTTAACTCAAGTGTGCTCCACAGCTAGCATGGAACTGATGTTTTCCTTGGACATAATCCTTAACCTCCTTAAAAGCTGAAGCATTTACATGTTTTGTACAACACAAGCATATAATGGATGTTTTTTTCACTCATAATGATTTTCTGGACATGCTGTTTGCCAGTGTGAATATTCACAGCTAGTTTAGAAAAGTGTTAAAATTTTCCTAGCAGAAAGGGAAAAATATTGAAGCAGATGTGTTTTTTTTGCAGTATGGATAATTGTTGATGTCAGTCTTGTGGTTAGAAATATTAATTCTAATTGTGTGGAGAGTCTGCTTCATACACTGACAATTCTGAAGAATTTAGTGAAGC
Organism: Formicarius rufipectus; assembly: GCA_013399695.1. Taxonomy (NCBI): domain Eukaryota; kingdom Metazoa; phylum Chordata; class Aves; order Passeriformes; family Formicariidae; genus Formicarius; species Formicarius rufipectus. Next base: position 197,277 of record VXAU01003305.1, on the reverse strand, counting down.
TGTGGCAAAAATGATGAGTGAAGATTCCTCCCATTGCATGATGGAACCAATAGGTGTGCTGTTTGATATCAAATAAACCTAACAAATTAAATATTTGACCAATTATACTGGAATACTAGGGAAACAAGCTAGCCTGAAACTCAGTATCTTTTCATTGTAACTGTTCCTACATCATTATTAGATTTCCTTAGATTTAGAATCTGATTTAGTATCTCTTCAAATAAATGGCTAACCTTTCACTGAATTGAGTCTGCTGATATAAACCCATGGACACAAGTAGTAAGAAAAGTAAAACTAATTGGAAAAAAAATGCAAATACCCTTGTGAAACTTATGGTAACCCTTAGTTAGAAAAATAAAATAGAAGTACTAAAAAAATATCCCAACAAAACCATAGAAGTAAAACTAGGAAAACTTGAAAGTGTCAAGACAGAGTATTGACACTGGGTTTGGAGGAAAGATGCGGCTGTAGGTTCTTTACAGGCAATAACCAAACCTTGCACCTGTGATTTGTGCTTGAACTATGATGTTCAAGTAATAATGTAACAATAGCAGACAAAGAGGTTTTCTTTGATTTCATAGTGTAGGCACAGTGATTACACAGTAAGTATGCAAAAATTCCAGTAATGTGTTTTAAAGAATGTATGTTTTCACACATTCTTTATCTGTTTTCAAACTAAAGTGTTCTTCAAGAAAAAAATGGAAATGAGAAAATGAGGAGTTTTACAGCTTGAAAATGTTAAGTGGAATGTTTCAAATGTCTAGGGGTTCTAGAAAAATGTTTGATAAAAGAACTGCACTTATGCTGGTCTTTTTTTTTAATAGAGATTTTCAGTACTGATAAATCACCATTTTCTAACAGAAAATTATTTGGATTTTTAAAGTCTTATTAAAATATTTGCTTAAAAATCTGAATTTGCTGTTTTAAGTAAATCATGAAGACGTCAGCTTTTACACCTAAACTCTTCCTCCTGGGCTTCCATATTTTAATGGAAATATGACAATTATTTCTATAAAAATTACCTTTGGAAAACACCCAATACTGTAGTCACTGAGACAAGGTAAATTTGCAGCTACTGAATTCAATGTAGTTGTGACTACCTTGCCACCAGTCTGTCAGTTGGCCACCGTGTCAATATGACTATTGCACTTTACATGTGTATGTGTGTATATATATATATATATGGTACTCAGATTTGCTATAAAGTGTGAAATGAACATATAAGTCTGAGTAACAGTTGCAAGATTTCCTAAATTTTTTTTCGACTGAATGTTAAGACTTCAGGCTTGGAGTTGAAGATTTTTACCATGGTTTAGAGAAGAGGGACAAGTGGTCTCACAGACTTGTGCAATCATCCTAGCACAGATTTGTGGCTTTGGTCCTGCTCTGGGCAGTTACACAATCTCTCTCCTACACAGGTGCTACTTTGGCACAATTATTTTGATAATATCTGACAGGGCAAGAGGCAAACAGAAAGTGACTTATCTGTACTGTCTGGTTGCATAAATCTATCTTACAAAAGAATTGGAGGTAACAAGCAGATTTGGATCCTGAAACTGCTGGCTCTAGGATTTTTGCTATGAGGTTGATGGTATATTACTTCAATCTACAGTTGACCTGGTACCTTGAATTAATATGTTATGTTCCAACTGACAGAGTAATACATATGTAACAGAAGTTAAAAATTATGTTTTACTGTGATGAATATTGTCAGATAATGAGTCTTTTAAGTCTGACATCTATATGAAGAGGAAGAGACAATTTCCCTCTCACTGAATTTCATGACTACTTCTAACTTAAGTGGTAAACCTTCAAAGTGATGCAAACAGATTTAGTAATACAGCTTCCATTTAACACTAATAGGACTTTTAAGGCTAATTTCCTGTGCATCAACTGGAAAATATGCCAGTTAATATAATCTTAACATGTATTTATAGCTTAATTATTCTCTACCATTAGACAAAGTGCACTATTATATAGTTCCATAACTTATTTTAATGATATTCTATAATATGACCTTGTTGAAGAAAATACATTCAAAATGCTTTGATTTTGAATTGATACAGCTAAGACAGATCTGACCATCGTGTGTGTACATAGTTCGTAAAAAATCCCCAAAACCCCAAAATGAAGTGAAAACTTATCTGTCAAGCTGGAGACTTTTAGAAATTGTAATGAAAAACAAAATGAACACTTCTGAAAAATAATCTTATTTTGAACCTACTAGAAACATATATGAATAAACAACCATTATTTTCTTGGTGTAAGTAGCAGAAGAAAACAGACTTTTTATCTGAAAAATAATGATGAAAACACACTGTCTCTACTTTTAACAATGTTCAAAGTGTATGTCCTGAGTGATCATTGCACAGTGTTTGAATTCTAAAAAGTATAAAGTTTGACAGTTGCAGTGAAAAACAGGACAGTGTTTTTGTTTTTAGTTCTGTCCTCCCCAGGGTATGTTTGAACATCCAAATTCAATTTGAGAGAAAACAGGAAACTTCCTTGAAGTGACCTTCAAAATAAAAAAAAGGTAAAACATTAACCTGCTGGGAGTATGTGAGACTGTAAAGTCTTGTAAATTCCTTAGTGGAAAAGCAGTATGCAAGAATTCCCAGTTATTGCACAGTAGTTGTACTTGCTATAATATTGACTTCCAGATTTTGATCACACCAGAAAGAAAAAAAAAATTTGAAGATTTCTGCAAGACTCAGGTTAAAAATGACTTTCCAAATGGCACATAGTGTGACTACTGGTGTGAAGAATACCAGCTAAATTTGGTATCTCTCTAATACACAGACTAGAACGCATACATTAAAAGAACCAGGGGAACGACAATGAAAAGCACACTTGAGAAGACTGGAAGATCCACTACCATTCAGTGAATACAATTCACACAGTTGATTAAATTACTTTTTCTGTGATTAAACAGATTGTATGATAGCCACTTACTGTGTAAGCAAGAAAGATTAATAAGATGAACAATTGTTCTTGGTATTTTTAGTAAGTATAATACTGCAGCAATAACATCAATGATCTACAGTGCTTAAAATAATTGCAATGTAGTAAAGCATTTCTAATGTCATGTTCCAATGCTTAAGAGTAAGAGCCTAGTGGTCATCTTGTATAAGTTTTCATGCCTTTATTTATGGTTGCTGAGAATCTGACCTTTAAATGAAATTGTTTAATTTCAAATTTGATCAAATACCTCATAAATTTGAGAGTAGTTACTTATTTGAGACCATCAGCCCTCTGATAGGGAAATGTGACATCATGTAAATAGTCATGCAATATTAGAGGTAGAAGTATGCATTCGTAGCTTAAAAAAAAGCTCTGTGCTCCACAGGCTACAAGGAAGTTAATTACCCCATTTTCTGTTTTCTAGAGAGTAAATCTGAATAAGAGCTTTCTATGCTATAAATCAGAAGGGGTTATAGTACTTTGTGGTTTAGCACATCAGCTGCAGAAGTTAGCATAAGGAAGAGCAATGTGGCATGTGCATCCCTCTTTTCTGTGTTGTTGGAGGACAGGAGTTACTGACATTTACTATGATCAGTAGCTGTGGGCTAATGCTAAGCATTACATAGTTTCATGCACTTTTTTACAAAAACCTGCACACAGACAAACCTGTTTGTGTTTGCACTTTCACAGCAATTTTGACGACCTCAAAGACCTGTTCACCTCTGTAGGTTGTCTTTGTGGTGAACTTGCACAAACTGATGCATTAGGTGGGGTAATTTTCTTCACAATCACAGAAATTTTCAAATGTATTTTTTAGATTTCATTTTGAATGTATTGATTAAAAAATTAAAAAAAACCCTACTTTTTATTAATATTCCCTGTCCCTGAGCAAATGGGTATCTCCTACCCCTTATAAATCTGTTCCACCAGGAAAAAGGAGATTCTATATAAAAATGACCTATACCTAATTGTTGTTCCAGCACGGCACAGGCTCCTCGGTCCTTTTTATCTTATAGCACTCCTCCTCAGTGAAGAGCATAAGGTTTTAATACGTCTAATAAGTCTAATACAAAAGCCTTTATTCATCAGCACTTCTAATCTCTAACAGAAAATGTCACTGGAACCAGATGCTTTTTGCCTTGGTTCATTTGACCTGTTTCAACCCAAATCCAGCATTTCAGTTTTCTGCATCCTTACTTTAGCAGTGAAAGATTCACACATATCACCACATCTCAGAAACTAATTTTGCAAAGCAAAAAAATAACCATTAGAGTTCTCAAAAACTGGGTTTTTGGTGTCCATAAGAGACCAACATGTAGAGTACTACAGGATGTATTCAAAAACTTGCAGTCAGAAGTGTAAGAAGTGTCAGAAGATGTAAATTCAGATTTGAATTCAGTGCTCCTGAATCAAAAATATTTTCTGCTACTGCACCCTAAGACCTGTGAACATTTAGGATGCTAAAGATATAAGTTTAAAACAGCTCTCAAATCTGATGACTGGTTATTTTCTAAGACACATATCTCAAGACATTTTGAGTTACAGTATCTTCCTTCTTTTTGGTTCTAAATCTAATAGTAGCTGAGGGAGACTGAGCTTTATGCATCTGAATGTATGTCTCAAGCTTAATGAAAATACAGATGATGATATAACGAATAAATCTTATACCATAAAAAGAGACCTAAAGACTTTCCACAAGGATACAGGTAGAGGGGCTAAGAAGTCCTCCACAGTTAGCAGTGGAGGCAATTTTAAAATTTTGCTTTTGTGCTTAAAATGTATCTCACATTAGTTTTCTTTGAAGTGGGGAGAAAGTATATTACAAATATGAGTAATTGAAGTGCCATCTGCTTGAAGGACAACTTAGAATATAGCATAGACAGTTACTATGAATTAAAACCCTGCCAAAGTTGTATGTCAACAGAAGGGGTAGAGATATTTTTTCCTGGCAGAACACTAACTCTTGGTAATTTATCTTAATTTTCTATTTATATAAAAGCTGTAAGCATAAGCACATGAGATTAATGAAGGTTGATTCAACTGTCTTCTTTGCTTCCTGTGCCTTCCACAGCATTATAAAGGTGGCAGATTGCTAATCAAGAATCCTTGACACTTTGTCCAAACTCAGGGGCCAGTTTCTCAGAAATAATAATTACCTGTAATTCCAACCATGATCTCTTTGACTATGAGTCACAGTTAAACTATGTATCTTTTCCACATGTCTTCCAAAATGAGACCACAATCATTTCATTATTCAGATAACTGTTTCCTGTTTCATAGTTTTATCTCTGACATTGCATCATAAAATATTATGGACTCAGATGGCAATAGTTCACAGTGACACTGTCTTATATACTAAATAGGACACCAGCCTGTTTTCTCCATTTTTTAGATGTATGTTCGTATGCTGTACTGAGGGATTATATTGCAGTACATCATATACTATATACAGTGCACTGTATATTGCATTTGCAGCTCAAGGTTATAGATTATTATCATATCCACTGAAGGTATTTTCTTCTGAGCCTTACAAGGGTCTTATATTAATAGAAAATCATATCTCTCAAATGCTAACTGGCCTGAACTAGCATAATGCTGCTGTTTTGTAAACTCTGGTATGCAAACAGAGCACTAAATGGATAAACAGTTACAACATCAGATATGTCTGAATCGATGTAAAAGCAAATATATAAATTACTCACATTTCTTTTGTGGACTTCGCTCATTTCAGTGGAAGAGGGACTAGTGGTTTGTCAAGCACAAGAATATTGGCACAGGATCAGTATGTCCTCTATGGGTGCACTGGGTCTGGCTGGGATGGAGTTAATTTTCCTTATATCAGGAATTATCCCATGCTTTGGATTTGTGACTAAAATATTGTTGATAATGCATCCCTATTTTAGCTATTGCTGAACAGAGTCTGCATGCTAGTGTTGTTTTCTTTTTTTTTCCCCACTGAAGAGATATTTTGTACTATACAATGCTGTGCTCATAGATCTTCATGGTTATGGGGTTTTCCTTCCAAAGCAACCATGACATATGCTGAGGCCATGCTTTCCAGGAGGCAGCTGAACATCTACCTGACTGTGAGACACAAGGAAAGGGTTCTTTAATTTGCTTTGCTTTTACATAAAGCTTTGCTTCACCAAATAATGTTTTTATTCAACTGACCAGTTTTGAGATTTGCTCTTCTGATTCTCAACCTCATCCCTCTGTGGGGAGAGTGAGCAAGAGACTGGGTGGAAGCATAGCTGCTGACTGGGGCCAACTCAGCATAATGGACATTAATATTTGCTATTGCATTTTTTTTTTCTTTTAAATGTGTTAAGCTAATAAATAGCCTAAATCTTGTATAGCCTGGCATATTTTGGGACAGGGTCCTGAAAATTTGTATTTGGCCTTAGAAATACATTTCTCCTTCTGACTAGATGGATGAATTGGATGGATTTGCTGCCCCAGAATGGCACTGCTATTTAGTTTTATTTCTTTTCCATGGTATTTGATTTATTAAAGTCTTTATTGTTTATCATTGTTTCTTGCATTTCTCTGGATTATAAATCAGTTGTTACTCTCATCCTTTCCATGGTGCTCCCTGTGATAGTATAAAGAGATGTAGATCCAATGACCCTTAAAATTGAGTGTTTCACTTTATTTTGTGCAACTTTATATTAAGTACAAAGAGCTTGTCCATTGGTGCAGAACAACAAAGGAATTGTAAGAAATCTTAGTTCCTGAAAATGGTACATGAAAAATGCTTCTGGTCAATAGTACTGCACCTTCAGGCAGTCACATATCTAATATTTGATTTTCCCACCTGTTACATAGTCCTAAAAAGTCTGGTTTTTAAAAAATTCAAGGGCTACAATGACTTCACAAAATGTATTGTAATAATTATACTTCTGCATCAGGTTTTGTTCTTTAATCATTGTAAAACAGCTGTGCACGATCAGAAGACAGAAAACATGCAAGTCAGTTACGTTAAGCCAAGCAAAACTTTATACAGTTGTGCTATTGATTATTGATGTATTAGATTTTCAGAAGTATAGACTGCAAAATAAAACTGATCTAAAATCTGATGCAAACTGATACATTATCAATAAAACATTAAATATTTTTACTTAGGATTTAATTGTTATTGATCGTGTGCAATGTGTTGTGTGAATTAAGAGCATTTAGTTGATTTCAATAAGTGCTATTTTACAGTGAACATAAATTAAGATACTGTTATTGTAAAAATAGTTTTTCTTTTTTTACAGAAAATCAAACTGTCATCTTCAGAACTGCACAATAGACTCCTCCAAGATTATGTTATGCCATGGCTTAATTTATTTACTGAAAATGTTGAAGAACTGAGTGAAAAGGAAAATCATAAAAAAATTTTCAGATGGAACCCAATTATTTAAATTCATTTAAACTTTTAGAGACTTTGAAAGTACCTAACAAGCCCAGTCAACTTGATATAGAAAAGTAAAATTCATGCAGATTAAACACACATTTGTGGTAAAAACTTTTAGCTGTAACTAATACAGAAAGGACACTTTCATCACTATGAGTAGTTCCATGAAAACCTTTACTTTATGCATGAAAAACATATTCTCAATCTACCTCTTTTTTTTCACTTTTGAATTCATGAGAATTTCTTCCATTAAAACACAAATATCTTAATATTTTTGTTCCCACAAAAGTACAGTGAAAAGCAAGGAAGCATTTCTTTCCAATAGTAGTTTTTAAGCCTTTGCCATTATCTATGATATCCTAGATGAGTGCCAAAAATTGAGTAAAGATCAGGATGTGTAGAAGACATTCAGAACCTAAGGACACATAGACAGAGGCTACAGGAAATAGATAGCAGTAAAGAGATTAATCTACAGTGAGAAGGTTTGTCTCCATAAATATAGACATTCAAATAGCTATAGATGGGGTGGGATACAAAAAACAATTACATTTCTGTTTCTTTGTTTTAAAGGTCAATATCCCTATAGTGGCTGCAGTGGTATTTTAGATTTTTGTTCACAAAAAACATTTTACTGTTACCTTAGTTTCTCCTTGATATCCTATTCTGTTTTTACCACCTTGCCTGCTGTTCTGGCACCTAGCATACTGATTAAATATGCTATGAAAAGAGCTACTATTTAAATTTGTTTAAATTATGTTTAAATTTTAGAAAAAAATTTAACAACAGAAGGAATAATTAAAAAAAATGGATGGGTCAATAATAATTGAAAAATGTTTATTACATTAAAAGCTTTTAATGCCAGGATGAAATAACTTCAGATTGTTTCAACCTGATCTCCTGGGTTTTTTTAACTCATTATCACTCATGCACTGTGAATTTCCTTGTAAGATGCCCTTTTCCATAAAGATTTCAGCACAACTCATTCTGCAAGGAGTAATTAACTTCCATACCTATGGTGATGCATGTGCAGAATGTCTGTGAAACAGACACCAGAATAATGGCTATGAAAGGAGAAAAACTCCTTCCCACAGAATATTAAATACATATTTGGTGGCACATAGTGTGTTCTGACAACAGCATAGTACTACTTGTCTACAGTTTGTACCCTCTAATACCCTTTTTCTTCTAAGTGCTTGTACAATTGTTTTGGAGAGAGTTTATGGTTGCTGCTATGGCTGCTCTTTAGTGTCCATTTCACACAAGAATCACCATCTCTGTCAAGACATTGTTTCCCATATGCCTTTCACAACTAGTCCCTTCTCAACTTCAGTTCATGCCTTGCTGCTATAGGTCCTGCATTATTTCTCTGAATAACCCATGAGCATCAGTCTTTCTCAGGACTGGTTTTTCTTTGCAAGGCACATGAACTATGATCTTCTTCTGTTAATCTCAAATTTAATAAAAAATCAAACATCTCATTTTTACAGTTTCTTCTGCATTACATACATCATGTAAGGCTAAGAGTGTGTGTTAGGCTTAGTGACAGAGTTAAGAACAGCTGGTTCAATATATTTTGCATCCTTCCCTTATCTTCTGGTTCGTGTTCCTGTCAGAATTCGATAAACCTCAGCAGTTAAGCACCTCACTGCTGAAGTACTGCAAGAACATAGGAAACTTTTTTGGATCATCTCACAGCACCATCTTTTTTGTTTGGTGGTTTTTTTGGCTGGTTTTGGGTTTTGTTCATTGGTTGGTTTGGGCATTTTTTTATTTTTTTTTTTTTTTGGTGGTGTTTTTTATTTATTTACTTGATTTGATTTTTCATTCACAGAGTATTTTGCATGAAAAGTGAAGATTGTGGCATTAAATTTTAACTGAAGATATAATCAAATCTTTTAATATGAGGCCTAAATTACCATTTTCCTTGTAAGCAAGTAACATTTACAAAGTTAAACATTTGATCTATTTCCAATTTATATCCTCCTTTTGCTCTTCTTTATTACTCCTTACATCACATTTCATTACATATCTCTTCCTATTACTTCTCTGTGCTTTTCACACAAATCTTTACCTTTTGACTCCTCTTTTCATAATTTTTCATGTTTTTATATTTTTGTGCACTCCTCCATTCTTCATTTCCTTTCATATATTTCTTTATCTATTTTTTTGATTATTTAATATCTTTTTTGTTCTATCTCATTTTCCATATTGCCATTGTCAATCAATTTACATTAATAATATTACATTAATAATTTTACATTAATTTCCTATCAGTCATACATTACTACCAGACATACATTTCTAATTTCTTCAGCTATTCTGTGAAACTCTTTGACATTTTGTGTGTGTGTGAGGGCAGTTCTCCAAAAAGATTACTGATATTTCAATGTCATTTTAACGTATGAGAATCTGTTGATTGATTTTGTCCAGTCTCGTCTATGTGTGAATGTTATTGCTACCAATTTTTTTTTCAGAGTTAGGAACATAGTGATAATGACCATCTTCCACAATCACAAGCAGTGGATGCTTGATTAAGAACATTGGTGTCATTAACATGTATTCCCATGCAAGAGCCTACTTTCTGTAAGCTACTGAAAGCTGTAAGAAGAGAGCAGGAAAGGCAGGTTTGTTTTTTTTTTCCAAAAGCCCTTCAAAAGTAGGCATTATTACATAACACCACTGCGATTTTTTGGATATTGGTCTGTATCTTGGCTGAAAAAGAGAAACAAAAGACCAGACATGATTCCCCCAAAACTTCACAAAAATAGTACTCCATTTCTGCCAGAGCTTAGAAAATGTTATTTACTGAGTGCAGATTTGCTGATCATTTTATCACTGAATGTTAATGACAGCAAAGCGCTTCTGTGATAACTCACCTTTTAAAATTCATGTTAGTAGATCCCAGAGCAAATAGGGGTGTAAGACGATTTCTCATTTCTTCGGTTAAGTAAAAATATGCTGTGAAAAATTTACTGTGTAATATCTACCTTTGTTTATCTTACTCAATCACTACTCACTCACCACTGAAAAATACCACCATCATTTGAGTTTTCTGCGTCAGAATCTGTTTTCATAATTTTTCAGGGAGTCAAAAGCAAGTTTTTAGCTTATTGTTGAATTGTGAATTTGAGTTGCAACTTGATAACTTATTTTTTAACTGGCATTGTAAAAGACTTTTTTTGTTAAGAAAATAATACCCTGTTTATAACTTTTAAAATGTAGGACGCATATAAATATGTAGCAAGTGCCACCAAGGGTTCTTGAGTAACATACAGTTAATCGCACTTACAGTACTAGGGCGGCTTTATTCTTGTTTAGCTTTATATGAGCTGCAACTACTATTCCTTTGCAATGAAATTCAGGTTCAAGAGGTCAAGAAAAACCTTGCTTTTAAATGGAAGAAAAGAGAATGACATTTCATTGGCTGTAAATTAAAAATTTATTTATGTACTTTCACTTTCTATGAAAAGTACCCGCATACTATTCATGCAGAGCACTTACAGTTTGAAATCACCACTAAGGTTTCCTGTCCTTGACTTCAGCGAGAGTGTATGGTTTTGTTTTTAATTTCTTTTTTCCACATAAAATGACAGCTCTGCTATGCTTTATCGGGATGAAGGCACTTTAATTTTTTTAGGCTTGTTTTTAATTCAGTAACAAGCACAATTTCCAGTGATCTGTCACTGAACTATAGTCTAAATCTTCCAGTCATGCAAGCTAGGTGCTACAAAAATAGGTCAGTCCATCAGCTATATGCAGTAGTTAATTTGTATTGAAATTAATAACTTGCCATTAAAAAAAATAGAGAGGGATAAACATCTTAAGATGAGCTTAATGGTTAGGTTGATCATGAATGTGAGGAGCCCAGATTTACGGCTATCAGAACAGAAAGGATGGGTTTTTAACATGCTTTGGAGGAGAACAGTGAAAGAATAAGATGTAACAGTGGCAATTCATGCATGTGTTAACAAAGGGAATTGAGATTAGGCGTAAGTACTTTCACTTCACAACAAGACTAGTTAAGCACTGGTACAGCTTGCCCAAAGACATACAGAATCTGCATCACTACAGGTTTTCAAAGCTTGACTGCCTGAAATCCTGAAAAACCCCTGAAGTTAGTCCTACTAAGTAGAAACTAGGACTATATGGCCTCAAGGATTCCTTAGCAGCCTAAACTATTATATGAATATCGGACTCACATTCAGAGCTCTCAGGCAGGCTATAGAAAATCCAAGTTCAACTTTCCAATGTTCTTTCCAAGCTAAAGGAAAGATCTGAATCAGGGGATCCCATATGCTATTGAATCCCAAGTCCACACTGAAGTCAATCTCTTCATTTCTTGACCCTGTGTTACTAAAGTTATTATCAGTTGAATAGCTGGAACAGAAAAGTTAATTAGTTTCTTTCTGCACTTAATTCCTTTTCATTCGATTGTTTTTTGCAGATTCCTTCTTGAGATACTTCATTTTCTTGCACTATTGATCAAGTCAGAGCACCTAAATTGATGCAACAAACACTACTGTGAGTCCAAGCCCTACTGATAAGCAGTAGTCCCATGAAATTCCTTGGGAGCATCTAGTGGTGTATTTTTGTTATGGAAGGTTCTCATTTCTCAGAAGTTCTTCTCCCTATTTTATCTGTTTTCACTTGCAGCTCTTTGTCAGGGGATATGAAAAAAAGCCTAAGATACTATTAATTTTCCATCGGTTGTCCTGGTGAGTTTGTTCCACCATTGCTTGGAAAAGATGAGAACTGATGTCCATTTGTACAATCAGAAAATTTATTTCATGCTGTGTGATGTGTGTGGCTGTGATGGTGAGGGCAGCATCATGCTTTTTGTTTTCTAGCACTGAAGTTGCTTGAGGAATCAGAGGCAAAATTCCAGGTTACTTTTTGTTAATATGTAAGACTACTGCTGTGCTTTCACTCTGAAAGTAATCAGGTGCAATGCATTTTTCCAGTTGGTGAAAACAGGTGGAATAACTATCTTTACCTAGACTCCTAGGTGTCTGGACCCAAACCCACTCTACTCTTGAAGTAAGTGCCACACACTTACTATGCTTCCTTTGTTTCAGCAGAGTTGATAAACATGACCACAGGGCACCCAAATGCTTTCTCACAGCTTCAGGGCCAGAGTTGACTTGTAGCTCACCAGTTCCAGTGGTGTACATAGCCCACCTGTCTGTTTGTCTGTGAGCAGCCATGTCACCACTGTCCCTCATCATGCAGGTGCATGGACTGCTAAAACAAAGGCAGCAGGATGCTCTTCCAAAAGGTAAGGGTGTCTTTTTTTTTTCCCAGAGCTGAAAGAGATGAAGATCTGTTGATCTTTTCTGTAGAAGTAAATCATTCATTACCAGTAGAATACCAGGCACAGTCTGGATGATCTCAGTGATCAGGCACATCTATCCATGTATTGTATCAGTGCCAGCTTTATTAAAAGAGATCTAACATCTTTTGGAGAAATATAGGGCTGTGTGAGAAAATGTCAGTGTAGTCCAAAGGTGTAGAAATAGGAATTCTAATAATTTATAATTCCTCTGCCATGTGAGACTGTCCTTTCCTCAAAGCTGTTGGCTGAAGAGTCAGAAGGTGGGGATAGGAAATAGACTGCCTGCTTTTCCCTATGTTGATTTATGTCTGTTCACTGCAAACAAGACATGATATATAATAGATGTAGACTTTAATTAAACCGTTGTAGAATACGCAATTACAACTACTAATATCACTTCTATGGCTGAATACACACTTTATTTCAGGATTGTTAGCAAAACTTTGTAAGGGAGTCAGTTGGTTTCCAAAATCTGCATTTATGTGTTTCTTTCATAACCAAGAATGCCTTCAAAGCTACATACTCTCTAAAAAAAATTTCTTATTAGAAAGAGTTGGACAATGTTGGTGATGATTTTGTTTCGTTTTTAAACTTTTAAAAGTAATTTAAAAATTCAGAAAAGCAATCAAAAAGCACACAATTTTCTCATCCTTTCATCTGTAAAATGATTTAGGCTTTTTTTTTTTTTTCAGTGCAAAGCCCACTGAATTACATGATATGCTAATGATAACATTACAAGAACAATTAACTCATATTATATACAACCATCTACTTGACTTGCTTTTGATAACCAAAGAAAAAGTATTTCCTATGTCTGAGATCTGTTAGCAAATTGTGTACTTTGTTGTGTGAAATTCAAGTGTCTTTGTGTTCCTATTAGTCTTTGAACCCATGTTTCACCTTCAGTAGCTAAAAGAGATGTTTTGCTTATAGGGAAGATGATAAAAAATATTGCTGTAAGCCAAGAAGAAAATTGACTTGTTCTACTCAAAACAACTAGGTAAATTAGCTTTTTCTCTTAACTATTATTTCTTATCTATTTTCTTCCTTTTTCCCTTCCAAACCATCATAAAAAAGCCAGTGCACAAAATCAGAGCAGATCTAAAGACAGTGGCAGATTTTCTGGATAGCCATTGTACAGATATGAGAGAAGAAATATAACTCAGGAGGACTTCTGGCTTTCTCTGCAGCACACAGAACTAAGGCTTGAGGCTTGCTCTCTTTGTAGCCTTAACATGATGCTGTCTCAGAGGCACCCAGACTCTGCTGTTAAGCCTGTAGTGCTCTGTTGCTGTGACATCTAGTGCAGTACTTCATGAGTTTGACTCTGTCACTTGATGGGAGGAAAGTACAAAAGCTAACACTCAATTTTTAATTTGAGTGATCCCCAACAATTACAGCCAATATTTTGTTAATCAGGGATAAGGTCTCCAGTCCTTTATGCACAGCTGCTATAAGAACAGAGTGAAGTACAGCCCAGAAGCCTCTGAGGGGGGACTAATAAATCCAACAGCACCCAAGTTAACTGCATGTCACCACTTGTATCTCTACATCATATTTTTTTAATACTTCCATTTCATGGGACTCAAGGTAACTAATTTGTCAGAAATATACCTAACTCAGGGCTTTCAGTGTGATTTGGTAAGGTTCTGCACAATGCAGAAGTGATTAACCTTTTTCTGTATGTGAGGTGGTCTGGAAACAGAGTTGTACCTTTGTTGCACCACACCTGCCCTAAGAAGCTCAAATGACCTGAACTGGCTCTGCACAAAGCCAGCTCTGAGTTTTCATATCCAGGGCATGATTAATCCACCTGAAATTGATTATAAATGGTTAATCCTCTTGGATAAACCACAAATTATGGGGACTAACTAAGCCCCTGCTGCATAAGAAATATCATTATTCATTGACTCTAATAGCAGCTCATGTGATCCAAAATAGAGTAGTCTGTTTTACCAGAAAAATAAACAACTGCGAAAAATAAAATGGAATTGGGTTTTTATCTCTACCAAGGATTACATCTAGAAGGATTTTTAAAAGTGGATTTTAAAAGATTAATTTAAAATAATCTCTGCAGTTCGATGGGATTTTAAATTGTATTAATTTATTTTTAAAATGTATTTAAAATCCTTCTAGAAAGTACTTTTCTTTCTTTTTCTGTTGCATAAAAATGTACCTTCCAATTTGTATCGTATTGTCCCTCTGTTAGTTGATAGGTATTTAATTTTCACTTTAATTAATACTGATTCATAATGCTGTGCCATTAATTTGAATCCTTTATATAAATATACAGAAATTATGAGAAAACCACAAAAATGCCAGATTCTCACCTGAGCCTGGCTGTTTTCTGTCTGATGCAATTAGAAATCCATCTTCCAAAATACATGTTTTGTATCACTTTTTACACAGACAGAACTCAACAATGAATACTTTAAAATATGTAAAACACTGAGAAAAATAACATTTCTATTGTTACTTGAGAAAAGGTAGTGAAAATGTTTTTATGGTGTTACTTGGTGGTTACCCTCCTTGTGATCAACATATGCTACTTTAATTCTGTGTCCCCTGTACGGCAAGGAGGTCACCTCAGTTCCAAAATGTTTAGCTTTCTTACTTACTTGCTTGATATTAGGAAAAATGAAAATCCCTTTCTGTGAAGGCTAAGAAATATAATTGGAAAGGAAGCTATTAAACAGGAAATTATAAGTAACTTTTCTGAATGAACTCATCCAGGGTGAGAAGAATCAGAAAGCAGCTTTCCTCAAACAGATTTTTGTTCACAAAATAAAGGATGTGGATAACTTTATGAAAACGCACTTGGATGATCCAGAATATGAACCCTGGCAGACTGATGAGATATCATATTTTATTCCTCTTACATTTTTTCCAGGTGAGAAGACTAACAATACTATACAAAAGCAATTTCTTAATCAGTCCTGATGAGGTAATGGAGTCCTAGCCTGCCAGTTTTATTTTTACCAAAGAGTAAGAGAATTTTTCAGTCTTGATATTTACAACAACTTAAAGGTCAGCTTGATTGCTTGGTAATTTAGATTCGACTCATGTAGGCAAAAAGCAGTCTATCCAATTTCAAGATATTTAAAATACACTCCAGTCTCATGTATTTGTTATACAAATATATAATTTTTTAATGCCACCTCTATAAGCAGTCGTCTCCATTCTATTAATATGATTTTTTGCTCAAAGCAGTTGTATCCCAATACTGACCCATTTGCTTTAGTGAGCTATTTCAATATTTATATAAACATCTTAAAATGAGAATATTGCCTAAGATTTTTTCCCTGTTATAAAATTACATCAGAAACACAATTAACCCCAAAACCATTCACCACAAAGTAACCCCTCATTTTCTTTCCATCAAGCAATCACTTCCTTATTTTTCAGCCACAGAATGAGGATCATGGAGGGACAAAACCACAGCTGACTGTGCTCACAACCCCTCCATGCCCTATTGATTTTGCAGGATGATGGGAGCCCTATGCCTGGACACCAGATTGCGCCTCCTGTGCTGCAGAGAAGAGTGAGGAGGTATGGCATTCCTAGCTCTGGGCCATGGGTAAGTATTTCATAGTACAAGATTTGGTTGGGAAATTTGATATGGTTTTCAGCTATTGTCCAATTTCTTGAACTTTAGACTCTTGGTACTATTTATTGTGCACTCAGTCATTATTAGTTCCTTACTACCTCCTGCCAAAAATTCTAAGTCATTGCTGAGGTTTCTTTGGTTTTGTAAGGCTTCCTTTCATCACTTTTTTTCCATATATTCTCAATTTTTCTATGCTTTACAATATTTAATTGCTCTTAATTTTAATATTTTTCTTCTTTCCAATTCACAATAAATAATTACTGTAATTCTAACTGCTGTCTATTACTTTGTTAATAACCAGAAGAGCTTCCACTACTCTTATACCCTCTTGGTTGGGGAACTCTGACGGATTATATCTGGCCTCTAAATAAATTCTAAAAATGAATTCTAAAATAACTTCATTGTTTGAAAGGGATTGAGCTGATGCTTCTCTGTTGTGCTAGACTACAGAGCACTCTTCTCTGCTCTATGCATAACAAATGTCTGCTAGAGGCATTAGGATTTTAGTCAGTTATGACCTAATTGCACTTGTGGACTAAAGCTTCAGTTTGTCGCTGCCGTTTATTCAGAGGAGGGCTCATAAGAGCAGGGAAGAGTGTTTAGCAGGTAAGTACATTTTGGTAATTTACACCCTCCCTTCAGAAATGGCATTTAAAACAGGCACTTGCATCATGTAATGCAAACAGACCTTGCAGCCCCTGGTACACCATATTTAGAGATTTTTAGAACAAGTGTGAATATTTGAACTTCAAAAGTCCTCTTGGAACACAGGTAATCTGGAGCCCAGAGCTAGTAGTTTATTAGCAATGTTATTTCCATCTCAATTAAAACAATTAGAGCAAAGTAAAATTGAAGTAACTAAATAAAGATGAAGCTACCCAAAGGACATGCAGTGTGCAGCAAAAAATTGATTGCTTATGAGAGATTGAATCTTTTCCATCTAATCCTCCTAAAACCTTGGGTTATTTGACAGAGTTCGTCTGAAAAATTAGTATTTGTCATGTGTGCTCCTGAAGCCTGCATTACTGCATGTTTCAGTGTGGGTCAACAGAGATTTTTGGAACTTTATAGGGATGTTCATAACATGAAATGTTAATATTACTACAATATATTCCAAATCAACATGTAACAATAAGTTTGCCAATAGCTTTGCGGTTTTAATAGGAGATTTTGTTTAACCTATTCTCAACTTTCTCTCAATTCCTATATTATAAGCAAATTAGTTATGTATTTTCATATGAAAGCACTAATTAAGTTGTCAAAGTTTTACATTTTAATTTAAATATTACTATGAGTGCTTAATGACAAAGAAACTTTAATAATCAATGTTACTGGTTTATGACACTGCATGCTGAGTTTCTTGTGGTATTTATTTCAGATTACATCAAATACACACCAAGAGCTATTGCATTAGAAAACTAAATGTCCTTAATGCAGTATTTTATTATGTCCTGACTTATGAAATGGTAAATATTATAGATACATTAAACCATGATGGCAGTAGTTGCTTGAGAAATTTTGCTAAAGAAGTTAATTTTAGTTTTACCTGATGGATGTATATAGAAATCATATTGAAATATAAATAAAATTCAATGTCAAGAAAATTTGCCTTGAAACAGCTTTTCACCTATAGAGTGTGATTCTGAATGCATGAAATATGAGAAATTATGAGAAATAATACAAAAAGTAGTCTGTTTGTGAAGGTGGCAGATGGTTTGATATGCACCATTCAATGAAGAGCTGTTCATTATCATCACTGATTAAATAATCTTTTTCATTACTAGGTGTAAATTTATCTACCTACCTACCTACCTACCTATGTAGAATAATAACATTATATGAATCTCATCAAAGAACAATTCTTCCCCAGTAGCAAAAATTGAAGGTCCAGAGCTTTTTTATGGTCAATTTTAATAATATCCTGATGGCAAAACAGACAATTGAAGCCAGGAACTTCCTTATTAAACTTACTTTGAGATATTGAAACTGCAACAAATAATAAACCAATCTTCATTTGACTTAAATTATTCAAAAGGAAATGATACCCAGTAGAGCGTTCCTGACTTCTGAGTCTGTCATAAAGGCAATGAAAAAGCACTGTTTAGTTCAAAATGGTATTGAAATTGATTTGCACTATCAAATAAACTGTGCTTCGCATTTATTGTTGCTTAGATATTAATGTATACCATGAACCTAGCTCAGTTTGTGTCTGCATGGATACATTCCAGCAAAAGAGGCATTTCTGTAAAACTGTCAGGAAAACAAACCTGTTACCACATAAAAATACATGCAGCACTCTGAATGCTCTACTTTAATGAATTTATTGTGCTGTGCTTATCCTAGACTGTAAGGCAGAGGACAGAGATTTGTAACTTGCAATGCCATAGCCCTGATAGGATGATGAAGGACCATTTCTCCTCATTATGCCAGCAGAGCTTCTTTTCATCTCTTCTCTTATTCTCTGTTCATTGTTTGCCCTTGCCATCATCAGTCACCAGGCAGTACAGTTTACAAACATTGTTGTGGCTGGCAGAAAATAAATTGTTCAGCCAACAATGTGAATCTATCAAATTCCTACTAAGCTGCATCTTGAAACCCCTATTCAAGCTGATCCATAGTTTAGGTAATGTTTTAAGAGATAGATTCTTCCTATCTCACTCATTACTCAGAGCAAGATGCAATTCCTTTAATCTTTCAGCAGGTAAAGGCTAACCAACTTCCAAGAGCTGTAGAGACTAAATAATTTTTCTCTGAATGTTTTTTTGCTTTTGTTGCAAACCCCAAATAGACAATTTTATGGAAGTATAGTGGAGCAGTATTTGTCATTGTGGGTAACCAAATACGAAAGACATCCAACATGGTGAAAGTATCTAAACTTCATTGTTGAAAAGAAAACATAAACTATCAAAGTGACAGGGATAGGTCTAAAACAAGCAGCAAAAAATGTGTTATGTTTATCCACTTGCTAGTATCCACATAAAGTCATTTAGATTACAAAACCCTGTTTGTTTGAGTGGCTTGGTATAATCCACAAGTAAATCATCTGGCTGCAAATGACTGAAGCTGATGAATGGGGAATTATGTCCTTGTGTATTTTACTTAAAAAAATAAATCTGAATTACAATTCTGAGCAAAAGTAGACACACTGGTATAGCTTTCGTTAAATAATCATTAAATAATGTTATGACCATAATGTGACTATATACACGCTAGAATGGAGGAGTAAAGAAGTGGATTTCCCAGGTGTGAAGGCTGAAAGTGAGGTGGAGTCTTTTAGTGCCATACATATGTGGATTTTAAACTGTTGGAACAAAGTCCTGAAAAATATCCAGTAACCATCATTATTGCTAATTATGGGATCACAGACTGAGACTAACTTAAAAATAATTTACTCTGCTATTCCACTACTTCTGTGTCTTGATACATGTGTCTGAATTTGGAGGTAAGTATGAAAAGAAAACATCATCTCAGCATTCTGACCTCTTCTATGCTCCTGTCAATTGGATTTACTCTGTATAGCCCACATGGTGGTGATAGAAATTATTGAAATCTTCCACAATGAAGCTAAGGAAAGAAATGAGTATTTTTCAAGAGTTTTTCTCTGCACAAATTTCTCATAGATGTCAGTAGTTATTTGCCATTAATAACTGGAAATAAAAATGGTGCATAAAACATTCAGGAGTAATAATTTAAATGTTTTGAGTTAAGTTTATACCTAATAAATATTAAGAATATGAGTATATGTCTCACAGTCCTTTGTTTTACTGGTCTACACTCAGATGCTAGGATTGTGAGATATCCTCATTAGAGACACAGGTCATAGGCATCACAGACCATTTTCGTATATATTTCATATATATCATACTGTTCAGTCTCCACCTGTGTGACATGCTTTGTATCACCAGTGTAATGAACTGAGTATCTTAAGCTGATCCAGAACATTTCAGTATGCAGAAGACTGAGCTATGAAGTGCTGCAGACTTGGCACAGGAGACTGCAGTGCTGTCAGTGCCAGAGCCTTACACAGGTCAGGAGGAAGATCTCGTTCACTCTAATGTGAGTTCCATAGTTCCTAACTGTCTGAAGTGGGGCCAAAGCAAAATAAACTCCCTGGTCCCAAATCTGTCATCTATCTTGATTCCAAATATTGTGATCAAGTCACAATAGCCAAGTGTCTAAGAACACATGAGTGTCTCAAAACCAGTGAAGAGTTTAATTGTCCCACCAGTCCAGGTTGTTGAGAATTTTCAGACCTGCTATTGATTCAGAAGAGGAGGGGTACGGCCACCTCCACCCCAACTACATCAGCTCAGCTTTCCTGAACAGCATTGCCAATCAACAATTTTATTCTGAACTTTCTGGTACAGAAAGAAAGACTTCATTCTTTCAGAAGGAAAGACTTCACAGTAAGTCTGTCTCTCAGAATGACAAAACTTAGAATGAAAAATATATTTGCTGTAAAAAAACTAGGGAGTTCTACAGTCCTTTTTAAAGTAGCAAAGTAGGGGAAGCATGTTTTACTCTTGATAAGTTTGATTAAGTGCCATATAATATCTTTCTTGTTCCTTTTTGTTTTAGTCATTGGACTGGCACAGTTGTAACAGATCTGGCTATGAAAATGTCTGAAGTATTTGTTTTAACAAATGAATTTATGTTTTGGCAGCCTCCTCAGGCAGTGAAGTTGGTGAATTTTTAAATTACTGTTTGGATGCACATGAGAGCTGCTGATGTCCATTCAATTTATTTTTTATCTTTCTGTGAGCACAGGAATTTTTACTCGGAATTTCTTTATCATTTTTGAGGAGTTCACACAGCTACTCTTTGGTTTTCTGTATACTTCTAACCCTTTCCAAGATGAGCAACTCTGCTGATGACTTTCTTTCTGGAAATGTTTGAAATTTATACTGTGAATACAGCACTGGAAGAGAGCTCCCATGTCACTGAGTTCAGATTTCAGCCAAACCAATATTGACACTGAGTTCAGCACATTCATTCAATTACATATCAGAGAAAGCTCCTAAAACCAAGTTATGCCGCAACTGCTAAAATTAGAAACCAAGGTGCAGGTTTGCATGATTTGTTTTCTACAGGTTGTAAAAGCAAATGGCCAATGATTACAAAGAACTTAAGTTAATTTTTAATAAGAAAAAATCCACCAGGTAGAAATAATTCTACCATTTGCTATCAGTGAGTGCTTAATATTGAAATTTTCAAAGTATTTTAAATATCTCTATGCACAATTAAGCTTGTATGACTCCCTCTTTATTTTAAATTGTGTATTCTTTTAAATTAAAACAATATATTAAAAGTGATCTCACTGCCCTTGACTACACGTTCCTCTTAACTGCTCATTTTCAACCTATAGATTTACAAAGAATATGGGCAACTACCACTATGAACTTCTAATATGCATGACAGAGAGATGCAGATGCTGCTGTTGAAATGCTAGAAAATTTACTTTATTGGTCTTAGATTATGGAGTAATATTTTTCACAAGCAGCTCCAACACTGAGGAAATAATTGATTTTTACAGGGCTTTTTCTGTTCCCTTTTTAGACAATAAGCAGGGTGGTAGCCTGTGAGGGTTGAAAATAACTTGGTTTCAAGAAGCCTGTCTGGAAAATCAAAGAGGCCTTGGGAAAGTGTATTGGGAGAATGTTGAAAGAGCCTCCCTGGCTGATAAGACTCAGTCAAGTCTGCAGACATCTGCTGCCTCAGTATCTCCAAACTGCCTGCATTTGACAAGATTTGTGAGTTTCTGTGTACTCCCTAGGCCAGATGGGACTTTGCCTTATCAATCCTTTGTTTCTTCTGCCTCGTGTTCATTAAATATAATCTGACCTCGCATCCCAGACTGCCCTCCATAGCACCCATAATGTAATCTCCTAGTTGTAATATCTCCTCCCATATTTAGCATTAAACCAGACCCTGAGATGAGTATTTACTTGCTGAACCTATATATTGGATGTTGTAACTTCAATAAACATCTCTGTTTACCCTGTCCAAACGGGGACTGTAACTGACCGCTACAGTAGCTCTGCAAAAGACACAGATGTGTGTAACCATCAAAAAGGTGTTCCTGAACACTCTTGTGCCTGTTTATCACAAGAAACCTTGCTGTGGTCAACATTCATGGTGACTTTTGGTCGACCAGTTGTTGTATTGCTGAGTTCTTTTGAACTGAATGTAGAGCCAGAGACAACATCTTCCTTTTGAAGAAGGACTTTTTGTGGATTCCTTTGTAAGTAATGAGCTTTTGGAGTAAGAAACTTCTTAAAAGTAATTCCTGTTTCATTGGAACACCTATTGAAGTCTTGACACACTTATGACTTCCATATTTAGTTCTTTTAGAGGTGTAAAGAAAGACCTTTCTTCTCTTTATATGAGTAAAGATTGGGTGGGGGAAAAAATTAGCTTCATGATCTTAGTTACTAGATGATAATTCTCCAAACCATACTAAGCCCTTTGCAAATAAATAACTGCAGTCTCACTTCTCCAAAGATTTTATTTTCCTTGAGATATAAGAAAGATATTTAGATCTAAAGCTCTAAGGATCTTTAGATCAACATCCATGATGTTGAATTGCCACGTCTGTCATATCCTTCCCAGTGAATATTAAATGCCACCCTTAATTTAAACATGAAAGTGTAATTTGGCAGCAGTCTACACGGTGCTAATGGTTGTAGAAGTTGCAAAGTCATGGAGTATCTGCAATTTTTCAGGGGACCACATTTTAGTCTGCAATGGGCATGGAAACAGCTGAAACTTCTTTGGATTCTGTATGATAGTATTTCTTGCCTCCCTGTTCTGCATCTGTTTTTCGTGCAACATATCCCTGTGTCTGCAGTGAGAAAACATATTAAAACTTCAGATATAACTTTCTGGCTAAAATTACGTAAAATATCCTTACCCATTCTTCCCTCTAACACTTACTAAATGCATAAACTTTAGCAATATTGAAAATATTACATATAATAACATGTAACTACTATTAGTAAACATACTGAGCTTCAGAAAGGAATCCTAGACCACTAGGAAGGCTTCCAGACTCCTGAGTCACCTCAGCAGTTTCACTTGCAGTATGAGAAGGGGTAAGAAACTGCTGACTATTTTCAGACATAAGGCAGAACTGCTCAAGGAGATAGTAATTGCTTATGTAGAATCATATGTATAGCTACTTTCCTTTAATGATACTAGTTCTAAGTAATGTGGTTAATAATTTACAAATATATACTTTTTGTCCATCTTACGTCAGAAATCCTCTTTTAAACTTGAATTTAGAGTTTCCTGAGTACATCTACATGTACAGCATCAGTGTATAAAGCTATTTTTACATATTGTACCTTTTAACAGGCTTCTAATTTTTATTTTTCTAATAATGATTAACATTTATATTTTATTCAGTTTCTAATTACCACTAGAATTACTGGTAAACTTAAGGACCCTTTGTATATGTTGAACCTTCCAACATGACTTTAGAAACAGTGGTTTCACATGCCCACAAGCTTTGGAATTCTCTCTGGTTTTATTCTTTTCTCTTATGAAAGAGGTACATCTCAAAGATTCATGCTTTCAAGAAAATTCATGTTCTTCACATCTTCCTATCACTGTCTGACAACCAGGCAGCTCTTCCTCTTAGGAAGAGGTAGATTATTTAATAATTCATTAAATAATTTTTATGTAAAACACAACATGTAAGGGTCATCATTTTGCTTTTATGATGCTTGTGGCTCTTTATGAGTGCCTCCTCTTGGACAATTGTATTTCTGGCTAGTTTAAGATGCATTGAAATGCTTTCTGTGGTTTTCATTTGCCCTCTTTAGTTGAGGTGCTTTTATTCTACTTCCAGTCTTCTATTGCCAGTCTGGTTTCATGCTATGTTCTTAGGATATGATAAAGGGCAACCATAAAACTGAGTTCATAACCATAATAGGCTTACCAAGTAACAAGTAAACAGCCAAAAGATATGGAAAAGACCAGGTGAAGAGAGGTGAAAGTTTCTTAGTGTTAGCCTGCCCATCAGCAAACTCTGTCTGCTCTTACCACACTTGTCCCTGAATGTGATATCTTGTTTGATATGGCTGTAAAACTACTTGTTTCCATTTCTTAAATTAATATAGGTCAAAAAATTAGAAGACTGAATGAAAATCTATGAAGTTCCTTCACAAAACTCTAGTCCTTCAGAATATGTAATAGAAAAAGGAAAAACTTGGTGGTTTATTCATTTCTCAAAATAAGCTCTTCTATTTGCATTTCAGTCATTTTGTCTTACTATGCTTTTTAAACAAAGCTGTATTTTTATGTGTGGGAAGATAAATATTTCAATATAAAAATTATCAACAGAGTTTTCTTTGGATCTGGTTTAATTTCTTCCTTTAAGGGTTGGAATGTTCTACAAGGATTTTTTGGGTTTTTTTTGGTAGACCTTATTTCCAAAGTCAATAGGAAACATTTTGTAAAACCAAATTTTATGTTGTAAATTTTATTATAAATTTTAATATTTAAATGCTGCATTCGGTTGGGCAAAAAGATGAATTATTGGAAGTAATAATTCCTCTCATAAATTATATGGGCCTTTTACTTAAGAGTTGGACTTGATGATTTTTGTGGGTCCCTTCTAACATATAATATCCTGTGATTCTGTGACACTGCCCGAAACTCTGTAAATAAAGTAAAATAAAAAATTGTAATAAAGGCAACTTCAAATATAACTGATACATCTTGGGGTGTATCTTTTAATTATCTTTCCTAAGCAAGGAAATTACTATGATAATGCTATCATTCCAGTAATATTTGCCTATCTGTCCCCTGAGTGTTTGACCATTTCCTTGCTAACTGTTGTTGTACCCCTGTGGCAGCCTGGGTCACACAGGAGAATAACACCCCTACCACACCTGTGCAGACTATTAACACAAAGTAGGCTTTTCCTATGGAAAAAACTGACACTTGTTCTGCAGTGAATTTTCCATATCCTTCACTTTTAAAAATGAACTGTCAGCAGCCACTATACTTAACAAGTCTACTTTATGTGCTATTCATTAGATGTCTGCTAATAAATGACTGACAAGGCAAATCTGAAAGATTTCATCAGTAATCTGCCAAAATGTAGCATGATTAACTCTCAAAACTTAGAAGTTACTGTCATGAGGGTTGTCAGTTTGAGTTCATTTGTTTGCTTCACTTGGTTTGGCTTGCAAAACCTATCTTTGTTTAAAATCATGCCCCTGAGACTATCTGCCTGGTTCATTTTGTCTTCTGAATGGCTTTTTACTCAATGCTGGAATCACATACTTCACACTGAATTGGTATTGGAGCAGATAGACAAGTCTTCTGGGAAAGCCACCAGTTATCCACTTTATGATGGTGCCCTCTCCTAGTCTGCAGAAGTGTATGATTTATCTTTTAGTTTATACCACTCACATAGATCCATTTCAGAAGCTAGAGAAGGCTTAGCTAATGACTAAAGATTGGCTTCTGGTTTCAAAACTTATTGGAATCTAATAATTTACACTGATTCGAGTTACTTTGAAGCAAGTCTTTGCCCATGGTGTTTTGTGAAGGTGGTTTTTAGAGTTCAAGATGTTCTGCTCTATGAGATAGGAGCTATGGTAATTGTTATGTACTACAACTCATGCTGTGACATCTCTATAACCTTTCTCAAGGAGTCTTTAAATGAACTGCTCTGGAGAGAGCCAGGTGCAGAGTCCAAGCAGAAGCCAGAGAGCAAGCCAACAGGTGGGTGATAGGGTTGATTTTGATTCTGGTAGGCAAGATTGTTCCCTAATCTTCCTTTACACATACAGCCATATGTACTATAGCACTGCTGTATCGATACACTGTATTGCCGAAGTATGGATAGATCTTGCACAAGCAGTGCTGCACTTAACCTCCTCTTGGATGGAACAAGGAGGCAAAACTGGAATTTTATGCTGATACACTTCCCATCCTACCATTGGGTGACAAAAATATATCCATGGGAGACTAAGTCCAAAGTATTAAGTGTTCAGCAGGAGTACTTAAAATCTCTTTAAACCAGTGAAGGCATGATAATCTTGTTACTTTGTTAGACTTACTACATTCTGTTCCACAGTGTGTACTGATTATTCTGGTAGAGATTCTGCATGTGGAATGAAAAAGAGAAGGTCCCATATGTGTTTCCAGAACTATAGGTGTAATTGATAATTTCACATCAACATAGATTTTCAACATATACTTTCCTTACAATGTTTAGATCCACAGAGAGAATGTGTGGCTTTCTGTTACACGTTTTTCTCTTGCTTCAAATATTTGCTGCTATATAGAACTAAGTCCTGATGGCATTATTTATTCTATTGAAAGTTCATTTATTTCTGAAAGAAATTTATGTTATGTTTTCTTGACAGTTGGCATTTATGGATGTGTTCTAGCACCATTATTTGATCATAGGTCCTCTTGTAGGATGTCTGGCCCAGATTCAGCCTACCTGACTGCAGGTAGTTTCACATTTGTTTGGGCTTCCTTGTGTAATTGTTTAACTTCTGGGTTATCATGTGGAATTGCTTATCTTCCCTAATAACTTAGAGGGAATTTAGGATGGCAAGGCCATCCTTCAATTTAGCCCCTGAAGATAGGAGACTGAAAAGCTAGTTGAGCCCATGTGAAGACTCAGTTTGGGACATAGCGGGAGGAAGACAAATCTGTAATTGTAGAAAGGGTGTGTTTTACTCTAATTTAATCCAGAAATGATTTGTTTTAGCTGAAGGTGTTACTCTAGAAGAATTGTTCACATGGAAAGTTATTGAGAAATTCAACATAGTTCTTTTGGTTTTGTTTTCCCAAAAAGTCTATAGCATTAGGAAGCAGGAAATTAGGAAAGACAAGTAGCCTTGTCTTTCTCAGGATTTTGGTGTAACACAAGTGACATACTTAATGAGCTAAACTGCTGAGTTATGCCAAACTTATGCAAAAGCTTATGTTTTCAAGTAATATAGAGATATATTTGCACTTTTTTCAGGGTTTCAAGAAAAGTAGTTGGGAATAGATATTTACAAATTTTACACCTTTCCCCAAATGTCCTGGTTTGACTTTTCATCTAGTTTTTTTAATTTATCATTTAGTTTTCACTCTTCCAGCTTTTCTGTCCTTGTTTTCATTGCTTGTGCATTTACTTCATTCCCTTTAGTTTGACCAGCAGTTCCCTACCCAGCCATGCCAGTCTCTTGCCTTCCTTGCCCAATTTCTTTCTCCTGGGAAGTGCTAACTACTGTACTCTATGGAAGATTTCCTTATATAATTGCCAGTTCTGTTCTATCCCCCTGTCCCTGAGGATAGTCTCCCAGAGGATCCTATTGACTATCTCCTTGAAGTGCTGGAATTTTTCTTTCTTAAAGTTCAGGGGCCTAATTATACTCCTTACCTGACCCATATCCCTCCAGGCTGCAAACTCCACCAATGCACCATCACCTCAACCCAGGCTGCCTCCAATCTTGATGTCCCCAATTAGCTCACTAACATTAATGACTATCAGATCCAGTATCACATCCCCTCTGGTAGGGCTATTACCTGGCTCAAGAAGTTATCCTCCGTGTATTCCAGAAGTCTCCTGGATTTCCTGAAGTTCTCTGTGCTACCTTCCCAGCAGATGTTGAGGGAGGGTGAACTCCTCTGTCAGGACAAGCGTAACTTTGATTATCTTGTTTGAGACTTGGCCTTAGTCTGTGCTTCCATTCTAAGTAGTGGAGCCTGATAAGTCCTTCTAAATATATTTGAACATGCTAAAATGCCACATATCATTAGTGAATAGAGAAATATAAAACAATCTTTGCTTCCTCTAAGCAAATTTGGACATTAAATCAACCAGACCCCCAACTGTTTTGCATTTGTAACTTAAGAAATGAAATGTGATACATGCTGAGAAGCTCTGACTGCAGGAAGCTGTTAAAATAACAAGCAATTTATTTTGAGGGATAATAAGGGTTTAGGTCTGACTGTCTGCATTGAGGAAAACCAAAAGTAATACAATTAAAGTATCTGAACTTGCATTGGTGTGAAAACATTGTGCAACAGGTCAGAAATAAGGGGTTCTAAACATAATTTCTGGTTCAACTGCATTGATAAACAAAAGAAACATTTTCAGGTAGCATAAAAAGCTTTTATATTCATGTATATTAGGAAGACAAAATTACTCTACAGTATTTCTTCTATTTCTGTACCTCAGCTTTATTGCATATATGTGAGGCCTGATCCTTTAACCCTTGTTCATTTTGAAATGGTCATCTTATCCAAATGATCCCATTAAAGTCTGTAGATTCACTGAAGTGGATAATGTCTGAAGGGCTCAGCCTTCAACTGTTAAGAGTTGGTTTTGAAAACAGCCCACATTAGATTAAAATATAGTTATAGCTTTAAGATTTAAAACAAAATCACTTCTTTTTCTAGTTACAATCAATTTACACAAAACCTGAAATATAAATGCTTCTACTTTACCATGCATTTAAATCCTGTTACAGGTGTCTTGTACATCAAAATGCCCACAAAGTACGATTTTATGTATGTTGGGGTTATGGAAAACCTCCAGAGAGTGATTTTGTATCCTGTTATTCTCTGGAGAGCAGCAAACAAAAATGCTGGATCAACGTATTCTACTTTTAACTAGAAAAAGGCTAAAAGTCAGAAAAATCTATAATATAAAAGCTCAAGCATTCTTTTTAGGTTTCATCAGGTCACAATGGTGGTAACTTCTGCTTCACTGTGTAATGTACTGTCATGTCACCTCAGATAGAATGGGAAAGGATTTGGCATGGTGTCACCTGAGATCATTATGGCCAGGACTTACTCTCTTTATCTTAGAAAAAAGAACTAAAGAAGATAGTTGTAGGAAGACATTAGGGAGAAAAAACCTCAGGTTTTGGTATTTCTCCTTTAAGGGCATTTCAAAATAAACTATGGTTAATTTAAGCCAGTATGTGCCACAGTGATATAAGTCCCACCCTTTATTAAGAACTGTTATACATTTTTAGGGAAAAAAAGCTTGATTAAACCAGAAAAGATTTTGTTCTAATCACTAGAATATGTGACAGAAAAGACACTGTGTATCTCCTTCCCAACATTCTTGTAAGAAAATAAAATTGGAATTTCATTCTTGTTTCTCATGATCTTGAGATATCATTTGTTCTTTCAGAGAGTTCTGAATGGAGTATTCCAGTATAAGACTGTTATGATGGTTTTATTCTCATTTTCCCATCTCCCCAAATCTTCTTCAACATGACTTTTTTTGGAAGCTGTTGAAATCAGAATAACATTTAAAAAATCCTCAAGAGATCATTCTTGCTGTATTCTAGCCTGACACAGAAAGCAACAAAAATTTCAAATATCTGCATTTACATCATTATCAAGCAAATTTCATACAATAATTTTGCTTAAATGCTTTAGAGTAAAAGGGCCACATGCAGACCTGCAGGTCATCTTGTGTGTTAATGTAATTAATGTAATGTAATGTAATGTAAAGTATAAATATAATAAGTTAATGTGACTCTCAATATACATAGAATGACCAAACCTAACCCTAAATCTCCAGTTTGGAATGGCCTTTAATTTTTTCCTTACAAGGAATCATTTAATTGGTATGATTTCTGAAATTATGTTATATATATATATCAGTTAAATTTATATATCTTAGCTGTCATTTAAAATCTTGGCATTGGTTGCAGCTAATAAAAATCTGTATCTTTTTAATTCTCCTTAGTTCTCTATGCACATCACATTAGGTAAAATTCTGCATATCAAGTAATGTGAGTTCAAAAACAAAACTCATTTTATCTTAGCAGTTCATTTCAAGCTAATTGCAAATGAAATAACTTGGCTCAAGCGACCCCTTCTGTTGTTGTGGGTAATTCTCAACAAATCAAACTAAACTTGAAAATCATCTGTTCACAGGATGAGAATGAACTGGATTTTTTTCAGGTTAATTTGGCATTGTTCTGGCTTCTTTTTAACCTTCTTGTTTCTGGTGGAGAAAAGGTAAAAGACCACTGATTAAGGAAATAAGGGTTGTGGTTTTATTGGTTGTTTTTTGTTTAGTTGGGTTTTTTTTAACTTATCTATTTATACTAATAACAAAAACATAACTTCTGGAAGACCAGCTAATCCTAAAGTCTTGAGGATGAAGTGACAAAAAGTAATTTTTTGCTGCACAGATGGTTTGTGACAAACACAGCAGGAGCAACAGCAAAGCATTAATTTGTTCAGTTCAAGAGATCTGTTAGTTTGCTGATAGTGTCATCAGAAATATTTACAGCTGAACAGGTAGAAGCAGAGATCTTCACATTTACCTTTTTTTTTTTTTTTTTTTATCTTAGCAAAACTTAAAGAATAAGTTCTGTATCACTGCAGCCCTATTTCATAAATATGTTTAAATTTTAAACAAGTTTCTAAATTAATTTTTAATAAGATTCTACTACTTCATGAATGAAAAATGTTCTATGCAGTGAAATCAAAGGCAACCTGAGTGCCATACAGACTCACAGATAGCCTAATAGATATATGCAAGATGATTACTGTGCATGGATTTGTTCTTAGCAACTTGGTTATCAGATAGAGATTAAATTACATAGATTCTTTTTATGTATTATTTCATCTAATATTTGACATTCATCAGGAATGTCTGCAATGCTTTGTAGCACAACCATTACCAAAATATAAACTTATTAAAAAATTAATGGAATGTGCATTTTTGATTCTCAGATTTTAGTGACTGCATTTAATCATTATTGAGTAGTGAAGTGAATTGATCCTTGGTGTTGCAGATATATGCGTGGAATAAATAATCTACTGGGACCCAATCCATGTTCCACAAAGGGATGACTGACATTGGGGATGACAAGAAGGGGCACTGTTAATGACCACCCTGTGCAACTCTAGGCTTCCTCACCATTAAAAGCCTGATTTTTCCAGCTTACATTTTCAGAAACATTAGATTAAAAAAAGAATATAAGTACAGATATCAGACTCCTTCAGTGTATAAGCTAAAGGAAGGACATGGTTGAAAGCTCAAGTATTGCCAAGGTTAGTATTATGGTGCACTGTGTTAATTTTATTACTTTCCAGAAGGCATCAACTTTATTTAAGAACTTTTATTTAACATATAGCTGTGTTTTTGTATTTATACATTCATATACGTGCAACAAATGGCACCATACTACTATTTGAATATATGAGCCGGGCATGAAATTCATGTGATCAAACTAGATAGGTAAAAGTAATTGTTTTTCCTTTCCTTCCTGGTACTTGAAAAATTGTGTTTAGGCAGAAGTAATGATCCTTCAGCCACGTAGCTACTGAAGAAAAAAAACAAAGCAGGAGTTTTCATGTGTCCTTCCCTACTCATTGAGCTTGCTACTAGCTGATGCCAGACCACTGCTATTAATCTACTCTCTGAAACTGCATCCATCAAACAGCATTGTGGGTTCTGTTTGAAGGAAAAGGAAGGTGAAGTTCAGCCTGTATACCATTATAATTTATTTAAAACTCTGATTTCTTTCCTGAATTCATTCTTGAACCAGTCTGGACAGATACAATCAATTTAAAACTGGGGAGAATTCAACTGTTTTCCTTTTTTTTTTTTTTTTTCTTTTTAATTAATTTCATTCATTCATAAAATGTTACAAAACATGAATTTAACATTGTTTAGTTTAAAGGAGACAGGAAACTGTCTTTTGCCAGTTATTACTGGTAGTATTGTTACTGCTCAGAGTTGCATTCATTTTATTTGTAGAATGGTGAAAAATCCTATCTTCCTGAAAAGTTTTTCTATCATAGTTATGACTTTTCTTGATACCCTTTCACCTTCATGATGTATCTTCAAACATCCTGTCTGCCCAAGTCACTGACTTACGAGAACAAGTGTCACGGCTACTAATACATTATCTACCCAAGGAATTATCCTGTAAGTCACCAGTTTGAGTGATGAATGCAGTCTGTACCCCAGACTAAAGGAGAATCAAGGCTTAGACCAGTGACGGTTTTGCTGGTCTCACGAACAGAGTGTGCATGTCAGCTTAATGTGTGAAATTACAAGTGAAAACATGCTTAACACTAAGAAGGAACTTGTGTTGAAGAAAGGAAGAGAAATACTTTTAGCAATGCATACATAAAAGTTTTGCAAATATAGAAAAAGGCAAATCAGAAAGGAGAAAATTCAATAAGGAGACAATTCAATAAGGAAGGGAAATTCAAGAAAATTCTAGTCTTGTTTCTAACAAATGCTTGTAACAAGTAATATATGTGACAATATATATATAAAATATATTTATATATATTTATATATATATTTATATATATATTTATTTTTTATATATATTTATATTTTTTATATATATATATTTATACAACCAAGGGTACTAGTCCTCTTATAGGGAAATCAAGGACACTAAAACTGACAACAGTGGTTACTGTCAAACCTTTTTGGGTGAAGTAATAGTTTCAGATTCAAGCAGAAAAAATGGATTTACTAAAAAGCTATAGTTCCTGAAAAGAAAATGGATGTATAATACGAACACTGTGAAGTCAGAGAACATTTCCTTTTTTACATTATTTTGATAATTCTAATTAGTCTAATATTCCCAGGGATTGTTAATATCCAGACCTTATAGAAAGAGGAGAGATATTACTGAACTAATGGAGTTTCTTTTTGGAAGTTCACAAAAATTCATGCACACACACAAAAGCAAACAAGATATATCTCCTTACAGAGACAAGAAAGGATGCTCTGGGATATTATATTTTATAGGTCTTCATTCTTTTCAGGTTGAAATAATGGGAAAGTATTAAAAATAAAATCTGACCAAAGAGTTAACAGGAGTGTTTGATTTAAAAACAAACAAACAAGTAGACAAAGCAGCTTTCTAGGCAATCTGGTTTTGTTGATTTTTTTTTCTTTTCTACTATTATTTTTAGTATTGTTGTAGGATTAGTGACTGAGGGTATATCAAGAGTGTATGTAGAACATGGGGACTTTAGTAAATTACTTCATATGTCTCACAGCAGCTGATTTGTCAAAATAGCAACTAATCAAAATTAATTTGTACTGTAACACTAGCCTATGAGCTCCAAACTGGCTACC
Source organism: Formicarius rufipectus (assembly GCA_013399695.1). NCBI lineage: Eukaryota > Metazoa > Chordata > Aves > Passeriformes > Formicariidae > Formicarius > Formicarius rufipectus. Next base: position 163,883 of record VXAU01003305.1, on the reverse strand, counting down.
AGACAAAGTTTACTGATGAATGGATGCATACTGAATTGCAGAGAGCAGCCAAGTAGCTATTTTTGTGCAGGTTGTGCTTAGTCATGCCAGGGCTGGATAGGGTTCATTGTTTCTTCATTTTCTAAGATAACAATTATAAAATGAACTTAATAAGACCTGGTTCTTTTTGATGAAAATTGTCTGAATCATAAGGGCACTTTCACAGCTAGGCTGGGTTTGACAGTCTAGAAAATAGAGGAAGGAAAACAAAACTGCTTCCTCAGAGTCAGTCTCTTGTAGGTTAAAGCTGTGGACAAGGGCTGCTGACTGGGCAGTGATGGGGACTGCAGTTTTACTGCTGCTGAGAGCAGCCTGTCTCAGAAACATCAGACTGGCTTGCAGTAGTTTTGTACCATATTTCTCTATAGCTGTTTCTCCTCTGTTTCATGAGTTTCCTCTGGTAGGGGAAGGATTAAAACATTTATATGTTAAATTTAATTCATTATAAAACATGAATTTAGCTATCTGCCTCCACATCTCTCCATTCCCTTGGTAAGAGATAAAGATCCAGGCAAGACAGTCAAGAGAACAGCTCAGTTCACCCTGAAGTAAATACTGGAGCATTTTTCACTAGTGATGTACAGAGTAGATCTTTATTGTAATTGGAGTTTTGACACTGCACACATTGTTATCTGTGTTTATTTATCATTCTTAGTGAATTGAGTCCCAAACCCTTTTTCTTAGACATAGTTATGAAACAAACAAAAATGCTGGTCAGAAATATTTCAGTCCAAAAAATGTGCACTATTCATAGATTGAGACTTGGCTGTACTTCCCTGAAGCAGAGATTGGAGAACCATATTCACAGCTTACGTGATTAAAGTGCAGGCCTTAATATTGGTAGTATTGCAGACAATATTTCAGAGCTTTCCTCTGAAGATGAGAGCCTCTCATTTCTATCCTTTGCTTGTTTGTTATAGAAGCTGAGATTTCATGTATCCAAATGCATCACTGAAACACTGGTGGGTTAGAAATAACTGTAGTCATCTGTAGCTCACTGTTGCTACTGTCTAGAGACATCCTATTTCCCAAATCAGGGCCAAAAGAGTACTAGGATTTGGACAACAATTTCAAGTCTGACGTACAGTCAGGATAATCCTACCACTATAAATGAAAAATGTGATTACAGTATTAGACTGCGTTCTACTCTTTGCCAGAAAGAAGAGCAACATCACATGTTGCAGAACTCTTTTGCGTAAGTAACACTGATCAGCCACCAAAATGAAACACTGACTGCTCATAAATGTAGGAGAACTATGAAATCATCATAAATTGAACCAGGTGCAAAACTATTTTAACACTCCCCTTGTCTCCTCTTCAATTTACTACTAGTTAAGAAATCCTGAAATATATCTGTCAAAATTTTGAAACTAATCAATGGTATTTCTGGTCATAAATGACAAATTTTGCAATTTCAAATTTGAAGAAGTTTGATCAGAAAATAGATTCCTTCATTGAATTCTGAAGAAACTAGTAGAAGATGCCAAAAGCCTTTCACCTCTGGTCTTCAGGTTTCTAGTTCCCAAGTAACAGGCATCAAGTTTGAACAAGTCTTTAAATCATCAATCAGAGTTCAGCCTCAGGCAGTGAACAAAGATTACTTTAGTTGTATCAAACTGTGACCTGTTTGAAAGACCCTGGGCAAAGGATGATCTTGCTTAAAGTATTGCTGTCCATACTGCTTTCAACACAGTGAATTACAGCATATTTCTGTCTTGCCTTTGTTACAAATTTTTGTTCTATTATTTTTGTTCTATAATTATATGAAATCTTAAGACAGGCATTGCAATCATTAATTCATCCAGTAAAAGCTAAACATATATGCAATAAGAAGTGAATGCAGCTGTTTTGATGGGATATTGTGGTCAGACAGTCCTTGATGGAATGGAGTGGAACAGTTATAGGGGAAGCATTTGTGAAATACTCAATAAACATTGTGCTTTTCAGGGAAACATCACTCCCATTTTTAAAAGGGAGGAAAGGAAGAGCAGTGAGCCTCACCTCTGTGCCAGGGAAGAGTGGCTCCTCCTAGAAGATGTGTGAAGGCACATAAAAGACAAGGAGGTGATCTGAGGCAGCCAACACAGCTTTACTAAGGGTAAATTGTGCCTGACTAGTATGGTGGCCTTCTATGATGGAGCAGCATCAACAGTCAACACGAGAAGACAACAGACTGGCTATCAAGACTTCTGTAAAGCTTTTGATATGGTCCCATGGGGTATCCTTATCTCCATATTGGAGGAACATGGATACAATGGATGGAATATTCAGTGGATAAGGAATTGGCTGGATGGACTCAGTCTCTGCTGTAAACACCCTGAGTGTTGTGGTCAATGGCTTTATGTCCACTTGGTGGTCAGTGATGAGTGCTGTCCCCCAGGGCTCTGTCTGTGGACCAGTGCTCTTCAATATCTTCATCAGCAGCATGGACAGTGAGATTGAGTGTACTCTCAGCAGGTTTGCAGATGACATGAAGCTGAGTGGTGCAGTTGACACAACAGAAGGATGGGATGCCATCCAGAGGGACATGGACAAACTTGAAAAGGCCCACAAGAGCCTCAGGAAATTCAACAAGTCCAAGTGTTATGTGCTACACTTGGGTTGGGGCAATCCGAGACATGAATACAGACTGGGAAGGCATTGAGAGCAGCCCTGAGGAGAAGGACATGGGGGTTCTCCTGGATGAAGAGCTGGACATGAATTAACAGTGTGCATTCAGCCCAGAAGGCCAACTGCATCCTGGGCTGAATCAAAAGAGAAGTGTGGCCAGCAGGTTGTGGAAGGTGAGTCTCTCCTCTACTATGTCCTCTTGAGATTCCCTCTCTGGAGCACTGCATCCAGATTTGGGGCTCTGAACACAAAAGAGGCATGGACCTGTTAGAGCAGGTTCAGAGGAGGGCCACAATGATCATCAGAGGCTAGAGCACCTCTCCTACAAAGACAGGCTGAGAACATTATTCAGCTGGGAGAAGAGAAGGCTACAGGGACATCTCATTGCAACCTTTTAGGAGGGGAGGGCATTTTTATATGGGCACCAGGGGGAATGGTTTTAAACTGAGAGGACAGGTTAAGATTAGATATTAGGAAGAAATTCTTTACTCGGAGATTGGTGAAGCACTGCAACAGATAGCCCAGGGAAGTCGTAGGCAACCAATCCATGGAAGTGTTCAACACCAGCTTGGATAGGACCCTAAGCAACCTGACCTAGGGAATTGCATCCCTGTCCATGGCAAGGGTGTTGGAATGAGGTGATCTTTAAGGTCGCTTCTAGCCCTAACCTTTTTATGATTCTATGATTTCTCGCCTCTGACTGCTTCTCTGTATGTTTGAGGGTTTTTCCTCCCTGACATAAGTAATAATATTGCCTTAATGCCTGCTTCTAAGCCAGATTTGGAGGAGTTTTGTTTAATTTTATCCATCATGACAGAATTGTACTTAAAATATTTATTAAGTGCAGTTTCCAAATTTCTGAGGAAAATTACAAATGCCTATAATCGTTAGGTTAATGCTAAGTAGTATATCAAATTTTTTAAGTCTGTTGCATCCTAGATGAAAAACCTACAATTTCTGTGATAAAACTGAAAAATTTTGTATCTGTTCTTTCCTATGAAAGGCATAAAGGCATATAATTAGCTGGTAAATCTTTCCTTATTTAAGGCAGATAACAGACACAAAATAAAAAATGGGAAGATACAGATATAGGCTAATTGAAAAAGAATATACCATTATGAAGAATGTGTACTGTCAGTGGCTTACATTTATATATGTCAGATAAAACTTCAGTATAATCGCAAGGAAAAAAACCCTATGTAGTAATTATATGAAACCAACCATCCATTTCTGAAGGTCAGTGGCATAATACACCACAAAATGCACCCAGAATTAGTTTGTGTGTGATGCCATCTGTCCCTTTTGAAGGAGAAGAGTAAAGCAAATTTTCTCTGAAAACAAATCAGATATATCTGAGGCTTTGGAATTCGGTCATATGGCTTTGCAACCTTGTACCAATGTAGGTGTGAGAGACTTTTAGAAATAAAAGAACCCAAAACCATAAATAGAACAAGTCACATTTGCTCAATTCCAATTAGGACAACAAGTGAAACAGAAGTACACAGCTATCAAAAATAAACCCCAGAATGTAATGATAAAATATCACTTAAAGTAAACCTCTAGACAAGTCACGCTACAAGTAATCATTGAGATAGGCTTATATTAGACAAATCTCTCAGGTATTTGTTATACCAAATCATTAAAAGTTCAAATTTTTCTTTTATATGTGGTGCTGAGCATTAATGCCGTACAGCATTAAAATATTTTTAATCAGCTTTGCATAAGTGGAGAGCAGTAACTGCATTTTGTGTGTATGTGTCTTCACTGTTCTGACTTCTAGAGTTGGAGTAGTCTGAAGTAAAAAGTAGATATAAGAGTAGTTAAAAAAGGGCCATTTTGGAAAAGGGTAGATATTTTACATCTTGGAAACTGAAGTTAAAATGTCACTTGGGAAGCTCAAGAGTGGGTTTTTCTTAAAGTTTAGCAAGATTAGGGTTTTGTGTCATAATTCAGGTTTAACATTTCAGTTCTAACACCTTAGACCTTCTTCAAGTGCAGGTTTCAGTTTTGAAATATTCCCAAATAATACCAGGAGCGAATTTTTTTTTGTAAGAGTTGCATTGAAAAGCCTGCATAGAGGTATGAGAAATAAAATCCTTGTTCTCTGACAATTTCCTCACTGACAGATGCTTTTGAGGGCTGTCAGTTGGCCATTCCTTAATCCACTCAGTGTGGGTTGTACTTATATTTCATAGTAGTCATTATTAAATCGGCTCAACTTTCTTATGGTAAATTACAGATTGGTCTCTCAACCATCTGTGACTGTGTATCTGAATACATAAGCTAGTGGGCGTCTGTTTAGAAACAAGGCAGTGAATTGATGTCAGTTCAGAAAGGAAGGCGAGTTTGAAAAAGAGCCTTCTAAACTTTGGGAAAGAAATCGTTGCTTTGTGTGGTGTATCTCGGCCAGGCTGCAGGCCGTGCTGTGCCAGCACTGCAATCAAGCAGAAATGATGCAACATCTGCAGCAATCTTCCAAAACCTCATTTTTTTTTATATTCTTCTAATTATAATGATATATACCTCAAAGATGTTTGTTGTAAAGTGATAAATGTATGCATTTTTCCACAGTGAGGAATGTACAAAAGACTCTTCAAAGTAATACAGGCATCAAATTTGGAGTTACGTATTATGAGTTTTAATGTGAAATAACCTTTGGGATAATGAGCTAACATTTCCTGTCTTCTAGAGAGAATTATATATAAGCACTATAATAGTGACTTATACCAATGACATAAAAAAATCTTTTTGTATTTACATGTCATTTTTAAATGAAATGAAAGGTGATATGGTACATGGAATTACAGAACTAGTTATCAGTATTTTATTTCCTTAGTTTTTACTGTTTAATAGTGTTGGTTCATGGTTTTATAGCAGTTGAACATTTCTTTCCTTGTTAATTTACTCTACTGACTACACTAGTTCCATGAGATTTCTGTTTGTCCCCTGTATTTTTAACCTACAAGGAGCAAGATTTTTCAAGCTTCTAAGGCATCAGATTAGTGAAGACAGCAAATGGATTTAAATAATTTCTGCAGTGATCAGAATCCTTCTAAAACTGAAGGCTCTTATTCTGAATCACAATCTACCCTGCCTAATGTCAGCTGCATTTCGCACAAAGCGAAACACCATACCCATCTCAGAACTAGATGTTGCCAGATAGGTGCCCCTGGGCACTTTTGTTCAGTAAATTTAAATTCTCATTCAGTGTATCTCTCAGCTACTTTTTCTGAAGTAATGTCGTAAGACTTTTTTAGCCCAGCAGAAATTTCCCCACAATTGCTGAAACTTTCTTCTTTTACAGATTCTCAACATCTAACTGAATTCCTACATGAATTCATGGATTCAGCCAGTGCTTTATGTGGTGGCTTCATCCCATGAATCAGACTGGCTGTTTCCTGGAAAACAAATTGTTTGTGCCTCCCACTATCCACTATTCAGCCTCCAGAGCCAGAGTGCTTGCAAAAATTCAAACATCCTTTTCATTCTCAGCTCATGTCTTATGTTTGTAATCTTGAGGTATGCTGTCCATGAGTGGACAGTGTAATTTCTGCCTATCCCACCTCTGCCACAGAGCACACAAGACCTTCCTGATCTTCACATAAAATGAAAAAATCTGTGTTCATAAAAATTTGCCCTAGTTTTGTTTCTTGTCAGATTGCAAGCAGCTTGCTTCCACATTTTCAATATATAATGATATCAAATGAACTATCTCTAAGTACAAGTCTCCAGTAACTGAAAGCAAGACACTCATTTCCATCTCCTCCAGTACTAATACTCTAAGTTGGAGGGAAACTGTATTGACTTCATCTTTAAAATACTCAAGACAAGGAGTAGAAGGAGATGGAGTTTTTTAATTATTATAGGGGTTTTTTTCTCCTTTTGAGGTTTATTATGCTTTTCAGGAACCATGGTTCTTTAATTTTCTTAGGAGGAGATTGTCTACCTCTTTTAATAACTGATGATCATTAATTTGACATTTAAATGTGATGTGATGGGTTTATGTAAATTCAGTTAACTGTTCCATGTTATGGATTTCAGAATAAAAGATTAAAACATGGAAATAGAAAACTAGAGCAAAGAGTTACAAATGTAAGGAATATGATAATTATAAGAAACTCACAGATGTTTTGTTTGCAGGTTGATGCAGTGAAGTTATTAAGAAACTGCTATATTAGAGAACAACTAGCTTGCTCTGTTATTTTACTAGCCTGACTTGTACTACATCTCCACTAGGTCAAGGACAACAGAACATCATAAATCTTAACAACTGTGTCCTGGTCAAAGCAAGCAAGAGAGAAGAAATATCTCATATTTCTGTACAGATACCACCACATAATAGAATCTATGTCTCTGAATATTTGCTATCAAGAAGATATGGGCATTTCTCTGTTCACTTTCCCAAAATGAAAATCTAAAACGATCAGAGGTTATAGCAGAGGGTATTTGACTGGGTCAATATTCTGTTAGCACTTGATTCCATAAGGTGAATGACACTTAAACCTCATTTCATTTTGACTGTCTTCTATTCCACACTCCAGTGACAAGGCTTTTTAACTTCTTCAGAAGTAACTGATCTGTTGCAATCTGGTCTGCTGAACACATCATAATACTTCAAAGTATGCTTAATGAAAGCAAAAATCAAAAGAAAGACTGTTTCCTTACTGGGGGGAAAAGTTTTTACAATTTTAAAGGTATTAAATAGGAGTCTGAAATCCTTTTTTCACTCTTTCTTCCTTTCATGTAGGTAATTTTTCATTTCCAGAGGGTCTAGGAGATTTTATTTTAGTACCATCAGACTGTCAGTACTACAAAATCAGTTTTTAATTGACACTGATTGCAAGGAAGAGACTTGTCTGCTCAATCATGAGGCATGGATCAGTTCAGAATCTTTATGTACCACACAATGTGAACAGGAAGGCATTTACTTGATGGTTCCTTTTCCAGGGGTAAATTGCTGATAGCTGCAGCACTCCATAAAGGCACTGGAGAGTTTGAGAGTCTCACACATACACACATACTTCATTTTCCTCTATCTGTGCTGTTGTTCAAAATTGGTCATTCTCCACAGTAGAAAAAAGAAAAAATTGGCTGTCACTTTAACTTGCATTAGTGGCTCCAGCATACCCGGGGTGGTAACATTTGGGGTCTACATTTACAGACCTGAAGGTTCAACGTGTTGTGTGTCTGACAAGCCAGCTTATTTTCTCCTGAGCTACATGATGGTGATTTTGTTAAGACACCTGAGTCTGAGGTATAGAGCGCAAGCACAACATATTGAAAAGATGCATATCTTTGTGAAAGATAGAAGTGGAGATAAAGAGCTCCCATTTAATAACTTCCTTGGAATTTTGTGTTGTCTCAATGAAAAGCCAAGTAAAGAATCTTTTACATTAACCAATAGTCTGTGTAAGGCAGTATTTTGATATCTGTCTCTTCAATCCACTTATGTTTCTTGGCCTCCCCAAATACCTGACAGAGACCTTGTACAGCCCAAATCACCCAGCTGTAGGCTCAGCAAGAGGGGGATGATTGTCCCCTGCTGAGATCCCAAAAGTGAAAGAGCCACATCAATGAATGGTAATGAACTTGCCCTCTCAGGACCCTAACACTTATTGCTGGGAACCAGTTCTGCTACTGATAAGGGAAGGATTTCTGTCTGATTCTTTCCTCATTGCAAATATGATCTGACACCAACTATGAATTTTAACCTTCATCTTCTAATGGTTCTTGCTCCCAAAAGTGAAGTAATATGTCACTCTGTTCTCAGCTGGAGGTTTGGAAGCCCTTCATAAGAGAGATACTACCACAGATGTTTTCTTTAAGCCCCTAACAGAATGGATCTCTAATATGGGATACAGCAGGTCTGCACTACCATGTCTCAAATACTACTGACACTTAGCCTGCCCATCCTTCACCACGGTTGTGCCACAACAACACAGGGAGTAAATATCTAACTTAAGTAAGTAAAGCCCAAAACACCAAAGGGTATTTCTTTCTTTCAGGGATGGAAGTATATTTTCAATTCATGTTTTCTTTCCAAATACAGTTTATAAGGTAGAGGCATATCAGCTATGGGACTTTTCAGTATTCAGCATGAAAAACAAAGTTGAAGCTATATGGTTAACAGAGGGGTACCAAAATAAAGTGTTAAGTGCAATGTTATTGGTTACTGATAGAAAAAAACACTAAGCTAAATTCATTCTTAATGTAACACTGTTAAAGAATTATAAGGAAGTCAAATGTTTATAAGCAGAATAATCTAAATCATCACTTTGACACAAGAAATAATATAGGATAATGAATAGTGTTTTCCAGTACTTTTTATAGACAGAATTAAAAAGAATGTGAGAGGGAATGAAGCAACAAGCTCTATCTGATGTTCTGTTTATGCTGCCCTTCTAATAGCTCTTTGCATATTAATGTGCAGTAATTGTTGATCTTTAGAGCCTGGATAGCAAAATAAAAACCTAAACACTGGATTTTAGGCCCTTGTCTATTTTCTTAACAGGAGTTTCAGTGTGTGATAGCTGATGATTATTGATAATGAATTTCAGTAAGCTTTTCTATTCTGGGTTCCAAAACAAAAGAACATCTGAGACTGAGTTACTTTGTGCCAGGTAAGCTTTTAGTATTATGGGTTTTAACTATATTTCATTTTCATTGTTTTGCTCATACAAAGTACCCTGACTTTGTATGAGTATAGCTTTGCTTGAGAAACATAATTTGTAATTTCTTCTACTGTATTCATCATGTCTGTTTCTTCTGGGTACTAATAAAAAATTGCCAATCATTGCAATATCCACACAAACATCCCTCATTCACCATCTGAACTACCTATTAGATGATATCCAAGTGCTTGATCGAGTAGTAAGATAGTCCAGCTTCCAAGAAAGGAACACACAGAATTCTTCTTACCTTAAAAGACTATCATTAACTAGATATGTGATATGTATGTTCTGTTCTGTATATATATATATATAAATCTTAGGATAATTATGAAGTGTATCTGATGTTGAAGTTTTTTTTCTTCTCTAAACTGACCACAAAGAATAAACACTGCCCACTCAGTTACCCACTCAGTGATGCAGCTCTGACTGGCCTTTCTGCTTTAGCTAAGGAAAACAAATATCAAATATGTCTCAGATGAACATGGGCATCATGTGCTAGTGGGTCTGATTACACCATGATGTGGACACAGTCATTTTACTTCTGATGCTAAGAAAGTGGGAATAGTACCTGTTCCTCTAAAGAAGATGCAAATAACTGCATCAAAGCATTCACCCTTGACAACTCATTTGCAGAACCTCAGTCTAACCATACGCCTACTTAACAAATTTATTCTCAGGAAGGGCATGTAAAAGAAGCATAAACCACAAAATGTGGACTAGGCTGGTACTCTCTTGGCTAACAGAGCTGTCATTTCACTTCAGTCTTAGAGGTTCCAGCTGCAATGTCGTTTTAGGACAATGTTGCATATAGAGGCCCAGAAGGAACCCTAGTACCAACATTCAAAACATATTGGTCAATTTTCTTGGTCCATTTTGACCTGATATTTAGGACATTTAGAATATTCCTGTGCATATTTTCTACACAATGGAACAAAAAGGATTCAGAATTAGTTCAACAAAACTACTCTTACTGCGTTGTACAAATTTTCCTAATCCTTGCTATTTTTTACCTCTTGAGATTTAAAAGGGTGTCAGTCCTTATATTGCACTGACATGCACAACCACTTAACAGTCTCAAAACTATTGGTCTACATTCACCTAGTTTTCATTAATCAGATACATCCCATCAGCACAGTCTACATTTTTTTCATACCCATAAAATTCAGTAAGTAGCTTATAGCCTTATTTTTTTAATGAGGATTGTTATTTTTAAAAAAAGGGTATTTTAAAGTTGTGCTAAGATGATTCATGTTACTATATGTGTAGTTTCTGAACCTTTAGTTATTTAAACCTTTAAATGACTTTCAATAGAAAAGAATCACTGCATATTGCGCTAATCTCCAGATTGACTGAGGTAATACCTAAGAAAAACCTAGCAATTTCTCTTTGAAATTACATGATTATCAATATTTAGTACTTCCTTTGTTTCACAAGTGTCAGAAACACTAAAGAAACTCCTTGAAATTTGAACTTTTACTTGCTTTTATGTTCTATTAGTCTCTGCAAACACAGACATACAGATCAAAGACTAGTGAGGCAAATGGATGTTATTCATTCAGCAGTGATAAGAGAACTCAAGTTTCCAATTAATCTTACAATTACTTGTGTCATGTTTTGAGCAATATAATATCTGCTTTTACACCTCTTCTGAAAGGGCTAAGGGAACTTCGGAAGTATGTATGTCAACTATTATTGATTGCAAGCTCTGTTTATTGTTAAATCAACTAATATTTTGTTAGTTATCTTGTTCCTCACCTTAAGAAAGCTGACATTTCTAATAAACGTGGAAGAAGTTTATGGATATCAACTCATACCACTTTAAACTGGGTCAATATACCAGCTTTTCTCAAACAAGATGGACTTTATGTTCTGCTCACATTAAAAGGCCAGAAAACTTTATTGTTACTGACTTTGTAACAGCAGCAGAGAAAGAAAATGTCTTGAAAAGGAGCTTTGCATCATTTGTATGCTGGGAGAAACAGACTGCAAATGGGGTTTTGAATAAGAGTTTACTATATGGTGAAAGCAAACAGCATTCTGGATGCGGCGGGAGTCCTCGCTCCCCAAAAACACATACGAAACACAGCACAGATTGAGGGTTTATCCAGTTACTTCATACATATTCATTATATCATATACATATACATTTTGCAATAGGATGCTAAACAGTTCTCAACATATGTTTCTTTATTGTGTCAATTCCATCCACTATAATTCACGTATTCCCTGATAAAGGCTCAGGAAAACTAACCATTTCGGCCATAATTCAATTATTTCCTTGATAGGGGAACAGGGAAACTAACCAGTTCTACCATAATTCACATTACCTTGATAAGGAAGAGAAACTAAACAGTTCTACCATAACTCACATTGTTTTGATAAAGAAGAGAAACTAGACAGTTTTACCATAATTTATAGCACCTCTGTAGTAACAACAACTTGTTCCCTTTATGGGGCTGCAATTACCTATTTGGCTTTCACTGACACAAATCATAATGACATTTATCACATATGCCTTCATGAGTTGTTTGGGTTTTTTTTGTTTTTGTTTTTTTTTTTTT